>VFSX01000011.1:666353-701353 GCA_016618255.1 Chlamydomonas sp. UWO 241 | reverse complement strand
GCAGCGCGCCTCCCTGTGGGTGTGCATGTGCGTGTGCGTACGTGCCAGTGAGGGGTCAGCAGTCAGCAGCAGGCACCAAGGAAGTAGGCAGCGGGCACCAAGGGCGGGGGTGGTTTACGGAAACACTGCCCCCCCCCCTCCACACACACACACGTACTTGTAGCAGCGGCGCAGCCGCAGGCAGCAGCGCACGCACACGTCGTCGTGGCCGCACGCCTTGCACACACACACACACACACACACACACACACGTACTTGTAGCAGAGGCGCAGCCGCAGGCAGCAGCGCGCGCACACGTCGTCGTGGCCGCACGCCCCGACCGCCACGACCGCCGATGGCTCGCAGCACAGCAGGCACGTAAACTCAGACTGTGTGGGGGTGTGGGGGTGTGGGGGGTGTGGGGTGGGGGGTGGGGGGTGGAGGTGTTGGGGTGTGGGTGTGTGGACAGCACGACGGCCGAGGGCTCGCAGCACAGCAGGCACGTGAACTCGGTGTGTGTGGGTTTTGGGTGGGGGTGTGGGGTGGGTGGGGTGTGGGGTGTGGGGGTGTTGGGTGTGGGGTGTGGGGTGTGGGGTGTGGGGTGTAGGGCACAGCACGACGGCCGATGGCTCGCAGCGCAGCAGGCACGTGAACTCAGACTGCGCTGGGTGTGGGGGTGTGGAGGGTGTGGGGGTGTGAGGTGTCGGTGTGGGGTGTGGGGCACAGCACCACGGCCGAGGGCTCGCAGCACAGCAGGCACGTGAACTCGGACTGCGCCGGGTGTGGGGGTGTTAAAAGGGTGGGTGGGTGGGTTGGGGTTGACATGTAGAAGGGGTGCTGACACGTAGTGGATGTGCTGACAAAAGTAGAGTGCGGTGATGGTGGTGGTGCGTGGGTGGTGTGGGATGGTCTGGGGGTGAGGGGGGGCAGGCGCAAGCGTGACACCCGCACCCGCGCGTCGGAGGTACTGACACGTATAGTGTGTGTGGTGGGGGGGAGGGGGGGGAGGGGGGGGGGAGGGGGGCAGGTGCAAGCGTGACACCCGCACCCGCGCGTCGGAGGTGCTGACGTGTATACGGTGTGGTGTGTGTGTGGGGGGGGGAGGGGGGCAGATGGAAGCGTGACACACGCACCCGCGCGTCGTCCTCATCCCACTCAGTCACCGCGTGCGTCGGCGCTGCCGCTGCCGCGCCAGACGGCTCGCCCACGGCGGCGGCCGCGGCGGCGGCGGCGGCGGCGGCGCGCCGCGCGGCGCGCCCCTCGGCGGGCGCGCCCGGCAGGCCGTTGAGGTAGCCTGTGACGATGCGGCGCATCGCCTCGCCCGCGCCGCTGTTGGTCCCTGTGCCCGAGACTCGGCGCGGCGCGCGCGCACGGTCAGCCGCGGTGGCGGCGCCGCCGTCGACCCTGCTGCCGCTGCTGCTGCTGCTGCCGCTCCTCCTCCCTGCCGCTGCTGCCCCCTGCTGCTGCTGCTGCTGCTGCTCCCTGCTGATGCTGCCGCCGGTAGTGCTGCCGCCAAAGCCGAGGCTGCCGCCGCGCGCGGCAGAAACAGCAGGGGCAGACGAGGCGTACGAGGCAGATGCAGGGGCTGACGGGCCGCTGCGCACACTCGGCTGCGCGGTGTCACCGCCCACAGCCGGGCGCTGCTGCTGCTGCTGCTGCTGCTGCTGCTGCTGCTGCTGCTGCCAGGTGTAAATGGCGTCATTGCTGCCAGTCTCTGCTGCCAGCTGCCGCTGCTGCTGCCGCCCGCGCTGCTGCTGCTGCTGCTGCTGCTGCTGCCACGTTAAGGCGGCGTCATAGCGGTCAGCCTCCGCTGCCAGCTGCTGCTGCTGCTGCTGCTCAAGCTGCCACGCATAAGTGGCATCGTGAGTGCTGCCAGCCTCTTCAGCCGCAGCCACCTGCTGCTGCTGCTGCTGCTGCTGCTGCTGCTGCTGCTGCTGCTGCTGCCGCTCCTGCTGCTGCCGCTCCTGCCGCCGCTCCTGCTGCTGCCACATGTAGGCGGCGTCGGTGTCGCCGCGCGCCTCTGCAGCCGCCGCCACCTGCTGCTGCTGCTGCCGCTCCTGCTGCTGCCACGTTAAGGCGGCGTCATGGCGGCCAGCCTCCGCTGCCAGCAGCTGCTGCTGCTGCTGCTGCTCACGCTGCCAAGCGTAAGTGGCATCGTTAGTGCTGCCAGCCTCTTCAGCCGCAGCCACCTGCTGCTGCTGCTGCCGCACCTGCTGCTGCTGCTGCGACTGCTGCTGCTGCCGCCGCTCCTGCTGCTGCCACGTGTAGGTGGCGTCATGGCGGCCAGCCTCCGCTGCCAGCTGCTGCTCACGCTGCTCACGCTGCCTTGCGTTGGTGGAACCGCTGGCGCTGCCAGCCGCTACAGCCGCCGCCACCTGCTGCTGCTGCTGCCGCTGCCGCTCCTGCTGCTGCTGCTGCTGCTGCTGCTGCCGCGCGTAGGCGGCGTCGGTGTTGCCGCGCGCCTCTGCTGCCAGCTGCTGCTGCTGCTCACGCTGCCACGCGTTGGTGGAAGCTCTGGCGCTGCCAGCCGCTACACCCGTCGCCACCTGCTGCCGCTCCTGCTGCTGCTGCCGCTCCTGCTGTCGCTCCTGCTGCTGCCACGAATAGGCGGCATCAGTGTTGCCGCGCGCCTCCGCAGCCAGCTGCTGCTGCTGCCACGTGAACGCCGCATCGTTGCTGCCACCAGCCCTCGAGCTCCGGCCAGACAGGTGGGCGAACGGCACCTGCGGGGACAGCGGCTGTGCTGCCTGCTGCGGCGCGGCAGCCTGTAGCTGCGACACGAGCCAGCGGCCGTCACGCAGCTGCGCGGGCTCGGGGCCCGCCGCTCGTGCCGCCTGGGGCTGCGCCGCCGGGCGCGTGCGGGCGAACACGATCGCCGGGTCGACAAACTCGGCCTCGGCCTGCTGCTGCTGCTGCTGCCGCAGCACCGCTGGCGCCACCGCCCGCACCTGCGCGAACATGATGACTGGGTCCTCCATGCTGGCCGACTGCTGCATCGACTGGCGACTGAGTGGGGCGGCGGCGGTGGCCGTGGAGGCAGGCTGCTGCGCTGCTGCCACGCGCCGCAGCTGCGCGTACGTGATGGCCGGGTCCTGCTCCTGCTCCTGCGGCGCGGGTGCTGCTTGCGGCCGCGCCGCATGGTAATCAGCAGCGAGTGCGGGTTCGGTTGCATGGAACTGCTCTGGCGCCTGAGCGTACGCAGCTGCGAGTGCCCGGTGGTACGCCTGCGTTGCCGCCTCCACCTGGCTCATCACGGCAGGCCCAGTCGGCACACCACCCAGGTTGGGGGCAACCAGGCCCTGCTGCATCAGGATGCCCTGCAGCTGTGCCTGCAGCTGTGCCATGCGCAAGGCGTCGGCGCTGATGGGGGCTGGCGCCTGCAGCTGGGCCACTCGCATGGGGGGAGGGGAAGGCGCATGCGGCGCATGCTGCCTATGCAGGAGGCCGGCACCGCCTCCTACGACGTCAGCAGACAGAAACGCAGCAATGAGATCCTGTGTAGTGGGCTGCTGGGGTTGTATGGGCCCAGGTTGCATGGGCCTGGGGGTTCCATTCGACGTCACAGGCTGGGCTGCCCTCTGCGGGCTGTACCCGCCAGGCAACAAACCCAGGGATGCCCAGAACTCGCTGGACGGCCCAGTCTCGTCCATCGCGGCGTGGCCAGGGCCCGGGCCAGGGCCAGGGCCGGTGGCCCTAGATTCTCGTATCCGTGGGGCTTTGGATAGGAGGTAAGGAGAGGAGTTGGCGGTAAGGTGACACACCCGATCAAGACACTGCGTGAGGACGAGGATAAGGATCACTTATGGGCTGGCTTTTTGGCCCCCACACCCCCCCTCAGATGCAGATGAGGGCCCGCATCACCACCCTCTGCATCACCCGCCCTGCGATCGCCTTTTATTGCGTGTGATGTCCGCCATGTGTGTGGGTCGACCGACGAACTGCTGATTTACGAACTGCACAAACACGCAGTGACAGACCATCGCGCGCCATGAGCAGCGACACCGTGCGTCGAACGGCGGACCAGAACAGGGTAGAGTCTCCAGGGGATGGCGTTGGCGTCGTGGAGGACGCATGGGAGCACAAAGTGGCTCTAGTGACTGCCACGCTCGAGGCCGTGGGGTCCAAGTGCAACCTGTTGGGTACGCGGCTGGTTACCGCAGAGGAGGAGTCCAAGCAGTTCGCGGAACGGTGGGCATGCATGAGTTGCCATGCAAGCATGCCATGCCATGCAAGTACGCGCCCATGCGCATGCGCCATGCACGCGCCACCGGCCGCGTGCCAACCTCGCGTGCCAAGAGAACCTGCGCGCGCTGCTTCCCTCGCAGCTTCTTTGAGGCGCACGACCAGGCGGAGGCGCTGCGGCTGGAGCAGCACGCGGCCAAGGAGCGTGAGCAGCTGCTGCGGCACGAGATCCTGCGGTATGAGGCTCTCCTCGACGCCGAGGCGCTGCAGGCGCTCTTCACCGAGCGCAAGCTGCAGCAGATGCTGGGGCAGGAGCATGTGGCGTGCGAGCAGCTGCGGGCGGAGCGGGACGCCGCGGCGATGCAGCGGTGTGTGTGGGTGTGCGCGCGTGCGCGTGTGTGCGCGTGTGCGCATGTGTGTGCGCGTGCGCGTGTGTGTGCACGTGCGCATGTGTTTGTGGGTGCATGTGTGTGTGTGTGTGTGTGTGTGTGTGTGTGTGTGTGTGTGTTCGATTATACAGTCTGTCGGATAACTCTGATGGCGGAGTAGACTTGTGTGTCTGCGTGTGTGTGTGTGCTGGGGGACGAGGCGGTGCATGCGTGTGTGCGTGGTACGAGCGGCCACTCGCGCTGCTCTGAAACAGCCGCTGCCCCAGTCACCCTCTCCCCCGAGGCTGCAGGCTGCGTAACAGCTTTTGATGACCATTCACTCCGACCAAAGTAATGAATGGTAGCCGAGCCGTTACCCACGGCGCAAAGCCTGCCGCCCCGGGGTGGCCGGGACAGCGGCTGCGGTGGAGGGCTGTTGCGTGTGGCCCCTGATCAGCGGGGGATGCGCTCACCGACCCCTGCTGAGCGTTTGACTCCCTTCCCATTCACGTTCAGAACGTTCACGTGTTCAGAACGTGATCACACACGTTCAGCGTGTTGTGAACGCTCAACACTTCACGAGCGTTGGATGAAGAGGGCAATCAAGGGCGCGGAGGGGTGCTTGGAAGGGGGCTTGGAGGGGGCTCCTCTGATTTACAATCGCCAAGAACCCTCCCCAGCGCTTCCGCGAGAGCCGTTGTATATGCACAGCTACGACTGACGACCGCGTGCCTCTGCTCACCGCGCCCCATCGCTCAAGACACCGACTCCCCCCCACCCACCCCCACACACACACCGTTGGTCCCTGGCCCAAGACCACCACCACCACCCACCATGCAGCGATGATGCGCTGACGGAGCTGGCGATCGCATACGCCGACATGGACGCGATGCAGGTGTGTGCGTGTGTGTGCGTGCGTGTGTGGCAGCACTTGATGCAGAAGAAGAATAAAATGTGATGGCGGTCTTGTGACGCGGAACCCGACCCGCAGGGCCGCTTTGGAGCGATTGGGGTATCTTGTAACGCGAACGCAAGTGTGAAATCGCCAATTTCACACTTTCCACTATAACAAAATCGTGTTCGCGCGTCGCGCTGCGGCGTGACACGGAGATCCCGTCAAACGGCCCTCCCATGTAACGCATGCATCCGCGTCACGCCTTTCTGCACCACTGGTGTGTGTGTGTCTGTACACACACCAGGGTGTGTGTTTGTGGTGTCTGTGGGACGTGTGCGTGTGTGGGGGGGTCATGAGCGCGGGGGGCATGCACATGTCGACCTCCAATGACGCGGCGACCTCAACAACAATGCAGGCGACACTGTCCGACTGCCTGCCTGTAACAGGGATCCTATCAGGCCTTGCTCATCTGTAAATAAGGGCTCCTGTGTATATACCGTAGTACCGCTTGAGGAAGGTCCTCTCCTATATGATGATGGATATTACAGTCTGTGTGACACCAGTAATGATGTATAAGACCGGTGTCGGCACTAGCGCCCGACACCTTAAACTCAGTTTCAGTGGGAAACTGGCTGGCTACCTGGTAGGGGTGAGGGTAAACCCCCACACGCGCGCACACACTGGACCTAGACAGGACACTGGGCCCCCAGATCCACCCTATACCACCCAGGTAGTGACAGCAACGCATTGTTGGTGTGCGCCTGTGTTCTACTACTAGTCCCGCCGCCGCCATTGGCTCCAGCAATCTCCTCCATGCCCGCCAGCAATCTCCTCCACGCCCGCCAGTAATCTCCTGTATGCCCGCAAGCAATCTCCTCCATGCCCGCCAGCAATCTCCTGTATGCCCGCCAGCAATCTCGTCCATGCATGGGCGCCGCCATGCGATCTCCATGCGCCGCGCCGCGCTCCATGCGCGCCAGCACCCGTACCACCCGCCTCATTCCCGTTCTTTAGCCATTCCCCGTGACACCTATGGCTGATCCTTGTTCCGCCGTCCCCTTTGGCATCTGTAACACGTATCCTCTCCCTGTAGCCTCATTCCCCGTTGTTAACCGCCATCTCCATTATGGTGCCCGCCCGCTGGTGGGGCCTCGCCTCGCCCCATGCCGCACGGCTAGTGTATTGATTGCTGCGCCATCTATAATCTGCGCCTTGGGGCAGGGAACCCCTGCGCCACAACCTCCTCACAAAGCCTAGCCGCATGTGCCTCGCTTCCCATGTTTCTCAATTTCTCGCCATCCGCTTCCATGCCCGCCTGCAATCTCCTCCACGCCCGCGAGCAATCTCCTGTTTGCCCTCAAGCAAGCTCCTCCATGCCCGCCAGCAATCTCCTCCATGCATGCACGCGCAGAGCGCCGCCATGCAACCCCCATGCGCCGCGCGCGCCATGCGCGCGCCGCGCCCGCCAGCTCCCGTAGCCTCATTCCCCGTTCTTTACCCATGCGCCGTGACGCATTAGCCTTGTCCGCCGTCCCCTGGCATGCATAACCCGAAGCCTCATCCCCGGTAGCCGCATTCCCCGTTCTTAGCCGCCATCTCCATAATGGTGCCCGCCCGCTGGTGGGGCCTCGCCTCGCCCCATGCCGCACGGCTGGTGCATCGATCGCGTCGCCATCTAATAATCTGCGCCTTGGGGCAGGGAACCCCTGCGCCGCAACCTCCTCAGAAAGCCTAGCCGCATGTGCCTCGCTTCCCATGTTTCTCAATTTCTCTGTTTGGGGTAGTCTAGCCGGCGGGAGCGGTAGTCTATCGGCCGGGAGCCGGCGTTACTCTAGTACTTAAGTGTGCTGGAGTATCGGCGGTTGTCTCTAGTAGAAGAGTAGCCTGCTTAGCTGGAAACCCCGTGTTACTGTTGCTGTTACCGCTTTGCCTTGCCTCCACTTTTATAAAGGGGTTCATTGTTTAGAACTTGGGTGCCTTGCCGCGGGAATTTGGGGGGATTCTTTCCCGTTTTGACGTCACTTTTGGCGTTTTTTTACTTTTTCGGCATTTTTTTAGAAATCGACCTTGCTATGACGTTTTCCGAAGTATTTAATCGGCAAGGCAAAGCAGGACTACGGTAAGTCCTATTGGTAGCCTGACGAGCAGGCAGGCAGAGCTCGTCAAGGGCTCTCAAATTGCACATAAGAATCACTGACCGTTTGTTCTTTTACATAAGAACAAACGGTCAACGCAAGGTCGACGGTCAACACGATCAAAGCAAAAATCCGGCTGTGGGACAATTTATTTTAAGTCCTGTCAAGAAAGTCACTGGCTGTCTTGGGCGGGTTGTCCGACTCTGCGCTGCGTGCGCAACAAGCGCGTGCCACACTGCATGACACTCACACCCCCACTGTACGCGCAAGGGTGCACAGGCACAGGTCTTCGGACGCCAACACAGGCGCCCGACAGACTGTAAAATCGACCGCACGCACGCGCGCACACAACCATGATGGCAGCTAGGGTCCAATTTTGACAGCTGCCGCCCTCTCTCCTAGGATGCGCAAGCACAAGTCAACTACTCCAACATAGGCGACAAACTGTAAAACCGACCGCACGCACGCAGTTTACAGTTTGCAGTTTGGCTTACGTACCCGCGGAGCGTGGGATTGTGGGGGGTGCCTCCGGAGGCTGGCAGCCTGCACGCACGCACACACACGCACGCACACGCATGCACACCCACGCACACACCCATGCATGCACACCCATGCACGCGCACGCGATACGCACGCAGGCACACGCACACCCATGCACACACCCACGCACGCACACCCACACCCACGCACGCGCACGCGGTGAAACGCAGGCGACGCTCTCAGACTCTGCCGTGTACGTGCGCTACTACATGCGCATGCGCCTGCCCTACCACATTCCCAGCGCTTGAGGCGGTGCCTCAGGCGGCGCATTTACTTGCGCGGATCAGGCGGCGCCTCAGTGCGCAGGAAGAGCTCTACTTCTACGCCGGCGGCCGACGGGCTGAAGCATCGACCGCACGCACGCACACGCGGCACGCACGCACACCCACACACAGCACACACGGCACGCACAGACACAAACCCGGCACGCAGGCGACGCTGTCAGACTCTGCCGTGTACGTGCGCTACATGCGCAAGCGCGTGCTCGAGCTGGAGCTGGAGCAGGCACGGGGCGCGGTCAAGGACGCGATGCGGGCGGCAAACGGGGCGGCCGCCGAGGCGAGCGGGCAGGATGGTGGGTGCAGGGCGAGTAGGCGGGGTGGGGTTTGTGCATGCAGGGCCAGAGAGTGGCGTGCACGTGTGTGTGTGTGCGTGTGTGTGTGCACGCCTCGGCTGTGCTCGCGACGCGACCCCCCGAGCATGCGCGCACACGCCCGGCCCGCACCGACACACGCGTGCATGTGTGCATGCTTGTGTGTGTGTGTGTTCAGCTTGGGCACCATCAGGGTGGCGGTCGCGAGCTGCGGCGCCCCCCCCTCCCCCATGAGCTACGCACGCGTATTGTCTCACATCGCGGGTACGCGTGCGTGCACGCAGGCGTGTCCAGCATGGCCAGCATCAAGGCGTCGATCGCCAGCGCGGAGCCCACACGCACACACACACACACACACACGCACACGCATGCCTCTCTACCCCGTGCGTGTGCGTACATGCGTGCGTGTTCAGCATGGCCAGCATCAAGGCAATCGCGAGCTGCGGTGCCGCCCCCCCCCCCTCTGAGCTACGCGCACGCCTCGTCTCACATCGCGGGTATGCGTGCGTATGCGTGCACACAGGCGTGTTCAGCATGGCCAGCATCACAGCGTCGATCGCAAGCGCGGAGCTCCCACACACACAGACACACACGCACGCACGCCTCTCCACCCCGTGCGTGTGCGTGCATGCGTGCATGGGCAGCATGGGCAGCATCAAGGCGATCGCGAGCTGCACCCCCCCACCTCCCCATGAGCTACGCACGCGCCTCGTCTCACATCGCGGGTATGCGTGCGTGTTCGTGCACGCAGGCGTGTTCAGCATGGCCAACATCAAAGCGTCGATCGCGGGCGCGGAGCCCCCCCACACACACACACACGCACGCACGCCTCTCCACCCCGTGCGTGTGCGTGCATGCGTGCGTGTTCAGTATGGGCAGCAACAAGCGAGCGCGAGCGCGGTCCCCATGAACTACGCGCACGCCTCGTCTCACATCGCGGGTATGCGTGCGTGTGCGTGCACGCAGGCGTTTTCAGCATGGCGAGCATCAAGGCGTCGATCGCCAGCGCGGTGGCGGACGCGGCAGTGTGCAACGAGGACGAGCGCCGCAAGCGCATCCGGCAGCTGCAGGTGGAACGTGCTTGCGTTTAACACGCGCGCGTCTCGCACACACACGCACTAACACACACGCACACACAAACACACACACACACACGCACTAACACACACACACACACAAACACGCACACACACGTGCAAACACACAAACACAAACACACGCACACACACACACATGCACACAGCTGCGGTGGCACCCCGACAAGAACCCGGTGCTCGCCGAGCTCGCTACCGAGGTCACCAAGCTCATCAACGAAGCGGTTGCGCAGCACTGCTGAGGGGAGCCATGATGTGGTGACTGCCAGAGCCCGCTACCAAGGTCTCCAAGCTCATCAACAAAGCGGTTGCGCAGCACTGCTGAGGAGAGCCATAAGGTGGTGACTGCCAGAGCTCGCTCCCGAGGTCACCAAGCGCATAAACGAGGCGGTTGCGCAGCACTGCTGAGGGGAGCTACTAGCTGGTGACCGCCAGAGCTCGCTAGCAAGGTCACCAAGCTCATGAACGAAGCGGTTGCGCAGCTGAGGGAAGCTACTACCTGGTGACTGCCAGCTGGTGGACAGAGCAGCACGGAGGGGGATCACTGAAGAGCAGCTCGCAACCGAGGTCACCAAGCTCATCAACGAGGCGGTTGTGCAGCACAGCTGAGGGGAGCCACTAGCTGGTGACTGCCAGAGCAGAGCGCGTGGCGTGTGCACGAGAGGAGGGCCCTGAGGAGAAGCTCGCTACCGAGGTCACCAAGCTCATCAACAAAGCGGTTGCGCAGCACAGCTGAGGGAAGCCACTAGCTGGTGACTGCCAGATCAGAGAGCGCGGCGTGTGCACAGGAGAGGGGGGGGGCGGGCGGGGGCTGAGGACAAGGAGAAGGCACGCTCAGGCGTGTGCCGGCGCCCAGCGCCGGATCGAGCTGTCTTTACTAATAACCACATTCGACGCGCCCCGAGTGTTCGTACTGTAAACTGTAAACTGTAATAAACTGTAAATCGTAGACAATCGAGGGCCCCCACCTGCAACGCGCATCCGGCTGCCACCCCCAAAGCAAACAGGTTTGCAGGTTCAACCCCTGTCCACAAGCGGGAGGCCTTCATGAATATGGTGTTGCAGTGAGGGACACCTCTTTAAAGGCGTATGTATACGCCTTTCTCGGACGTATTACGACCGAGAAGAACATGGGAGCCCATGATGATGATGATGGATGTTACAGTCAGGGACACCTCTAAAGGCGTATATAACCGTGCTCGGCGCGTGTGGCCCGAGCACCTTACTGAGATGGCTGGCTGTTGGTGGTAGGGAACCCCAACTCTGTAAAGAGCGTGAGCGCACCCCTAGATCCCCTACCGCAGCGGCAGCAAACGCTTGTTGAAGTCGGTGAGCGCATGTTGGGAAACAGAAACGCAAGGCAGGTTCGTCGCCGATCGCCAAAAGAGACATCCCCCCGTGGGGAGAAAGGCCAAGACGTGGCCGAATAGGAAATCCAGCCGGGCCGCAACCTCTGACGTGTTAAGGGGTTTTCTAACTGGGATTTCAACCAGCATTCACAGGATTCTCAACCTGTTACCCTTAACCCGGCTCTGAGCAGAAGCTGACCCCTTGGTGTTGCACCGAGCACGACAATGGACGTGTCGCAGGCCCCCCCCCTGCTGAAGGGGGAGGCACAGAAGGACTCGGTGAGGGGCACATCCCTAAGCCTAACTACCTAAAAAGGGGCTGGAAAAGGCGGTCAGTAGTGACCAACAGTGTGGGATTTGGTAATAGGTTAGAGAGCAAGCTTGCTCCCCGGTTTTAGCGGATAAATATGTTCCTTCTGCATACTCCGTTTTGAGGTCGTCATCTTTGAGGCAGCTTTCACGTGTGAGACCCAGCGTGGGCATTTCTCAGGTGCGCCAGCTGCGGTGCACTGCAAACGGCACAGTCCACCGCAGCTCCTCGGGAACCCACGCTTGGGTCCCCGCCACTATCGTGGCTGCCTCATTGACTCCTAATTCAAAACATCGTTCGCTTCAGGTCAATTATTCCTCCCGATCCTCTACCATCTCCAGGCTTGTGTTACGTATATCAAGGCACGAGACCAGAAAGTTGGCCATGTCACGCCAAAAACAAGGGTAAAGTAGCCCCGGGCTGGGGTTCATAAACGCCCGCATCTTCGCATCCAAGCCTTTATCGTCCCCAGGGACGCTCAGGAAAAGGGTGTGGAACTGTACGCGTGTCTCCGTATACGCTGGACACTCAAAAATCACGTGTGCCTCATCCTCCCGCATGCCACAAAGGCGACAGAGCCTCTGGCTGCGTGGCTCTGCCTGCGCCGTGTGGCGCCCCTTCTCTATCTGCAGTTCATGCAGCCCCATTCTAAAGCGTGCGAGTGTCGTGATCTGGGCGGCGCTGTTGATAGGAGCCCTAGTAGCCCTCAGGGTCTGTGTCAGGTGGGGCGGCGCATCCTTTCCTGTGTTCAGCAGGAGGGCGCCTGTTTGTGCACGCCCATCGTGGGCACACCCAGGTCGCACTCCTTCAGGACCTGAACTTTCCATTGTGAGTGGCCTGGAACCCGTCCGGGCAAACACCCTTCTGGATTCGACGAGGGCAATGGCACTGTACCAGAGAGGGATTTGAAAGGTCGGATCTCGAGATCTCAGGCCCATGTCAAGCCACTGGCTGGTTTTGACAATGGGGCCCTTTGTGCAACATCCTCGCTTGGCATGCGAAAGGTTTTTTTTACAGTGGCTACAGCCGGTGCTAGCCATTTGTGCGATCGTCAGAGAAACTCGGCATACTCGATGTCCTCGCACGCAGCCGCCTGCGCCCCCGCGCCGCCCGCCCCGCACTGGGCGATGCCCCTCGTGAGATCATCCGGCCCCCGCGCGCTCAGGCGCAGCAGCTCGATCTCGTAGCGCAGCGTGCTTCCGGGCTGCACGACCGCGTACGGTGCGCCGACCTGTGGGCGCGAAAGTGCGCGCACACCACGAGGGCACGTGGATGGGGTGGTCACGCACGCACGCACGGCAGTTGGCACACTGCGTAAAAACTGCACCCCCCTCATCCCCACGCGCACGGCAGTCACTGAGTCGGCACGCACTTCCCCCTGGTAAGCTGGCGCGCGTGTCCTTGCGGGCTCCCCTAGAAGAGCCCCCCTAGGCGTGTAGTCTAGGCCTTAACTCACGCCCCAGGGGTCCTCCGGGCGCGTACGTGTACAACCTGTAAAAACCAGCACGCACTTCTTGCGTGCGTTCCGTTCCGCCCTACCCCCCCCCCCCTCTCCCTCACCTGCTTCGACCCAAAACCCAGCTCAGGGGACACGATGATCGTGCGCGTGCCGCCCACGTGCATGCCCTCCAGGCCCAGACGCAGGCCCTTTACGAGGCCTGGTACGGGGTCCCCACCGATCCGCACGGCAGCGGGTCGGAACACGCCCGCGCCGCCGTTCTGGTACTTGACGCCGCCCCGCGTCGAGTCAAAGATCACACCCGAGGGCTCGAGCGTGCCTGGCAGGGCGTGTGTGAGTTGAGATCGTGCACGTGCGTGTGTGCGGGTGCGACGCACACTGTGCGTGTGTGTCCGTGCGTGTGCGTGTGTGTGTGTTTCTGTGAGTGTGTGCGTGCGTGTGCGTGTGCGTGTGCGTGTGCGTGTGCGTGTGCGTGTGCGTGTGCGTGTGCGTGTGCGTGTGCATCTCACCGACATAGTGGAAGAGGACCAAATCCCCTGGGGCCGCAGGGTGCTTGCCGAAGCCCTCCTTGTCAGCCACGACCGTGATGTCTGGCGGAGCATCCTCGGCCCTCGCACGCTGGGCTTGGACTGTGTCCACCACACACACGCACACACGCAAGCAGCGGCATGTAAGAGGTCGCACGTAAGAGAGGGCATCCGCACGCTTAAGGAGCGCATGAGGAGCCCCTCCATCGCCCCTCGCTCGGCTTGGACTGTCCACCACACGCACACGCGCGCACACACGCGCACACACAAGAGAGGGCACCCGCATCAGGAGCCCCAGCTGTGTGCATTCACACACACCTAGCGCGCCACCCAGCAACACTGGGGCTGCCAGAATGATGGCACGGCGGTCCGCGCTTGTGGTTGCATGACGATGTATTGCATGGGCCATGGTGCGCACGCGCGGAGGCAGGCTGCTGCACGCATGGCGGCGACAGAAAGAGTGGGGGGTGCACGAGCGGGCGAGCATGCTTTTGTTTGGTAGACGCTGGGCTCTTCACGCACCACGCTTAAGAAAGCGTGGACAAAAAGCGTGAACACCACAACCACCACAACACCACTCACAACTGGCCACTCTTGAGCCCCTGCTTGCACATCACAGCTGCCGCATAACTAAAGCCGTGCGTCTCAAAAATGTCTCTATACAACGGCCCTCCGCGTGGGGGCACTAGAGGAGGGAAGGACCAGGTGAGGAGGAGAAGAGGCCGTAACGGGGGTGCGCGCAGCGGCAGACGGATGATTTCGGTTGCCTGCATGGGGCGCATGCCACGTGCATGCGCTCGAGCTCATCGCCATGACGCACCGTCGGCCTTCGCAGTTCGACTGGAACAACGTCAAGAACGACAAGGACAAGACATTCTACCTGGGGCACAGCGTGAAGGCGCTCACCGGGCGCTGGCAGAAGGACAAGGACGCGTACTGGTACACGCGCTCCAAGGACGGCGATGGCAATTCCCTGTCGGACGAGATCCGGGCGGTGAAGATGCAGGAGGAAAACGCGATGCTGGAGGTTGGTGCGGCATGCATGGGCTATGCGCATTGCAAACCATGCACGCACGCATGCATGGGCACGCCGCATGGGCATGCACGCATGGGCACGCATGCGTCACCCCTCTGGGCCGCCCCTTCCAGCACGCGCATGCTCCCACACACACACGTGTTTCCCCAAACAGGCGCTGGGCCTCCAGCCCAAGCACGTGGCGGAGCTCGCCCCCGCACACCTCGACCCGGCGGACATGGCAAAGCTGCTGCAGCGCGGCGACGGGGGCGGCGGCGCGGTGCCGGGCGCGGCGGCGATGGGCGTGCCCGGCGTCGGCGACGGCGCCGGTGCGGGCGGGCTCGGCTGGTCGAAGGCTAGGGAGGTGGCCGGCGGTGGCGAGCACGGTATGGTGGCGGGCGGCACGATGGGGGGCGTTGGCGTGCCGCCAGGCGGCAGCCAACAGGAGCTGCCGGGGCCGCCACCAGGCGGGCCGCCTGGGCCGAGCGGCGCGCTGCCGCCGCCTCCGCCGCTCAACACGACCGCGGGGCTGCTCGCGCTCGCTGCGTCGGGCGTGAAGCTGAGCGGCGGTCAGCTCGCGCTGCTGAGCAGCGGCGAGCGCAAGGCGGTGAGGAAGCTGCGCAAGGCGGCCAAGAAGGTGGGTGGGCTGTGCGTGCGTGAGCCGTGCGTGCGTGGTTTCTGCGTGCGTGTGCATGCACTTGTGCGTGTGCGCGCACAGACGCGCTGCTGTGCGATGCCAACCCAGGGCGCGTGTGTGTGACACGCGTACGCGCGCTGCACGTGTGTGCTTGCGTGCGCCCCTGCAGGCGAAGAAGGCATCGAAGAAGTCGAGCAAGCATGGCAAGAAGGACAAGGAGCACAGCAGGCACAAGCACAAGAAGACGCGCCGCGGCAGCGGCAGCGACAGCGGCAGCAGTAGCGACAGTGGAAGCGAGGAGGAGGACGAGCGGACACGCGCGCGCGGCGGTAGCGGTGGCGGCGGCGGCGAGGCGCGCGACCAGGAGGGTCCGGGCCCGAGTAGGGGCGCGGCGGGCGACGGGCGGTGCGACGCGCCGCGCGGCGGGCACGAGCAAGGGGGGCTGAGCAGGGGCGCGGGTGCGGGCGACAGGCGTGGTCACGCTGCGCACGGGCGCCAGGAGGGCCCGGGGCCAAGCAGGGGCAGTGTGGGCGACGGGCGGGGTGACGAGCCGCGCGGCCGCAATGGGGAGCCCGGGGCGGGGTTGAGCAGGGGCGCGGGGGCGGGCGACGAGCGCGGCGGGGGCGGCGGCCGCCGCGGCGGGAGCGTGCTGAGGCGCGGCAGCCGCAGCCGAAGCCCCGACAGGCAGGCGCGTAGCCTAGTCAGGCAGGCGCGCAGCCCACCGAGGCATGCGCACAGCCCTCCGAGGCAGGCGCGCAGCCCGCCGAGGCAGGCGCATCTCAGCCGCAGCCGCAGCCCGCCGAGGCAAGCGCGCCGCAGCCGCAGCCCCGCGCGGCCCGCCGCTGAGCGCCGGCGACACGACAGCCGGAGCCGCAGCCCCGCGAGGCCCGCTGAGCGCCGCAGCCGCAGCCCGCCGAGGCACGCGCGCCGCAGCCGCAGCCGCAGCCCCGCGCGGCCCGCCGCAGAGCGCCGGCGATACGACAGCTGGAGCCGCAGCCCAGCCAAGCAGGCGCGCCGCAGCCGCAGCCCGCCCCGGCAGGCGCGCCGTCACGACAGCAGCCGCAGCCCAGCGCGGCGCTGACACTGACGCGCAAACAGCCGGGCCGCGCCCACTCGCTCGGACCGCGCTACGCCCTCAGAGCGCGCCACACGCTCGGACCGCGCTGCGCCCTCGGAGCGCGCCACTCACTCGCACCCGGACGCGCGCGCGCGCGCGCCATCGGTCACCGTAGTTAGCGGGCGCGCGCGCGCGAGGTGTGGCGGGGGGGCGGGGGGGGGGCGGCGACGTGCGTGTGAAGACGGGGTATGAAGCAGGTAGATCGACACCTGCTGATTTTACAGTCAGTGTGTGACCTCCCAACCTGTTCCCAATACAACCTCTCAACCGAAACCGTGCCGCACCGCGCGCGCTTAGCTGGGGCAAAAACACTCAATTCGTTGCACACGTGCGTTCCTCTTCTTAATTCGACTCCCTGGGTTCCCTGGGTTGCAGACAAGACAATTGTGAGGCTGTCTGTCTTCCCCGTGACACCTTCACAATCCTCCGAGTTGTGGATTGCAACGCCGTGTTGTGGTGAGGCGCTGACGGGCCGCTGATGAGAAAGTCGCCCGCTGCCTTATACACCCCAACGAGACGTCCAGGCCACCGCTGTACAACGCTGGTTTCGACAAACACCACCACCGCTGGTTCCTTCCATCCCAATCCACCCAATCATTCCATCTTTACTGCGACAGCTCCTTCTGGATCTGCTCGAACGACTTCCCACGCGTCTCGGGCACCTGCGCGCAGAGGGAGTCACGCACACGCACGCGTATGCATCAACATGCTTGCATGCGTACGCATCAACATGCGCCCCAGTTACAGTTACAGTTACATCGGCTTTCCAGCAAAGACTACCTCTAGTCCTAGTACCACCGCCTAGACCCAAGTCCAGTTCTGGCCCTAACAATTACTTGTGAGGGGCGGTAGCCACCAGCCGGCTGCCTGCCAACGTGTAGTCCCAGAGCAAAAAGGAGAGCTATTGTGCGACGCCTCCAAAATAGGTCCTAACTGCTTCTAGGGGATAGGGGGTCAAGTGGCGCTTGCCAATCTACTTGACCGCCGTGGTGGAGGGGCCGGCGCCTGAGGGGCAGCCGGACCGTACACCACGGCTCTCCACCCGACCCTATCCTGAGCACGCTCAAACGCCGTGTCCGAAAAAGTCTTCCAATCAGAACGAGTGCCACTAGTTTCGCCTAGCTGCTGAATCAGTAGCTTAAGAAAATAGTGTCGGGAGGAGGCTGGAGGCCGGCCTTGCTGCCGAGCCACATCCATTGTGCAGTCAAAAGTCGTACGAGGAAGACGAGAAGCCGGCATGCGCATCACATGGCCTAGCCACTGCATTGATCGCTTTGCCACAAGGCTCTCAATTGGCTCAGTGTCGCACGCCTGCCGAATATAAGTTAATCTGTGCCGGTCGACCAGGCGCACACCCAGAATGCGACGAAGGCAGTTAGAGTGGGCAACCTCCAATCGAGTCAGTTGTGTTTTAGTAGGGGCCCATGTTTCGCAGCCGTACAGAAAGTGGGGCAGCACGAAAGTGTTGTAAACCCGCATCTTAGACTGCACTTGCATCTTCTTGCTGGCCCAAATCTTATCAAAAGACGCAAACACGCCCAGCGCGCGACCGACACGCACACCGATCTCCTTTTCCACACCACCACTCTGGGTTATCCAACTCCTTAGATACTTAAATGCAGAGACGGTCTTCACTTCACCACCAGTCAGCGCAAACGTGGGCAGATCCGCGACAAAATCTGCTGGCAAAATCATGCGCCCCACGCCAGCTAAAATCACACGCACACACGTTGAGACGCACACGCAGCGCCACGGTAGTCTGCCCCCCCCCCCCACTGCACCTTACCAACGCCCCAGCCGACTGCACAGAGCCCTCCCCCCCCCCCTCCGCGCATGTGCACACCCATCGGTTTAGGGTTCAGGCCCTAGGGTTCAGGGCATAGGGTTTAGTTAGTTCAGGGCCTAGGGTTCAGGGCCTAGGGTTTAGGGCTTAGGCTGTGCCGGCCGTGCTCTCACGGGGAGGAAGCCAGATCTGGGGGCCGAGTGCCCTGTCTAGGTCCAGCCCCGACCCACTAGCCCCCCGCCACCAGTGGCCAGCCACCTGTCTGTAGCGCTCGGGCGCTATACGCCGAGCAAGGTCGAATACGCTCCCTGTTGGGTGCCTGTTGGGTGCGCCACACACGACTGTAAAATCCATCATCATCAGGGGGTGTAATGAGATCGATCTCCGGGGCATCTGAGTCGCAATCCCAACTGGTGCTCCACAAACCTCACACCTCCCCACACTCCGCCCACACCCCACACTTCCCCACACCAGGGTTCAGCGCACCTGCGTCTTGACGTATGCGACGGCCTAGGGTTCAGGGCCTAGGGTTCAGGGCCTAGGGTTCAGGGCCTAGGGTTCCTGAACCCTGAAGGGCTTATGGTTCCTGAACCCTGGAGGGCCTAGGCTTCGGGGCCTAGGGTTCAGGGCCTAGGCTTCAACACACCTGCGTCTTGACGTATGCGACGGCGCTGAACGCAACGGCACCGAAGAATGCGTAGACTGCTGGCAGGCCGTACGCCTGCGTGTGTGTGTGCGTGTGTGTGTGTGTGCGTGCGTACGTGTGCACGTGTGTGTGCGTGTGCTTGTGTGTCTCGAGCAGCGTCGCGTTCAGTCAGGCGGCTGCGAGTTGAGAGGGGGGGAGAGCGGGAACGGTCAGGAGGCTGACCAGTGATTTTGTTTTCAGCCTTTTTAGTCATTTTGGGTGGGCCAGCCGGCGCGCAGACCAACGTACCGCTGACCGCCTTGACCTATGACTTGACGTTGACCAGTGCGGAGGTGCGTCCAAAGGCCCACACTGCCCCACACTGCGCCACACACTTACTTAATGGCCCCGCCCCATGGCCCCCAAAGTGGAGCCTCAACGTAATGTTTTGCGGGCAAAATGGCCCCAAATGGCCCCAAACGGCGAAACAAAATCACTGAGGCTGACACGTCACCCCAGTAGCCTGGGAGACAGCAGCTTCCTCCACCAGCGCGCCCCTCCCCCCCCCATATAGACAAACCTGCACGCCAATCATGAACTTCTGCCCAAAGATCACGTTGCACACCCAGTGCGACACACGCGCGCCCCCTTCCCCCCTCCATCCTCCACACACACACACACACACACACACACACACACATGCGCACACACACAATACACACACATACACACACACACACACACACACCTGCACGCCAATCATGAACGTCTGCCCGACCATCACGTTGCACACCCAGTGCGACACAAACGCGGCCGAGACCGCGCGCCTGCGTGTGTTTGTGTTTGTGTGCATGTGCGTGTGTGTGTGTGTGTGTGTGTGTGTGTGTTGATGATGAAGTCTGCTGGTCGATGATGAAGTCTGCTGGATGCCTACGTGGCCGTTTAAGACGTGTGTGCATGTGTGCACGCGCGTGCGTGTGTGTGTGTGTATGTGTGGCCACAGCTAAGCAAAAGGCCTTGTGGGATTGTGTGGATGTTGTGGGATCCCTATCTTTATGTGAGTCAAGGCGGGGGTGCGTTGGCGGGTCTGCACTCACTCACTTAACAAATTTCGGAGCAAAATTCCCGCAATTCACCCTCGCAGTTTCCTCCCGAATTTCCCGGTTCGCCTCCGCAGCGGGGGCCGTGGGGGCTGCGGGGGCGCCTATGACACCACTGGTCCACACTCACGCGCGCGTGCTTGAGGGGTTGAGCTCCGGGATGAGCAGCGCCGTGACGGGGCCGGCGCCGAGCGCGAACGAGAGCACGTAGGTGATCGTGCCGACGACGGCGATGGTACCGGAGTGGGGCTGCGTGCGTGCGTGTGTGTGTGTGCGTGTGTGTGTGCGCGTGTGTGTGTGCGTGTGTGTGTGTGTGTGAACGAGAGCACGTAGGTGATCGTGCCGATGACGGCGATGGTACCGGAGTGGGGCTGCGCGTATGTGTGTGTGCGTGTGCGTGCGTGTGTATGCACGCGCGTGTGTGTGTGTGTGTGTGTGCGAACGAGAGCACGTAGGTGATCGTGCCGATGACGGCGATGGCACCGGAGTGGGGCTGTGCATGCGCATGTGTGTGTGTGTGTGTGACAGGGAGAGAGACTTCCCTTTGGAGAGAGCCCTGTGTGTATGTGTGTGTGTGTGTGAGAGAGAACGACAGACCCCCCCGCCCCCCCCACGCATGCGCGCGCGCCCACCAGCAGCGCGGGTACCACGAACGCCGTGGCCATCGCGAGCATCGACACGCCCTGCCCCAGGTTTTCACACACACACACACACACACACACACACACACACACACACACACACACACACACGCCCACCAGCAGCGCGGGCACCACGAACGCCGCGGCCATCGCGAGCATCGACACGCCATCTGCCCGAGGTACTCACACACACACACACACACACACACACACACACGCCCACCAGCAGCGCGGGCACCACGAACGCCGCGGCCATCGCAAGCATCGACACGCCCTGCCCCAGGTACTCACACACACACACACAGGCGTCCGACGGACTGTAAAATCGACCCCCCCCCCCCCACACACACACGCCCACCAGCAGCGCGGGCACCACAAACGCCGCGGCCATCGCGAGCATCGACACGCCCTGCCCGAGGTATGAGCCCATGAGCAGCGACGTGCGGCCCGCCTTCTCGATGATCCCGGCGGCAATGACCGTGCCGAGCACGTTGGTCGCGCCGACCGCGACTGACGCGAGCGTGCCGGACTTGACCCCCGCCTGCGCGTGTGAGGGTTTATGCGTGGGCTTAGGCGAGGGTTTAGGCGTGGTTTTAGGCATTTGGTGTGTGTGTGGGGTGATGACCGTGCCGAGCACGTTGGTCGCGCCAACCGCGACGGACGCGAGAGTGCCGGACTTGACGCCCGCCTGCGTATGCAAGAGAGAGGAGAGGGAGTGTGTGTGTGTGTGTGTGAGAGAGAGAGAGAGAGAGGAGAGGGAAAGTGTGTGTGTGTGTGAGAGAGAGAGAGCACACGCACGCAGAGTTCAGGCGACGACCGTGCCAGGAGCGTTGGTCGCACCGACCACGACGGAGGCGAGCGTGCCGGACTTGACTCCCGCCTGCGCACGCAAGAGAGAGGAGAGGGAGTGTGTGTGTGTGTGTGAGAGAGAGAGAGAGAGGAGAGGGAAAGTGTGTGTGTGTGTGTGTGAGAGAGAGAGCACACGCACGCAGAGTTCAGGCGACGACCGTGCCAGGCGCGTTGGTCGCACCGACCGCAACGGAGGCGAGCGTGCCGGACTTGACTCCCGCCTGCACACGCAAGAGAGAGGAGAGGGAGTGTGTGTGTGTGTGTGAGAGAGAGAAATCGAGAGAGGAGAGGGAAAGTGTGTGTGTGTGTGTGTGAGAGAGAGAGCACACGCACGCAGCGTTGGTTGCGGAGACCGCAACCGACGCGAGCGTGCCGGGCGTGACGCCCGACTGAGGGACACGAGCATGCAGGCACACACACACAATCGTAAACGAACATATGTGTTCCAACCGTATCGCTTGTAAAACAGACGTCAAGAAGAACACACGCGCGTTGATGCCCTAGCTTGGGGGTTTAGGTCAACCAAGGCTGACGTGGTGTTGTGGTTATAGGTTAGAACCCAAGTAGGGCCCTGGTAGGTTAGAACTCAGGTAGAGCCAGTAAGTTGGTGAACTGACCGCTTGGAACACTGACGTCGAGAAGAACACAGAGTGCGTTGATGCCCTAGCTTAGGGTAGGCTACTGTGGGCTACTTTTGTAGCTTGACCTTTTGGTGGGCCTTGTGCCTGCTGTCTGGTTGATCCTGCTGGAACTCTGGAACTGATTGTGACCGCCGGCCTGTGGTTGTAAAACCCTCTTGTGGTAAGGGGTCGACAGTTTGGTCGCTTTGTGGCCGCCTTGGGGGAGGTTCACTGGGGGGGGGGGGGCTTACCGCTTTGAAGACGGACGTCGAGAAGAAAACGAGTGCGTTGATGCCCTCGCTGATTGGGGATTTGGTATGTTAGAACCCAAGTAGAGCCTTGGTGAACTTACCGCTTGGAAGACGGACGTCGAGAAGAACACGAGTGCGTTGATGCCGGCGAGCTGCTGGAACGCAAAGAGCAGCAGGCCGATCTGGAACGAGCGCTGTGAGATGAGCTGCGCAGTGTGGAGATGCGGACGTGGATGCGTTTTTAGTGCTCGGCATTACTCAGAATCCGTGCAGAATCGGAGGGGCGTGTGTGTAGGGGGTGGTGGGGTGGTGGGGGAGCTGCTGGAGCGCAAAGAGCAGCAGGCCGACCTGGAAGGAGCGCTGGGAGATGAGCTGCGCGGTGTGGAGATGCGGACGTGGATTCGTTTCCAGTGGGGGGGGGGGTCTGCTGGAGCACAAACAGCACAGAGTTCCTCTCTCTCTCTCTCTCTCTGCATGCATACAAGTGAACACGCCTGCACGAACGACACGTCGGGCGCCTTGCCGCCCCCTGCCTCGCCGCCCCCGCTCCCGAGCTCAGACTTCGCCGACGCGCCCCACAGCGAGCCGGCCGCCTTCTCCGCCTCGGCTGTGAGTCCCTTGGACTGCAGCCAGCGGGGGGACTCAGGGCTGAAGAACATGCCTGTGTGATGTCGGGTGCGCGTGCGTGCGTGCGTGTGTGTGTGTGTGTGTGTGCACGTGTGCGCGTGTGTGTGTGTGTATGTGTGCGCGTGTGTGTGTGTGTGTGTGTACGTGTGTGTGTGAGCAGCAGTGCTAGGGGGCATCTGAGCTTGAGCAAATGCCAAACGGAACCGCAGTCGTGAATGCAAAAGTGCGACCCTGGGCGACCTCTCGTGACCACTCACGCACACACGCAAACACACACACACATATACACACACACACACACGCAAAACACGCACACACATCCGCAGGCACGCACGCATGCACGCACAAACACACATATCCACACGCACGAGCACATCCACACGCACCGAGCGCCAGGGTGGCAGCCGGCACGGCGCTGATGAGGAACATGATGCACCATGCGATCGGCGGGAGCACCACGTTCACACCCACCGCCACACACACACACACACGAACACACACACACACACGCATGCACACACACACACACGCGCACCGAGTGCGAGCGCCGCGGCCGGCACGGCGCTGATGAGGAACATCGTGCGCCATGCCGTCGGCGGGAGCACCACGTTCACACCCACCGCCACCCACCGCCACCCACCGCCACACACACACACACGCATGCATACACACTCTTCAGGGTGCTCGCAAGCACAGGTCTGACACGCCGAAATGGGTGTCCGACGGACTGCGAAATCTACCACACACACACACACACACACACGCACCAAGCGCGAGCGCCGCGGCCGGCACGGCGCTGATGAGGAACATCGTGCGCCATGCCGTCGGCGGGAGCACCACGTTCACACCCACCGCCACCCACCGCCACACACACACACACACACACACACACACACACGCACACGCATGCATACACACTTTTCAGGGTGCTCGCAAGCGCAGGTCTGACACGCCAAAATGGGTGTCCGACGGACTGCAAAATCTACCACACACACACACACACACGCACCAAGCGCGAGCGCCGCGGCCGGCACGGCGCTGATGAGGAACATCGTGCGCCATGCCGTCGGCGGGAGCACGACGTTGACGAGCAGCGCTCCGAGGATGCCGAGGCAGATGCAGAGCTGGTTGAGCGTGCCGAGCGTGCCGCGGACGTTGGTGGGCGCGACCTGGTTTCGGAGGCGGCGGTTGGGAGTGATTTATTTTCCAATTTCTCCGTGTTTGTGTGTGTGTGTGTGTGTGCGTGTGTGCGTGTGTGTGCGTGTGTGTGTGGGGGGGGCATTGACGAGAGATGCAGGGCTGGTTGAGGGTGCCGAGCGTGCCGCGGACGTTGGTGGGCGCGACCTGGTCACATGTGTGTGTGTGTGTGTGTGTACGTGTGCGTGTGTGTGTGCGTGTGTGTGTGTGTGTGCCTGTGTGTGCGTGCCTGTGAGAGGGGGGGGGGACGGTGAGCGCAAGAACCCCTTGCAAGCGCAAATGCATGCACAGCGCACAGCGCACACCGCCCCCCCCTCTCCCCATTCGCACCCCGCCCCCGCCCACCTCGCTGATTAACATCATCACGCTCGGCACGCCCCCGCGCACGCACACCCTAAACCATCAGCACGGACACACGCCGCCCCCGCACACCTCGCGGATATACGTCGGCACGGGCGCAGACGAGAGCCTGATTGCGACGCCAGCAACAAACCGCCCGTCCTACCACATTCCCAAAGCCTCAGAAACACGTGCAGGCACACCCGCGCACACACACACACACACACACGCACCTCGCTGATGTACGTCGGCACGAGCGCGGACGAGAGCCCGATCGCCACGCCCGCAACAAACCGCCCGGCGACCATCGCCTCAAACGACGTAGCGGTCGCCGATAGCAGCGGGCCCTTTGTGTATGTGCGTGTGTGTGTGGGAGCTGGGGTTAGTTTAGGGTTTGGGTTTCAGGTTTGGGGCGGAGCAGCCTTCATGGATTGAGATGGGACCGATGCCATCTGAATCTTCTTGGGGAGCACAGCATATAACCTCAGGAGCGTCGACCTGGACTCTACCTAAAAAGTGTGAACTGGGGGGTCCACACTCCTTGGTGGCGGGCATCGAAGCTATGGTATGGCGCATCTTGGGGGTTATTTCGGCAATCTCAGAAGATAAGTCGCCAGAACTGGCGACTTAAGACATTGCGATGGACAGCCCTCACTGTAAGTAAGCCACACGCATTGGTCCCGGCTCCGTGCATGGCGTATTTTGTGAGATGGGGGGGGGGGGTCAAAATTATTTGTAACTTTCCCAGCACAGACATCACACATACCACGAGCATGGGCACGCGCACGAGCAGCATGCCGTTGCGGCACAGCGGTGGGGGGCTGGCAGGGCAGCAGCAGCAGCAGCAGCAGCGGCAGCGGCAGCAGCAGCACGAGCTCATAGTAGCATAGCAGAGAGACCCCATACGTACCACGAGCATGGGCACGCACGCGAGCAGCAGGCCGTTGCGGCGCAGCGGTGGGGGGCTGGCAGGGACAAGCAGCGCAGCAGCAGCAGCAGCAGCAGCAGCAGCAGCAGCAGCAGCAGCAGCGGCACGGGCTCATACTAGCACAGCAGAGACCCCATACGTACCACGAGCATGGGCACGCACGCGAGCAGCAGGCCGTTGCGTCACAGCGGTGGGGGGCTGGCAGGGGCAGGCAGATGTGCAGCAGCAGCAGCAGCAGCAGCAGCACGGGCTCATAATATCACAGCAGAGACCCCATACGTACCACGAGCATGGGCACGCACGCGAGCAGCAGGCCCTGGCGGCACAGCAGTTGGGGGGTGGCAGGGGCAGGCAGAGGGGCAGCAGCAGCAGCGCAGCAGCAGCAGCAGCAGCGCGGAAACATGAGAACAGGGCCATAAACATACAGAAACAGTGACGTTTCCCAGCAGAAACATTTACCTACCTCGAGCATGG
Organism: Chlamydomonas sp. UWO 241; assembly: GCA_016618255.1. Lineage (NCBI taxonomy): Eukaryota > Viridiplantae > Chlorophyta > Chlorophyceae > Chlamydomonadales > Chlamydomonadaceae > Chlamydomonas > Chlamydomonas priscui. Next base: position 675,720 of record VFSX01000011.1, on the reverse strand, counting down.
GCAGGCGCGCGAGCAGCAGGCCACTGCGTCACAGCGGTTGGGGGCTGGCAGGGGCAGGCAGTAGCAGCAGCAGCACGGGCCCATAATGATGATGATCATGATGGATATTGCAGTCTGTATTACACCAGTAATAATAGCATCGCAGAGACCCCATACATACCACGAGCATGGGCATGCACGCGAGCAGCAGGCCGTTGCGGCACAGCGGTGAGGGGCTGGCAGGGGCAGGCAGAGGTGCAGCAGCAGCAGCAGCGCGGACACATGAGAGCAGGGTCATTAACATACAGAAACAGTAACATTTTTCAGCACAGACCCCATACGTACCACGAGCATGGGCACGCACGCGAGCAGCAGGCCCTGGCGGCACAGCGGTGGGGGGGTGGCAGGGGCAGGCAGAGGTGCAGCAGCAGCAGCAGCATGGGCTCGTAATATCATAGCAGCATCATGACCCCGCGGCCGTGCTCCCATGGGGAGGAGTCAGATCTGGGGGCCGAGTGCCCTGTCTAGATCCAGCCCCGACCCACTCGCCCCCCACCACTAGTAGCCAGGCACCCGTCTGTAGTCGAATACGCTGCCGGTAGGTGCGTCACACACGACTGTAAAAACCATCATCAGCAGAGACATCGTACATACCATGAGCATGGGCACGCACGCGAGCAGCAGGCCGTTGCGGCGCCCGAGCGAGTCAGAGACCCCGCCGCCGGAGAGCGAGCCGAGCGCGGCACCAGCGAGGGTCGACGAGACGATCTGTGTTGGGTGCGTGTGTGTGTGGGCGTGTGTGCGGGCGTGTGTGTGTGTGTGGGCGGGTGGGTGGTGTGCGGGTGCGTGCGGGTGTGTGTGGGGTGAGTGGGGTGGGGTGAGCTGAGCGTGGCGCCGGCGAGGGTCGACGAGACGATCTGTGTTGGGGGGGAGGAGGGGGGGTATGGGTGGGTGGCGGGTGGGTGCGTGTGTGCATGTGTGTGTGTGGGGGTTGAATTGGTGGGTGGGTGGGTGGGTGTGGGCGGGCGTGGGCGGCGCTGGCGAGGGTCGACGAGACGATCTGTGTTGGGTGTGTGTGTGTGCGGGTGTGCGTGTGTGTGTGTGTGGGCGTGTGTGTGTGGTGGTGGGGGGGCGTGTCGGCGTGAGTTGGTGGGTGGGGTGGTGTGTGTGTGGGTGGTGTGTGTGTGTGGGGGGGGGGGTGGGTGGGGGGGGCGTGTGGGGTTGAGTTTGTGTTGGTCGTGTGTGTGTGTGTGCGGGTGGGTGGGTGTGTGTGGGCGTGCGTGTGTGTGTGTGTGTGTGTGTGTGTGTGGTGTTGGTGTGGAGAGCGAGCCGAGCGAGGCGCCGGCGAGGTCGACGAGACGATATGTGTTGGGGGGTGGGGTGGGGTGGGGTGGCGTGTGTGTGTGGGTGGTGGTGGTGTGTGTGGGTGGTGAGTTGGTGGGGGGGCGGGTGTGTGGGTGGTGTGTGTGGGGTGGGGGGGGGTGGAGGGGTGTGTAGGGTGGGCGCCGGCGAGGGTCGACGAGACGATCTGTGTTGGGCGGGTAGGTGGGTGGATGGGTGGTGTGTGTGTGCGGCCAGCGAGGGTCGACGAGACGATCTGTGTCGGATGGGTGTTTGTGCGGGTGGGGGTGGGTGGTGTGGGTGTGGGCCAGCGAGGGTCGACGAGACGATCTTTGTTGGGCGGGTGGGTGGGTGGCGGCTGGTGGGTGGGTGGCCAGCGATGGGTCGACGAGACGATCTGTGTCGTGTGTGTGTGTGTGTGTGTGCGGGTGGTGTGTGTGTGTGCTGAGCGCGGCGCCGGCGAGGGTCAACGAGACGATTTGTGTCGGGTGGGTGGGTGGGCGGGTGGCGTGAGTGTGCGGGTGGATAGGTGTGTGTGCGTGTGTGTGCGTGTGTGTGTGGGGTGGGGTGGGGTGGGGTGAGCCGAGCGCGGCGCCGGCGAGGGTCGATGAGACGATCTGTCGGGTGGGTGTGTGTGCGGGTGGCGTGTGTGTGTGCGTGTGTGTGTGTGTGTGTGCGGGTGGTGTGTGTGTGTGTGTGGGTAGGGGTGAGTTGGTGGGTGGGCGGGTGGTGGGTGGATGTGCCTGTGTGTGGGGGGCGTGTGGGGGTGAGTTGGTGTGTGGGCGGGTGGTGTGTGTGTGTTGGTGGTGTGGATGGTTGGTGGTGTGGGAGTGTGGGAGCACGTGGGTGCGTGGTCGTGGGTCTGGGAGGGGTTGGGAGGAAGGAGCGTGTGAGTGTGCGTGTGCGTATATTGCGTGCATGCGTGTGTGTGTGTGAGAGGAGCGCGTCCACGCGTCCATGCTCGTATGCCCTCCCCCCCCCAACGCACCGCGCCGCACTTCGCCACGTTGTCCTGGATCCCCAGCTCGAGAGCGATCTGCTCCAGGGGGCCGTTCACGACGCCCAGGTGGAAGCCAAAGGCGATGGCCCCGGAGCAGGCGACCAGGACGGCTAGGACCACAGGGCCGAGTGGGGCGGCAGGCGCAGCGGATCCGGAGGACGATGCGGCCTGCACACTGAACGAGCCCGAGCCCTTGCGGCCGACCAGCCCCCTCTCCTCATCCTTGCGGCGCTGCTGTATCGCGAAGTTGAGGGGCGCTGCAAGGGGGCACAGGGTGTTTAATGATGGTCAAAGGGGGTAGGCTTGCGTGCGTGCGTGTGTGCGTTGCATGGCGCGCGCGTGCGTGCATGGCGCGCGAGTGTAGCGCTGCGTGAGCTGCATGGCGCGCGGGCGTTGCACGGGCGCTGAAAGAGCGTGGCATGGATGCTCCGCGTGCCTTGCATGGGCGTGCGTGCGCACCGGGGGCCTCAAAGGGTGGGCCGGTGCATGGAACGTTCTTTCTCACCCTGCTTGTTCCCGCGCCTGAAGGAAACCAGATCCGAGCATCCAAGAGGAAGAGCGCGCTGGAAGACCCTTGGCGTGGCGCACAGCACAGCAGACGCGCGAAAAGTACGAAGCTGAAGCCCGCCTCGGAGCATTTTGCTGTTATACGTTTGCGTTTACGTTTTGTGTTTGAAGGTTGACTGCCCTGTGCGAAGGTGAAAACAGAATAGGCGAAGCTCCGCGCGGCGTTATTTTAGGTTTCTTTCTTCACACAAAAGCTGCACAAAAGCTCGTTTATATATACTGTTCCTCACCACCTCGTCAATACTGTTGCTCACCACCTCGCGCGTGTCGTACTGAAGGCGCTGGAATAGCAGCGGCGTGCTGGTACTACTTACTGACCCTTGTTGAGCAAGGGACACTCGTTCACATGCCCCCAGCCGTTGGCGGCCCCGATCAGGGGGGAATTCCCCCTGGCGGAGCGCAGGCGGCGGCAGCGGTACGGGTCTCTCGGGCGCCGCACAAAAAACACGCCTCTTTTGCTTGCATGCATGCATGCGACCCCCATGAGCACCCCCCGGACATGCACCATCCCTGCAGGCCTCACAAGGATCGTGGTGGTCCACCATCCTGCGCTTCGCGTTCATGTGGGCGTTCATGTCGTACATGAAGAGCGGGACAGCGCCTAGTGGGGCGGAAGAGACCAAGAACCCCATCGCCGCCCCCACGCCCGGCTCTGTCGTCCCAGGCGCCGTGGGCATGCACCTCCCCATGTTCCGCAAGGGCGATGTGCTAGACCTGTATTGCTTCTTAACGGAGGAACAGCACGTCACCGACTACGCCGCCCACATGCATGAGCTCATCTGGAGCGAGGCTGGCCTGCCCCTGGGCATGGAAATGGAGCAGCGCAACACGACCTACCTGTACACGCCATCAGAGGTGGGCTGCGCGTGCGGGCTGTCTCTTGACAGATCGCCCCATGCATGCATGCATGCAAAATCCATGGGCATGGCCAGATCACGTGTGCGTGCGGCCGACGTGGGGACTCCCTGCCAACACCCACCACTCGCACACGCGTGCGTCTGTACACACAGGCCGTGCAGTCGCACAACGGCTCGGTGTACCTGCACGTGGTGTTTGCCAAGGCCGGCATGCCGATTGACTCGTCAGACCCAGACTACAAGGAGTTTGACGTCTTTGGCTCGGTGCACAGTGAGTAGCAGTGGCGTCGCGGCGGCGGGTGGGGGTCTGGTGGTTGGTTGGGTAGGGCTGGGGACACGCACAAGGTGCGCATACATACACACACACATACACGCATATACGCGCGAACACTGGCACGCATCACGCGCGCACACACACACACACATATACAAGCATGCACACACACACACACACATACGCACACACACGCGCACCGCAGACCTGATCGGGTGGTACCCCAGGCCGAAGAACGCAACTGGCGTGTCGCTGCTCAGCGGAGATGCGCTGCCAGAGGCGCCGACGGCTGAGGAGAAGGCGGCACGGTTGGAGGTGTGTGTGTGTGTGTGTGCGCGTGTGTGTGTGTCGCTGCTGGGCAGAGAGGCGCTGCCAGAGGCGCCGACGGCTGAGGAGAGGGCGGCACGGTTGTGTGTGTGTGTGTGTACGTGTGCGTGTGTGTGTTGCTGCTGGGCCGACGGCTGAGGAGAGGCTGCGCGGTTGGAGGGGTGTGTGTGTGTGTGTGTGTGTGTGTGTGTGTGTGTGTGTGCGTGCGTGTGTCGCTGCTGGGCAGAGACGCGCTGCCAGAGGCGCCGACTGCAGTTGGCGCCCTTCAGGCCCGACGTCACACGCCCCTTTTTCGCCACGCCGTCGCCGAACCTTGAACCTTGAAATCTCCTAACTTTAAGCCCGTACCCTCACTACCACCTTTCCAGGTCGTGCCCTCCTCCAAGCCCAGCGTCACGGTGCAGCTTGTCGACCCTAATACTCAAAACCCCTGAGCCCTGAAACCCTGCCCTGACTGCCACTTCCACTTTCAGGTCGTGCCCTTCTTCAAGCCCAACGTCACGGTGCAGCTCGTCGACCACTTCGTCGCGTACCCAAAGGCGAAGGGCATCCCGCCGCAGGTGCGCGCTCGCGTCCATGGGCGCATGGGCACATGCATGGGCACATGGGCATGCAAGGGCATGGGCATGCAAGGGCATGGGCATGCACGGGCATGGGCATGGCCACGCCTCATGCGGCACCCTCTTGTTTCGAGTAAGACTGCCAAGTCGCATCATGTGCGTGCGGCCTCCGATGCCCCCCCCCCACGCACTTTCTCACACACACACACACGCACACACGCACACACACACATGCTCACCAACGCACACGCACCGCACAGTTCGGTGAATTCATGAGCTACACACCCTCCGGCAACTACTACCCCATCATCTACTTCAACGGTGCGTGGGGTCGTTTGGAGCTGGGTAGAAGCTAGGTGGAAGGCGGAGAGAAGGTGTGCGTGCGTGGGGTCGTTTGGAGCTGGGTAGAAGCTAGGTGGAAGGCGGAGAGAAGGTGTGCGTGCGTGGGGTCGTTTGGAGCTGGGTAGAAGCTAGGTGGAAGGAGGAGAGAAGGTGTGCGTGCGTGGGGTCGTTTGGAGCTGGGTAGAAGCTAGGTGGAAGGCGGAGAGAAGGTGTGCGTGCGTGGGGTCGTTTGGAGCTGGGTAGAAGCTAGGTGGAAGGCGGAGAGAAGGTGTGCGTGCGTGGGGTCGTTTGGAGCTGGGTAGAAGCTAGGTGGTAAGTTCATAAGCTCTTCGCCAGGGGCTCCCGCCCTGGCGCCGCTCGATGGCGGACAACCGGGACAACTGCGCTTGGTACTGGGCGGCTGAAAATCTGGAAATTTACCCTGAGCGGCTGTGACGCACAGCGCTACTGATGAACTGGTCCTGATGGGGCGAGGCTATGTGGCAGATGGGGCAGCGGTACGATGGAGAGCACGATGCACGATGGCGAGAATTGCGGCGAGCATGCACCCCCTCTCACAACGATCGGAACTCAAGCAGATTGCGGCTCCTAATGGTTTACTGTGCCTGGATGGAAGAGAGAGACGGATGGCGAGAAATTGAGAAACATGGGAAGCGAGGCACATGCGGCTAGGCTTTGTGAGGAGGTTGCGGCGCAGGGGTTCCCTGCCCCAAGGCGCAGATTATTAGATGGCGACGCGATCGATGCACCAGCCGTGCGGCATGGGGCGAGGCGAGGCCCCACCAGCGGGCGGGCACCATAATGGAGATGGCGGCTAAGAACGAGGAATGCGGCTACCGGGGATGAGGCTACGGGTTATGCATGCCAGGGGACGGCGGACAAGGCTAATGCGTCATGGCGCATGGGTAAAGAACGGGGAATGAGGCTACGGGAGCTGGCGGGCGCGGCGCATGGCGCGCGCGGCGCATGGGGGTTGCATGGCGGCGCTCTGCGCGTGCATGCATGGAGGAGATTGCTGGCGGGCATGGAGGAGATTGCTCGCGGGCGTGGAGGAGATTGCAGGCGGCAGCATGGAAGCGGATGGCGAGAAATTGAGAAACATGGGAAGCGAGGCACATGCGGCTAAGCTTTGTGAGGAGGTTGTGGCGCAGGGGTTCCCTGCCCCAAGGCGCAGATTATAGATGGCGCAGCAATCAATACACTAGCCGTGCGGCATGGGGCGAGGCGAGGCCCCACCAGCGGGCGGGCACCATAATGGAGATGGCGGTTAAGAACGGGGAATGAGGCTACAGGGAGAGGATACGGGTTACAGATGCCAAAGGGGACGGCGGAACAAGGATCAGCCATAGGTGTCACGGGGAATGGCTAAAGAACGGGAATGAGGCGGGTGGTACGGGTGCTGGCGCGCATGGAGCGCGGCGCGGCGCATGGAGATCGCATGGCGGCGCCCATGCATGGACGAGATTGCTGGCGGGCATACAGGAGATTGCTGGCGGGCATGGAGGAGATTGCTGGCGGGCATACAGGAGATTGCTGGCGGGCGTGGAGGAGATTGCTGGCGGGCATGGAGGAGATTGCTGGAGCCAATGGCGGCGGCGGGACTAGTAGTAGAACACAGGCGCACACCAACAATGCGTTGCTGTCACTACCTGGGTGGTATAGGGTGGATCTGGGGGCCCAGTGTCCTGTCTAGGTCCAGTGCGTGCGCGCGTGTGGGGGTTTACCCTCACCCCTACCAGGTAGCCAGCCAGTTTCCCACTGAAACTGAGTTTAAGGTGTCGGGCGCTAGCGCCGACACCGGTCTTATACATCATTACTGGTGTCACACAGACTGTAAGATCCATCATCATCATCAGGTGGAAGGCGGAGAGAAGGTGTGTGTGTGTTTGTGTGTGTGTGTGTTGGGGGGCGGGGCAACCACCACTACCCCATCATCTACTTCAACCGGGCGCGTGTGTGCGTGCGTGCGTGTGTGCATGCGTGTGTGTGTGTGCGGGCGTGCGTGTGCGGGCGCGTGTGTGTTGTTTGCGCTGCATCAACTTGACGACGCTGCGTGGGTCGGCGGTCTTCGGGCCTGCCCTACAATTCAAAGACGAGGAGTGCAGGAGCACGCACGTGGTTTTGTCCGCGCAAATGCCCCCCCCCCCTCTACGTTCTGGCTCCTGCGCGACAAAATGATCGCCATGAACGCACACACACACACACACACACACATGCCATACACACGCCCCCCCCCCTTCAGAGTTCTGGCTCCTCCGCGACAAAATGATCGCCATGAACGACACTGTCGTCAAGATCAACCACACACACACGCACAAACACAGACACACACACACACACACACACACACACACACACGCACACACGCACGCACGCACGCACACACACACACGCGCGCACATGACCTCCCCCCTCCCCATGCAGAGTTCTGGCTCCTCCGAGACAAAATTATCGCCATGAACGACACTGTCGTCGAGATGAACACACACGCACGCACACACACACACACACACGCACACACACACACGACCCCCCACACACATGCAGAGTTCTGGCTTCTCCGTGACAAAATGATTGCCATGAACGACACTGTCGTCGAGATCAACCTCACCGTCGAGGCCGGGCCCGTGTCGTTGTGGTGGTGGGTTGCTGTCGGTCATTTTGTTTTTGGGCCCCTGGGAGCCATTGTGAGCCATTTGGCTTTTGACGACCCCGTCAGGTGGAGCTCAATCAACCAAGTTGCATGATGGTCTGACAAACCCATCAGATAGAGCTCGTCAAGAGCTTGAAAATCACCTAAATTTGACAGGCAACGGTCAATGCTAAGGCAGCGGTCAATGCGGTCAACGGGATGTTGGTCCGAGCGCCGGCTCCCAGAAAACAACAAAAAAACTGAGAACAAAAACACTGGTTGTCGTTGCAAATACACCTTACTTGGCTGCATGCGTGTTGTAGGGTCCAGCGGCTCCTCAACATCGTCAAAATACACCCCTACCGTAGTCACGCTTTGCCTTCCCGCCTTATTAAGTCTGAAACCGCCCCGCAAAGGCAGCGCAAAGACGAAATTCAGTCTGAAAACGCCCCGCAAAGGCCTAGAATTCCAAATAAAGAGGGCCTTTAGTGGACCCTCGGGAAGGCTAAGCGTGACTACAGTAGGAGGATCCTCAAAGTGATGATGATGATGATGATGGATCTTACAGTCTGTGTGACACCAGTAATGATGTATAAGACCGGTGTCGGCGCTAGCGCCCGACACCTTAAACTCAGTTTCAGTGGGAAACTGGCTGGCTACCTGGTAGAGGTGAGGGTAAACCCCCACACGCGCGCACGCACTGGACCTAGACAGGACACTGGGCCCCCAGATCCACCCTATACCACCCAGGTAGTGACAGCAACGCATTGTTGGTGTGCGCCTGTGTTCTACTACTAGTCCCGCCGCCGCCATTGGCTCCAGCAATCTCCTCCATGCCCGCCAGCAATCTCCTCCACGCCCGCCAGCAATCTCCTGTATGCCCGCCAGCAATCTCCTCCGTGCCCGCAATCAGTCTCCTGTATGCCTGCCAGCAATCTCGTCCATGCATGGGCGCCGCCATGCGATCTCCATGCGCCGCGCCGCGCTCCATGCGCGCCAGCACCCGTACCACCCGCCTCATTCCCGTTCTTTAGCCATTCCCCGTGACACCTATGGCTGATCCTTGTTCCGCCGTCCCCTTTGGCATCTGTAACCCGTATCCTCTCCCTGTAGCCTCATTCCCCGTTCTTAACCGCCATCTCCATTATGGTGCCCGCCCGCTGGTGGGGCCTCGCCTCGCCCCATGCCGCACGGCTAGTGTATTGATTGCTGCGCCATCTATAATCTGCGCCTTGGGGCAGGGAACCCCTGCGCCACAACCTCCTCACAAAGCCTAGCCGCATGTGCCTCGCTTCCCATGTTTCTCAATTTCTCGCCATCCGCTTCCATGCTGCCGCCTGCAATCTCCTCCACGCCCGCGAGCAATCTCCTCCATGCCCGCCAGCAATCTCCTCCATGCATGCACGCGCAGAGCGCCGCCATGCAACCCCCATGCGCCGCGCGCGCCATGCGCGCGCCGCGCCCGCCAGCTCCCGTAGCCTCATTCCC
>VFSX01000011.1:638853-663853 GCA_016618255.1 Chlamydomonas sp. UWO 241 | reverse complement strand
CCGATCCTGCTCGCCGTCACGTTCACACGCTCTCACACACACACACACACACACACTTCCTGCAGCGCGTGCTCCTCGAGGGCAAACCCATCCTGATTGCCGTCACGTTCACACGCTCACACACATACACACACACACACTCCCTGCAGCGCGTGCTCCTCGAGGGCAACCCCATCTTGCTTGCCGTCACGTTCTGCGTGTCGATGCTACACACCGTGTTCGACATGCTTGCGTTCAAGGTGCGTGTGTGTGTGCCTTTCCCTACTCTTTCGTTCACTTGCTCCACTTGCTTTGTTCACCTGCGTTACTTGCTGTGTCCACCTGTTTATTGACCTGTTAACCTGCCCTGTCCCCCGTAGAATGCCATTGGCTTCTGGAAGGACAACAAGTCGATGAAGGGCCTTTGTCTGTTAGTGTATTCACTTGCTTTACTTGCTTAGCTCACTTGCTTCACTCGCTTTGTCCACCTTCTTATTGACCTGTTAACCTGCCATGTCCCCCGTAGAATGACATTGGCTTCTGGAAGGACAACAAGTCGATGAAGGGCCTTTGTCTGTTAGTGTATTCACTTGCTTTACTTGCTTAGCTCACCTGCTTTACTCGCTTTGTCCACCTTTTTATTGACCTGTTAACCTGCCATGTCCCCCGTAGAATGACATTGGCTTATGGAAGGACAACAAGTCGATGAAGGGCCTTTGTCTGTTTGTGTATTCACTTGCTTTACTTGCTTAGCTCACCTGCTTTACTCGCTTTGACCACACTTTTTTTATTGACCTGTTAACCTGCCATGTCCCCCGTAGAATGGCATTGGGTTCTGGAAGGACAACAAGTCGATGGAGGGCCTGTTGTCTCTTTTACGCACACTTGTTTTACTTGCTTTGTTTACCTGTTTGCCCCCCATCCCCCCCCCCCCCCCGCTTGCCCCTGCAGAACGGCGTTGGTTTCTGGAAGGCCAGCAAGTCGATGGAGGGCATTTTCTACTCATTTATTCACTTCCTCTACTTGCCCCCCAGGGGGGTAGATGACTAAATCCATATGTCAACATGGATAGAAACAGAACTGTCTCACGACGTTCTGAACTCAGATCACGTACCGCTTTAATAGGCGATTGCTTTGTCCACCTGTTTGTTGACCGGCTAACCTGCCCTGTCCCCGCCCCCGTGGAATGACATTGGCTTCTGGAAGGACAACAAGTCGATGGAGGGCCTGTGTCTGCTTGTTTATCTACCCATCTCATTCTACTTGCTTTGTTTGCGTGTGTTATTTCCCTTTTGACCTGTTTTTGACCTGTTGGCCTGCCTACACGTGCGCAGAACGACATCGGCTTCTGGAAGGACAACAAGTCGATGGAGGGCCTGTCGGCGCGCTCGGTCATCATCAACGCCGTGTGCCAGCTCATCATCCTGTGCTACCTGCTCGACAACGAGACCTCAATGGTGCGCAGTCGCTCTTCATGCCGGACAAATTCGTAGGCGGGTGATAGGGCCCAGATAGGGACCCCATAGTATATAAGGAATGCTTCGTATAGTCATCATGAACGCCGTGTGGCAGCTCGTCATTCTGTGCTTCCGGCTTGACAACAAGACCTCGATGGTGGCGTTTTTATGGACGAATAGGCGGGTGATAGGGCCCCCACGTAATCGGAACGCTTCAAACAGTCGTCATCAACGCCGTGTGACAGCTCATCATCCTGTGCTACATGCTCGACAGCGAGACCTCGATGGTGATTCATGCCGGACGAATAGAGGCGGGTGACAGGGCCCCCATAGTTTATAAGGAATGCTGCAAGCATTCGTCATCAACGCCGTGTGTGCCAGCGCATCATTCTTTCTAATGCTCGACAAACGAGAGACCCCAATGGTGCGCAAAAACAGTGGCTCCGCGAGGTCGTGCTTTCTTCTTGTCCGTCATCGACAGTGCGAGATCTGCAGTCGTGATCTGCCCACGGAATCCCCCCCCCCCCCTCCCCTCAACTCACAAGTGTCCCCCCCAGGTCCACCTCGTGTGATTTTACAGTCCGTCGGATGCCTATGTTGACGTATTTTTACAAGTGGCCGTTTCAACCCAACATAGGCCAAACTTGAAAAACATGAAAACACCAAAACGACATGTGGTGTCGAACCCGTCGCATGAGATGCTCCGTCGCTGGGTATAGAACGGAGGAGGGTTCTCGATCGACGACCATGCATTCCTCGGGCACTGGGTTGCTGGTAGGTAGTCTTTGCTGGAAAGAGGTCGTCTTTGCTGGAAAGCCGATGTAACTGTAACTGTAACTGGGGTGCTGGGGCTGCCCGCATGCGGACCTCGACAGGGTGGGTCGTGTTTTTGTGTTTTTGTAGTTGGTGTTGGATTGAAACTGCAACTTGCGATAGACCTGTGCTTGCGCACCCTGAAACTGCGGCATGCAGACAAGACACGCACCGTGCGTGCGCGCCCACAAAATACAAAAACACAAAAACAATTGACAGTTGACAAGCGCATGCCATTGAGCGTGCCCCCGGAAGTGAGACCCCTGAGCCTGTGGCGCACCCCTTCGCCTTTCCTTTTTCCATCCCTTTCCCGTCTCCCCGCACATACAGTGAGCCCGGCGTCCCCTCGGGGGTGTTTGGGAAGTACCACCGGCACGTGTAACCAATTCTCTCAGACACGCACCGGCCCACCCGCCACTAGTGCACAGCAACGCCTCCAATCCTCATACAGCACCTCTTAGTGGTGGCCTCGCATGCGCTCGTTTGTAGGTCATCCTCTTCTCGTCCGTCCTCGGCGTCGGGATCGAGTTCTGGAAGGTCACCAAGGCGATGAAGGTGTCGGTCATCAACACGTTCCCGTACGTCAAGTTCGAGGACAGGTGCGCGCTGCGGGCGTTCGGTTACGGCGGTTTGGTTTACGGCTTTTTGGTTGGTTTACGGCTTTTTGGTTTACGGCTTTGTGGTTGTTGTTTTTTGCTTTCGGTTACGGCGGTTTGGTTGTAAAACCTCTTAAGAAACCCTGGAAACGGTCCTGCCGACGGCCGCAGCAGGGCTTCGTAGCAGCTGTAGCAATGGGCAAAAGGAACTTATTGTAGAGGTGACCCTCTGACAGTACAAGTATACAGCTGACAGCTGACAGTACAAGTATACAGCATAGGCTGACACATAGGAGGCTCCTACAGCTGACAGTACAAGTAAACAGCATATACAAGTAAGGCGAGAAGCAACGATGGCCACCGTCCGCCGTCGTCAGGTGGCTCCACGTCCCCTTTGCGTCGACGACCAAAATCGTGTCGGACAGCCAGAGCCGCACGACACACGGGGGTTGTGGGGTTGATGGCGGGGGCGGGGGCGGGGCCCTCGTGTACGACAAGCAGGCGACGCGCTGCCTTCCCCCCCTTCCTCTCTCTCTCACTCTCTCTCACTCACTCACACGCACACCGCACCAGGGCGTCGTATGCTGGCAACAAGACGAAGCAGTACGACGAGGAGGCGACGCGCTACCTCTCGTGGGTGCTCTACCCGCTCATCACCATCTACGCGATCTACTCGCTCATGTACAAGACGCACAAGTCGTGGTACTCGTGGGTCGTCAACTCGCTTGTCGGCGCGGTCTACATGTTTGGCTTCATCCTCATGTGCCCACAGGTGGGGTGCTGAAGGAGAAGCGATCTTAGCTGTTAACCATTGTGCGCGCAGCTCTAGCTACGTCCTCGACCACAAGCTCAAGCCTGTCGCGCATCCGCCAGATTGGCGCCACACCCACGCACCCCCCAACACCCACCTCGTGCTTGATATGGGGTCCTCTGGGTGGGGTCTCTAGGTGGGGTCCTCTAGGGGTTTTCTAGCTAGGTTTGTCGATGCCGATGCTGATGCTGTGCACGCCACTGGCGTGCGTCGCCGATCGCTCGTCGGCGCGGTCTACATGTTTGGCTTCATCCTCCATGTGCTTACAGGTATGGGGTCTGGTCCTCTCGGTGGGGTCCTCTAGGTTTTTTCTAGCTCCTTTGCCGATGCTGATGCTGATGCTGTGCACGCCACTGTCGTGGGTCGTCAACTCGCTCGTCGGCGCGGTCTACATGTTTGGCTTCATCCTCATGTGCCCTCAGGTATGGGGTCCTCTGGTTTGGTCCTTTCTATCTGCCTCGCAGCTCTACCTGAACTACAAGCTCAAGTCTGGCGTGCTCCCTCAATGGCTCTCTCTCTCTCATACTAGCTCTCCCTCTCACTCCGTCCCCCTGGTACTCTCCCTAGTGTAGTGTCCCTCTTCATCTAAAAGGTCTCGCTCTAATGCCACTGCCACCCTCCTATGTGCCCCGCAGCTCTACCTGAACTACAAGCTCAAGTCGGTCGCGCACCTCCCGTGGCGCCAGATGACGTACAAGTTCCTCAACACCATCATCGACGACCTCTTTGCGTTCGTCATCAAGGTGCGTGCCTTATTTTCGCTGGAGGTCTTTCGTGTGTTTCTATAGAGAGGGGGGGGGGGCAGATGACGTGCCAAGTTCCTCAACACCACCATCGGCGACCGTTTTCGTTCGTCGTCAGGGTGGGTGTGCCCTTCGGTTGCATCCCCCGACCTCGGTTAGAAACGGTTACTTCTTACTTGTCGCTTCTTCTGAGCTTCGGGTCAAGTCTGTGCAAGCTGTGTAGTACACACAGTGTGTATCAGCAAACACACACACAGTGTGTACCAGCACACACACACACACACACACACCTCCATCTTCCTGTACCAGCACACACACACACACACACGCACACACACCACAGATGCCCCTGCTGCACCACCTCCGTCTTCCACGACGACCTCATCTTTGCCATCTTCCTGCACACACACACACACTCACACACACACACACACACACCGCAGATGCCCCTGCTGCACCGCCTCTCCGTCTTCCGCGACGACCTCATCTTCGTCATCTTCCTGTACCAGCGCTGGATCTACCGCGTCGACAACACGCGTGTCAACGAGTTCGGGTTCTCGGGCGCGGCGCAACCCGAGGCGGTGGCGGACGCCGGGGCCGCGGCACTCGAGGGCGCGGCAAAGGAGGGGGACACGGACGAGCCGCCCAAGGCGATCAAGGGCGCGGCCGCGGCGGTGTCGGCGGCGGGAGCAGGGGAGGACTCTCCCGCGGCGGGCGGCGCGAAGAAGCGCAAGGGGGGGAAGGGCAAGGGGGCGGCGGAAGCCGTGGGGGCCGACGCCGGCGAGGGCAGCAAGAAGGGCAAGTAGAGTAGGGACGGACCGGACGGGCGGGACGAGGTAGCACCGTCGCACACACACACTGACGCTCCTCAATTTTATGGATAACGTAGGTCAGCAGCAGCAGGCATACCCTGGGGTTAACCAGGGGGGGAGTTGGGGGGGTTGAGGGGAGGGGGACCCGAACGCGTGTACCCCTGTCCAGTGCTGCTCCAGAGCGCGAACCGTGTCTTTTGTGTTGAAAACGATCCTTCACATGACATGCTACTTGAACCTTGGACATGCACGCCAGGCGGGGAGGCATGAAAAATGGGTTTGGGACAATCGCTTCAGGGTTTGGGATTGCGCATCCCTCCCGGGCCCCCGGCAACCGGCAAAATCCATCCTCGGAAACAACGCTGACCATAAGTACCACCACCACCACTACCTAGTAGTGGTGTCGCAGCAGGCAGCTGAACACGCATGATTAGTTGGCACACTCTCACCACCCAGTCTAATCCCCTAGCACTCGAGTGTGCAGGCATTGCGTTGGGTTCGTTGGATCTGGGTGAGGGGCACGCGAACAACATGGTGGCCCGCGACGCTGCGGACGGGCTAGTCAGGGGGCTCTCGGCCAGCTCAAGCGAGGAACGTGCGCGCTCGCTGCGGTCCATCAAGGTAGGGGGAGTGACATTGGGAGCGAGGGGCTTGAGGCATGCTGCGGGGGTGTTCTGAAGTTTTACACTGAAGTGTTTAACACAGCCAGCGTCGCGTTTAGAGGTGAGTGTGTGTGTGTGTCTGAGTGGGGTGGGGTGGGGGGGGGTAATGGGCTCAGGAGGGGAGGGAGCAAGGGGGCGCGCATGCATGGCGCTGGCCTGCATGGCTGCATGGGGCACCATGCAGCCAACACCCCCACCCACTGCACGCCCCGTCCTCTGCTTCCCCCATCAAGAACGCGGTGATTGGGTCCAAGTCCAAGAAGTCGCAGTTCCTGAAGGCGGGGGCGCTGCCGCGCGTGCTGGAGCTGCTGCTGAATAGCAGCAGCTCGCCCGAATGTGTCAGCCAATGTGCAACCACGCTCGGCTCGCTGTCGTACGGGACCCCTGGAGGGCTGGAGCTCCTGCTGGCCTCCTCGGGGCTGCCAGGCCTCGTGGGCACGCTCAACGCAGACAACCCCAGGGTCGTGGAGGCCGCTATCAGAGCGCTCAAACTAGTGTATTCGCAGGTGCGCGTGTGCATGCATGGGTGTGGTGGTCGATTTTACAGTCTTGTTGGACGCCTTTAATGGCGTACATGGGTGTGTGCATGAGCGCGTGTGCCTGCATGGGCGCGTGCATGGGCGTGTGCCTGCATGCCTGCATGGGCGCATGTGCATGGGCGCGGCGCATGTATGGGCACAGCGCGTGTGCAGCACGCGTGCACACGTGGCGCGCATGCGCATCGACGTGGCACACATGGGCGCACGCGCGCGCGGCATGCATGCATGCAGGGGCGCAACGCAGCCCGCCTCGTGCCGTGCTCGTCCCCACCCCCCTCTCAACTCCCCTCACCACAGTCGAGCTGTGCGGTGCCGCACGCGCCGGTCCTCAACCCGGCCACGCTCCCCCGCGTGGTCGCCCTGCTCGGCGACGCGTCGCGCCCAGACATTGCCGAGGCAGCGGCAGTCGTTCTGGCGGCGGTCTGCAGAAGCGCAGACGAGCAGGTGTGTGCGTGTGTGTGTGTGTGTGTGTGTGTGTGTGTCAGTGCAGGCAGGAGGCAGCAGTCGTGTTGGCGGCGGGGTGTGTGTGTGGTGTGTGTGTGGGTGAGTGATGTTTGGGTGGGTGGGGGGGGAGGATGTCTTTCTCAGCTGCGCACGCGGTGCATGTGTGTGTGTGTGGGGGGGGGGGGGCAGGGCGGCCACGCGTCTGCGAGAGTAAATGAGGGATGAGTGCGTCAGTCCCTGTTTGGTCGATTTTACAGTCAAGTCACGGTGTGTGCTTCCGTGCAAATGTCACGCACGCAGCCGCTGCTCATTCTCACCCACCCACCCACCCTCACCCTCACTCTCTCTCACACACCCGCACATGCACCGTCACACGTGCGCGCGCACACACACACACACACACACACGCTCACAGCAGCTGCCCCCCACCCCACCCACCTTCAACTCTCACACTCATGCACACACACACACACGCACACTCGCCGTCGCGCACACGCACGCACACTCACACACACACGCACACTCTCTCTCACACACACACTCTCTCTCACTCACCGCCCCCCCCCCCCACCACACACACACACGCACACACACACACCGTCACACACACACGCAGCGTGCGCTGACCGACGCTGGTGCCGGCTCTGCTGCTGTCACCCTTCTCGCAAGCGACCGTCGGGCGCTGCAGGTGAAACCTTTCATGAGTAAAGCATGTAAAACCGTACAGGGCCTGAGCCTCCCCGGGGAGGGGGGCGAAAACATAAATGTTTAATTGCTCTGCAAGGGTCGCTTTTCGTCGATTTCAGTCGTTGTGACGTAAAATTTGCCAGTTTCGCGATTTTCGCGATTTTTTCATTGTCTTCAGCTTCGCGGGGGCGTCCAAAATAGTACGTTCTCGCGGAGGCTCAGGCCCTGCTCAGGCCCTGTACGGTAACCTGTATATAATTATAAGTGCCTTGATCTTGAAAGCAACCCCAAACCCTGAACCTCAAACCTCAAATCACTGAGGTCACCCTTCCCGCGAACGACCGCCGGGCGCTGCAGGTTGAGTGAAACATTTTATAACCCCTGTCCGAGGGGGGGGGGGCAGAAATGTGCGTGTGTGACACACACGCTGATCATCAATCTTCTTGCTGTGTACGTTCCAAATCAAGTGGAATTTTCGAATTGGACACCTGGGGGCCGAGATATGAGGGTTCAAAGTTGGGGTGGGTGGGTGGGTAGGGGCGGGGAGTTGGGGGGTTGAGGTGGATACCCCCACCCTTCTTAACCCAGGTACCTTCTGAGAGTGGATCCCTGCTCCTCTCATCAAGGCGGTTCCAATGGTGGTCTCCCCATCAAAATCGGCCCAGTGGAAAGAAAGTTCCTGACCCCCCATATTTAGTTTGCCGCCCGCGTGCTCCCTGCGGTGCACCAAGTGCCCACCTAGGGATTTGGGCAACCTTCACGGATTGATATGGCACCGATGCCATCTGAATCTCCTTGGAGAGCACAGCAAAATACCCAAGGAGAGTCAACCCTGAATCTGCCTGGAAAGTGTGAACTGGAGGGTCCACACTCCTGGTAGCGGCCATCTCGGCCAAGGCATGGTGAGTTTTGGGGGGGTTATTTCGGCTATCTTCTGGCGATTTAGAAATTGCAATGGATAGCCCTCACTGTAAGGAAGCCATGCGCATCGGTCCCGGCTCCATGCATGGCGTACTTAGTGAGATAGGGTGGGTGGATGGGTGGGGCCCCCCCAAAAAAACTTCTACCGTGTGTGTCAAAAGTAGCTTTTCTGCCCCCCCCTGTGCCCGTGTGTAATAATTAAGTGTCTTTCAAGAACCTTAAAGCCCTGAACCGTGCTCTCTCGCCTGCTTCCACGCAACCACGCACACACACACACACACACACATAGGGCGCGGCGGTATGCCGTATACGTGGGCCCGTATACCGTATAATACCGTATAACGTATACCGTATACAAGGGTATACGTGTAAACCCTTGATTCCTTGATCCGATTGAGACGAGAACGTTGGATTCGGATGCCTGACATGATGGGCATCACAAATTCACTCTAACAAGCTGACCTTGCTTTGTTTGATTAACAGGAAACACAAACAGTAACAGTAAAACGGGGTTTCCAGCTAAGCAGGCTACTCTTCTACTAGAGACACCCGCCGATACTCCAGCACACTTAAGTACCAGAGTACCGCCGGCTCCCGGCCGATAGACTACCGCTCCCGCCGGCTAGCCTACCCCAAACAGCGGTCTCTGAGAGAAATGTCTGGCAAGGAGCATATAGGAGCGGACCTTCCTCAGGGTCACAGTAGTGGCCTTGTGGCCAGTCAAGCCGGCAGAGCCGACTGGCGCTGACTGGAACGGTCCCTGCCTGGCAGTGCATGGCTGTCCAGCTCTCGTTTGCATGGGGCTCAGCCGGCGCCCCATGCCTCATGCATGGCCAGGTCCCACCCTCCAGGGGTGCATGGACGACAGAGTTGTCATGGAGGCTGCCTGAAGACCTTCCAACGCCAGTCACCGGCAGACGAGCGACCCCGAGGATGAGCGCGGTGACGAACGCTGCGATTGGTGAAGCGGATTACTCTGTGTTGCCTCGGCGGTCGCCACCGCTGAAGCCGTGATGGTAGCCCGCCTCCACGGGCAGCCATCTTGACCAATGTCCAGCATGCATTGACGGGCGCCAGCTCCTCCGCTCGTCGATCAACTCGTTGAGATCGGTGCTGCATGGGGGAGGATAAGGGCCGTCTCCCAGCACGGGCCGCGGCAGCGCCGCGGCTACTCGCCAAGCCATGGCAGCGCCGGGCAAGCCGCTCTGAAGTGTTCCACCGAGGGGCAGTCTAGCAGGAGCCGGGCCAGTCGTATTTTACCCCGCTCGTCAGCGGCACGGAGATCCTCGTCACCAGCAGCGCCGCATTGCTGGGTCCAGGGCTCGGCAACGAGAACGCGCCTCCGTTAATCGAGCCCACAGGCATACAACGGGACTGTAAATCGGCCCCCCCCCCCCACACACACGCACACATAAACGCAGGCCACATCCCTGCGCGCGCTCTTGCACCTGCTTCCGCGCAACCACGCGCACACACGCACACACACAGGCATCCGACAAGAATTTATGATAACCCCCCCCACACACACACACTCACCCCACCCCCACCTTCCCCCACCCCCACCACATACACACAGGCCACATCTCTGCGTGTGCTCTCACGCCTCCTCCCGCGCAACCCGAGGGCCGCGGCGGCTCTGCTGGAGCGGCCGCAGCTGATCGACACGCTCGTGGCGCTGCTGCGTGATGGCGAGGTGCGTGTGTGTGTGAGATAGAGAGGGAGAGAGAGGGAGGACATGAGAGAAATGCGTGATAACAAGGTGTTTGTGTCTGTGTGTGTGTGTGTGTGTGTGTGTGTGCAAGAGCGGCCGCAGCTGATCGACACGCTGGTGACGCTGCTGCGTGACGGCGAGGTGCGTGTGTGTGTGTGTGTGTGTGTATGTTTGTGTATGCATGTGCATGTGTGTGTGTGTGTGTGCATGCGTGTGCATGTGTGTGTGTGTGTGCATGTGTGTGTGCATGTGTGTGTGTATGTATTTGTGTGTGACAGAGCGAGAGAACACTTTGAATGGCAGACTTAGACTCGGCTGTCAATTGAGGACGTCCCGTGTAAAGGCGATCGACAGTCATTTTGTTTGGGGCTCCTGGGAGCCATTGGGAGCCATTTGGCTACTGACGATCCCACCAGATAGAGCTTAACCAACCACGTTGCTTGATGGTCTGACCATCCCATTAGATAGAGCTCGTCAAAGAGCTTGAAAATGACCTATATTTCATGGTCAACGGTCACCGCTTAGGCAGCGGTCAAAGTGGTCAATGGGACATTGGTCCGCGCGCCGGCTCCCAGAAAGTAACTAAGAAACTGAAAACAAAATCACTGGGTCGACCAAAACGTGCAAGATGGCGGACCCCCCCCCCCCCCCGGCCCCTCCTCCCTCCCTCCCCGCCCCCGCACATCACGCCCCTCCCCCAACACACACACAACACACAACCGCACACACACACACACACACACACACACACACTACTCTCCCCAAACCGCAGCCCCTCACACGCTTCGCGGCCGCAACCTGCCTCACCTACCTCGCCGCGTCCCCGCCCGCGGACGGCGGTCCCGCCGCTGCTGGCACCTCCTCTGACCGCGGGGCGCGCGCGCCTGGCGGGGGTGGCGGCGCGCGCGCGCGCCTTGCGGGGTCGTCGAGCGGCCTGGCTGTGACGGAGCAGAGCCAGGTGTGTTTGGGTTGTGTGTGGGTGTGTGGGTCCTCTGACCGCATGTCGCGCGCGCCACACAGGCACACGCACCGCAAACGTGCGCACACACACACATCGCAGCCGAGCCAAACGCCTGCCAACACGCCGCGGCACGCGCACGTCACACCCCACCACCCCTCCACACATACACACCGCAAACGTGCGCACACACACACACACACACAAGCGCGCATATACGCACACACACATCGCAGCCGAGCCAAACGCCCGCCAACGCGCTGCGGCGTGCACACGCCGCTGGCGCGTGCGTTGCTGAGCGCCTAGAGGCTGCTAAGCACGCGGTGCTGCCGGTGCTGCTGCGGCTGCTGGGGGAGCCGGGGGTGCTGGAGCAGGTGTGTGTATGTATGTGTGCGTGTGTGTGCGTGTGTGTTGCTGGGGGGGCCGGTGGTGCTGGAGCAGGTGTGTGTGTGTGTGCTGCTGCTGCTGCTGCTGCTGCTGCTGCTGGCGCGTGCGTGCGTGCGTTGCTGAGTGCCTGAAGGCTGCTAAGCACGCGGTGCTGCCGGTGCTGATGCGGCTGCTGGGGGAGCCGAGGGTGCTGGAGCAGGTGTGTGTGTGTGTGCGTGTGTGAGCGTGTGTGTGTGTGCGTGTGTTGGTTGGTTGGGGCGCCTGTGGTGTTGGAGCAGGTGTGTTTGTGTGTGTGTGTGTGTGTTCATGTGTGTGTGTGTGCGCGCGCGCGTGTGCTGCCGCGGGTGCTGAGGGGGGCGACGGTGCTGAAGCAGGTGTGGGCACGGCGCACACGCACGCGTGCACACACGCACACACACACACACGTGCAGATCCC
Source organism: Chlamydomonas sp. UWO 241 (assembly GCA_016618255.1). Classification (NCBI taxonomy): domain Eukaryota; kingdom Viridiplantae; phylum Chlorophyta; class Chlorophyceae; order Chlamydomonadales; family Chlamydomonadaceae; genus Chlamydomonas; species Chlamydomonas priscui. The sequence continues at coordinate 651,897 of VFSX01000011.1, read as the reverse complement.
CGCAGTTCTCGCAACACTCCTCGAGGCCTCCGCAGAGCTCCAGAAGGCCGCATTGGATGCCCCCCCACCCACCACCACACACACGCGCAGGTTACGAAAGTCCTTGAGGGCGCCTAAGGACTCCAAAAGGCCGCGTTGGATGCCCCCACCCCCCCTCACCAGCACACACACACACACACGCCCTCGCAGGGCCCCCCCCCCCTGTGCTAACAAAGCTCCTCGAGGGATCCGAGGAGCTCCAGACAGCCGCGTTGGACGCCATCGTCGTCCGCCACCTCGCCACCATCAGACGACACACGCACACACTCACATTCACACACACACACACACACACACACACACACACACACACACACACGCGCGCGCGCAGGTCCTCCCTGTGCTTGCCAAGCTCCTCGAGGGCAGCGAAGAGCTCCAGACAGCCGCGTTGGACGCCGACGTCGTCCGCCACCTCGCCACCATCAGACACACACGCACACACTCACATTCACACACACACACACACACACGCACGCGCGCAGGTCCTCCCTGTGCTTGCTAAGCTCCTCGAGGGCAGCGAAGAGCTCCAGAAAGCCGCGCTCGACGCCGACGTCGTCCGCCACCTAGCCACCATCACACACACGCACACACACACACACACACACATACATACACACACACACACTCCCACATTGGCCATCGCAGGTCCCCCCCGTTCTCGCGAAGCTCCGCGAGGGAGCCAAGAGCTCCAGAAGGCCGCGCTGGACGCCATCACACGCACCCACACGCACACACACACACACACACACACACGCGCGCGCACACACTCGCATCCCCTCCCCCATCGCAGGTCCCCCCTGTGCTAGCAAAGCTCCTCGAGGGCAGCGAAGAGCTCCAAAAGGCCGCCCTCGACGCCGACGTCGTCCGCCACCTCGCAGCGCTGCTCGTCGTGCCGCCGTTCACACCCGGCCGGGGTGTGAACCGAGGCGGTGTGCACGGAAGTGTGAACGGAGGCGGTGTGGACGCAGGCGCGGCTGGGCCGTCGGGCGGCGGCGCGGGCGGCAGCGGCGCGACCGCCGCCGCTGGGTGGGCGGTGGGCGGCGGCGGTGTTAGCGGCGCGGGCGGCGGACCTTCAGGTAAACGATATAACCATCCACCACCCACTTTCGCCGACGCCCCCCCCCCCCCCCGCGCGTCATCGATGCCAACCAGCCACAACCACCTGCTCGGCCACAACTACCCCCGCCGAAACTGACTCAGCAACCACCCACAACCACCCAGGTGCTGCCGCACAACCACCCACAACCACCCACGTGCTGCCGCAGCAACTACCCACCACCACCCACAGCCACCCACGTGCTGCCGCAACAACCTCCCACAACCACCCACAATCACCCAGGTGTTGCCGCAACCACCCACAACCACACACGTGCTGCCGCACAACCACCCACGTGCTGCCGCAACAACCTCCCACAACCACCCACAACCACCCAGGTGCTGCCGCTGCCGACGCGCCCGGTGGCAGCGGCGACGGCGGGGGCGGGAGTGAGAGGGAGTGCAGCGGGGGCAGCACGCTGCAGGAGGGCGTGCTGCGCGCGCTGGGGAACCTGTGCCTGACACGCAACGACGGGCGCAAACAGCTGATCGAAGCCAAGGTAGATCTATGGGTTTGTTGGTTCTAGTTTTCATAACTTTAAGCCCGTAAGTTGGTGTGCGTCGGGGGGGTCGGAGGGGGGGCAGCGCGCTGCAGGAGGGCGGGCTGCGCGCGCTGGCGAACCCGTGTCTGACGCGCAACGACGAGCGCAGACAGCTGATTGAGGCCGAGGTATCTATGTGTATGTTGGTCTTTGTTCTCATGACTAAAATGACGTCTGTGTGTTAAAGGGGGGGGGGGAAGGGGGGCACTGTGGGAGGGCGTGTTGAGGGTGCTGGGGAATCTGTGCCTGGCGCGCAACGACGGACGCAAGCAGCTCATCTAGGCCAAGATGTGCGTGTGTGTGTGTGTGTGCGTGCGTGCGTGCGTGTGTGTTGGGGGCGGGGGGGCGTGTTGTTTGCGCTCGGGAACCTGTGCCTGACGCGCAACGACGGGCTCATCGAAGGTTTACATGATGATGATGGATTTCACAGTCACAGTGTGTTTCACCAGTAATGATGTATGAGACCTGTGTCGGCGCTAGGCCTAGGCAGGAGTCCTCTCCTGTGTTGGTTTGTTGGTATTCGACCCTCGTTCACACACACACACACACACACACACACGCACGCGCACACACCAGGTCCTGAAGCACATTGTGCGCAGCCTCGAACACCCGTGCGAGGGCGTGCGTTCACACACACACACACACACGCGCACACACACGCACACACACAAAGCACACACCATAGGTCCTCAAGCACCCATGCGAGGGCGCGCGCTCGCCCTCTCTCTCTCTTTCTCTCTCTCTCTTTCTCTCTCTCTCTCTCTCTCTCTCTCTCTCTGTCACACAACACGCACACACAAGCACACATACAGACACGCACACGCACACACACATACACACACACACACCAGGTCCTCAAGCACATTGTGCGCAGCCTCGAGCACCCATGCGAGGGCGTGCGCACTTTCTCACACACACACACAAAGACAGACACACACACACACACACAGGTCCTCAAGCACATTGTGCGCAGCCTCGAACACCCGTGCGAGGGCGTGCGCGCGGCGGCCGCCGTGTGCGTGATGGCGCTCTCGCGGTCGATTCCCACGCTGCGATCTTCGCTGCTGGAGGCGGAGGTGGCAGAGGTCCTTTGCCGGCTGCTGTCTGACAGCTGCGTGGACGTGCAGGTGTGTGCGTGTGTGTGTGTGTGTAGCTGCTTTCTGGCAGCTGCATTGACGTGTGTGTGTGTGTGTGTGTGTGTGTGAGGCTGAAGCGGAGGTGGCAGAGGTGCTGTGCCGGCTGCTGTCTGACAGCTGCGCTGACGTGCAGGTGTGTGTGTGTGTGTGTGTGTGACATCTGCATGGACGTGCAGTTGTGTGTGTGTGTGTGTGTCTGTGTCTGTGTGAGGCAGAGGTGGCAGAGGTGCTGTGCAGACTGCTGTCGGACAGCTGTGTGGATGTGCAGGTGCGTGTGTGTGTGTGTGTGTGTGTGTGGCTGATTTCTGGCAGCTGCGTCGACGTGCTCGATTAACGGAGGCGCGTTCTCGTCGCCAAGCCCTGGACCCAGCAATGCGGCGCTGCTGGTGACGAGGATCTCCGTGCCGCTGACGAGCGGGGTAAAATACGACTGGCCCGGCTCCTGCTAGACTGCCCCTCGGTGGAACACTTCAGGAGCGGCTTGCCCGGCGCTGCCATGGCTTGGCGAGTAGCCGCGGCGCTGCCGCGGCCCGTGCTGGGAGACGGCCCTTATCCTCCCCCCATGCAGGACGCCATGCGGCACCGATCTCGACGAGTTGATCGACGAGCGGAGGAGCTGGCGCCCGTCAATGCATGCTGGACATTGGTCAAGATGGCTGCCCGTGGAGGCGGGCTACCATCACGGCTTCAGCGGTGGCGACCGCCGAGGCAACACAGAGTAAATCCGCTTCACCAATCGCAGCGTTCGTCACCGCGCTCATCCTCGGGGTCGCTCGTCTGCCGGTGACTGGCGTTGGAAGGTCTTCAGGCAGCCTCCATGACAACTCTGTCGTCCATGCACCCTGGAGGGTGGGACCTGGCCATGCATGAGGCATGGGGCGCCGGCTGAGCCCCATGCAAACGAGAGCTGGACAGCCATGCACTGCCAGGCGGGGACCGTTCCAGTCAGCGCCAGTCGGCTCTGCCGGCTTGACTGGCCACAGGCCGCTACTGTAAACAGTGCCAGACATTTCTCTCAGAGACCGCTGATTGGGGTAGGCTAGCCGGCGGGAGCGGTAGTCTATCGGCCGGGAGCCGGCGGTACTCTAGTTCTTAAGTGTGCTGGAGTATCGGCGGGTGTCTCTAGTAGAAGAGTAGCCTGCTTAGCTGGAAACCCCGTGTTACTGTTACTGCGTCGACGTGCAGGTGTGTGTGTGTGTGGTCGATTTTACAGTCTTGTTGGACGCCTTTAATGGCGTATTAGACTTGTGCTTGCGCACTCAATCCCTGAGGCAGGCAGATACTATCACCCGCACTAGTACACTCAGTGGATACACATTGACTGTGTCCATCCCACTAGCTCTAGTACATCTGGTCGCGCCATGCGTCTCAGTTCGGGCAGCCAGCCTGGCCACCCTCCTCCTCCTCCGTTCATCATGTGGCGCACGCCCGACATGCCGCCAGCCTCCATGCATGGCGCTTGCGCTGCGAGGGCGCTTGCTGCCAGTGCACCTCCGTCGTCATGTGTCTCATGCAAGTAAGATTCGCCCTGCATGGAGACCCTCCATGCAGGTCACTAAAGTGCCCCGCGATTCATGCCGTAGCTGCAGTCCGTAGGCCGAAGCCGTCGCCGCAGCCGATGTCAGTAGCCGTGGCCGTAGCCGTGGCCGATGCAGATGCAGATGCCCAGAGGGCGGACGTGTAGCCGATGCGATGTGAGTGCAGATGCAGGGTGTCCCTGGCCGTAGCCGAAGCCTTAGCCGATGTCAATCAATAGCCGATGCCCATAGCCGGTGCCCTGGCTGTAGAGTAGCTGCAGCCTCTGCCCGGTGCCGGTGCCGCTGCATGGGGGTACCGACGATGGCGGCGCCGACTTCTGCCAGCAGCCTGCCCTCCGTCCCCGCATGCCTCGCAGTTGCCTGCCTTATGACGCCGTGTCTCAAACAGCCACTAGTGCTCTGGATCAGGGCAAATCGGCGACATAGCCGATTTTCCAAAACCCAGAGACGCTCACGCTGCAGCAGCACCCTGTCAGCCCAGTTGGTCCGCCATTGGCGGCGTCGGGGCGGGAGCTCCCGACGATTATGACACCACTTGAAGTTTGTGTGTGTGTGTGTGTGTGCATGTGTGCGTGAGTGTGAGGCGGAGGTGGTGGAGGTGCTGTGCTGTCTGACAGCTGCGTTGACGTGCAGGTGTGTGTGTGTGTATGTGTGTGTGTGCCTGTCCGTGTGTGTGCGGGTGTGTGTCTCATGCACGCACGCGCGCCAATCCGTGAACTGACGCACTGCGCACTGCGGCGCGGACACGTGATTGCCTTGCCCCCATCCCCACACTGACCAGCCACCACACACACACACACACACACACGCCACCGCACACACACACACACTCACACGCCACAGAGGCAGACAGAGGCAGACAGACAGAGAGAGGCGGGGAACTGTGCGATTGACCACACACACACTCACACACACACATACGCACACACACACACGCGCGTCCCCAGCTAGAGGCAGAGTTAGGCGGAGAGAGGCGGCGAACTGTACGATCGACCACACACACATACACACACACGCACGCACGCATGACCACACACACACAGGTCGATGCTGCTCACTCTCTCCCTCAGCTCTTCATCTCTTGATATCTCTCTCTCTCCCCCTCCCTTTCTCTCACACACACACACACACACGCGCACGCACGCACAGGTCAACGCTGCCGCAACGCTGTGCAACCTGGTGCTCGAGTTCAGCAGCGTGAAGGAGGCCGTGCTTGCACAGGGGGCACTGACCACGCTGGCAGAGCTGACAGGTGTGGGAAGTGTCGGAGGTGTGGAATGTGTGGGGACGAACTGTGGGAGCGTTCAGCAGTGTGAAGGAGGCGGTGCTCGCACAGGGCGCACTTACGACGCCGGCAGAGCTGACAGGTGTGGACAGTGTGGGAGGTGTGGGGTGTGGAATGTGTGGGAGGTGTGGGAGCAACCAGCAGTGTGAAGGAGGCCGTGCTCGCACAGGACGCTCTGACCACGCTGGCGGTGCTGACAGGTGTGGGCAGTGTGGGAGGTGTGGGGTGTGTGAACTGTGGGAGGAGCAATCACTCATTGACAATGAGCAGCGAGGCCGTGCTCACACAGGGGGCACTTGCCAGGCTGGCAGAGCTGACAGGTGTGGGCAGTGTGGGAGGTGTTGGGACGAGGTGTGGTGTGTGTGGAATGTGTGGGGACGTGGTGTGGGAGCGATGAGCAGTGTGAAGGAGGCGGTGCTCGCACAGGGCGCACTTGCCACGCTGGCAGAGCTGGCAGGTGTGGGCAGTGTGGGAGGTGTGAAATGTGTGGGGACGAGGTGTGGGAGCGATCAGCAGTGTGAAGGAGGCTGTGCTCGCACATGGTCGCACTGACCACGCTGGCTGCGCTGACAGGTGTGGGGCATGTGTGGGGATGTTTTTTTGCGGGCGTCAGTCACTAGCGGGAGGTTGCGAGTCGCTATGACCTCGCCACTCTGCTGGGACGCTGGGATGCCTCTGAGGCACTGCAACTTACCATCCCCCACACATACATAGGGCTCCAGACTAATATATATTAATATACCGTAAACTCGGTTAGCCTGTACAGTTACAGTTACAGTTACATCGGCTTTCCAGCAAAGACTACCTCTAGTCCTAGTACCACCGCCTAGACCCAAGTCCAGTTCTGGCCCTAACAATTACTTGTGAGGGGCGGTAGCCACCAGCCGGCTGCCTGCCAACGTGTAGTCCCAGAGCAAAAAGGAGAGCTATGGTGCGACGCCTCCAAAATAGGTCCTTACTGCTTCTAGGGGATAGGGGGTCAAGTGGCACTTGCCAATCTACTTGACCGCCGTGATGGAGGGGCCGGCGCCTGAGGGGCATCCGGAACGTACACCACGGCTCTCCACCCAACCCTATCCTGAGCACGCTCAAACGCCGTGTCCGAAAAAATCTTCCAATCAGAACGAGTGCCACTAGTTTCGCCTAGCTGCTGAATCAGTAGCTTAAGAAAATAGTGTCGGGAGGAGGCTGGAGGCCGGCCTTGCTGCCGAGCCACATCCATTGTGCAGTCAAAAGTCGTACGAGGAAGACGAGAAGCCGGCATGCGCATCACATGGCCTAGCCACTGCATTGATCGCTTTGCCACAAGGCTCTCAATTGGCTCAGTGTCGCACGCCTGCCGAATATAAGTTAATCTGTGCCGGTCGACCAGGCGCACACCCAGAATGCGACGAAGGCAGTTAGAGTGGGCAACCTCCAATCAAGTCAGTTGTGTTTTAGTAGGGGCCCATGTTTCGCAGCCGTACAGAAAGTGGGGCAGCACGAAAGTGTTGTAAACCCGCATCTTAGACTGCACTTGCATCTTCTTGCTGGCCCAAATCTTATCAAAAGACGCAAACACGCCCAGCGCGCGACCGACACGCACACCAATCTCCTTTTCCACATCACCACTCTGGGTTATCCAACTCCCTAGATACTTAAATGCAGAGACGGTCTTCACTTCACCACCAGTCAGCGCAAACGTGGGCAGATCCGCGACAAAATCTGCTGGCAAAATCATCACTTCTGTCTTGGCGGCGTTGATTTGCATGCCAAAGCTAGAGGACACTTTGTCAAGGATTTTCAGCATAAGCGCCAACTGAGCTGGGTCATGCGAGAACAAACATAAATCGTCGGCATACATCAGCATTACTATACGCTCAACCGACGACGACAACACAGAGCCGCCGGCTCGGGTCACGACTGATACGCCAGCCCCCTCTGGCATCATGTCTAGCGCCTTTTTCACTATGTGGTCAATAAAAACATTGAACAACACGGAAGCAATGACGCACTCCTGTCGCACACCAGACGACACGGGGAATTCGTGCCCGATTTCCCAGCCAGCCGCACGGCAGCTGCTGTGTTGGTGTGAAGATCCTCCAACAGGTCAATAATGTGCGGATGAACACTATATAATCTAAGGACTCTCCACAGTGCCGCTCGGTTTATGCAATCGTAAGCTTTAGAATAGTCAACAAATGCCACAGCCATGCATTGTTTGTACTCGGCATGTGCCGCGCTCAGCGAGCGCAGAGTAAAAATTGCATCAACAGTGCCTCTGCTTTTTCTGAAACCACACTGAGCCTCATGCAACTGACCATCAATCTGCGTGGAGACGCGGTGCAGAAGTATGGCAGCGTACACTTTCCCGGCAATAGAGAGAAGGCTTATACCGCGGTAGTTACCAGGGGAGTCACGCGGACCCTTCCCCTTATATAACGGTGTGATAATAGCAGTTTTCCATTCCCTCGGGGCTCTCCCCGACCGCCATACGGCGATGATGACCCGGTGGAGCCATGCGATGGCAGGTGGGCACCGCAACAGCATGGCGTCCAGCTGGTCACCGCCCGGAGCGGCGGCCGAGCGCAACGCTCGCACACACGCCTCCGTCTCAGCCAGGTCAGGGGGGCGCCCGTGCGCCTCGTCCACCTCTGTGGCGCGTGTGAGCTCAAACGCCGCTACATCGTTCTCCAGCTGGTTCAGGGTCTCGTCGCTGAGCTTGGTCTCCCCGCCATATAGCTTGTCGAATGACTCTGTCATGGCCTTCAGCACCCCGTCTGGACCGCTGTGCAGCGCGCCCGAGACGTCCCGCATGGCAGGTGGGATCTGGTGGCCGCGGCTGCGGCCCGCCAGCCTGTCACACGCGCGCGCAAACTGGCGCAGATTCTTCTTGCGTAGCATGTCTTTCGCCTCCGCCACCTGCTGGCCGATCCACCTCTCCCTGTCTCTCTGCACAGCTGCGTCGGCCGCGCGGTTGGCGCGGTTGCGCTCTCGTTTGGCAGCAGCAGACTTGCTCCTGAGCCATGCCGAGTGCGCGCGCTGCCGGGCGTCCATGAGCCGGAGGGTGCGCTGCGACAGAGTGAACTGCCAGCCGCGCCGCCGGCGGCTGCCGCGTGGAGCGAGGTGGTTGGTGGCCACCTCGTGAATGGCAGCAGTCATCGCGTCGTACTCCGCCTGGGCATCAGCGCCCTCGGGCGGCACGGCCTCCAGCAGCCCAAAGCGATCGGACAGCTGGAGGTTGAACTCACGACGGACAGCCGGGCGCCGCAGCTGTGAAGAGTCCCATGCGCGCCGCTGAGAGCCGCCTGCATGGCGGGAGGCTCGCATGCGGAGGCGCATGGACAGTACCACCATGCGGTGATCGCTGTCCCAGGTTGGGCTCCTACGCACCCTACAGTCTGTCACCGCATGCATGCGGCGGTGCGTGACCAGGATGTAGTCCTTGACGCTGTGCAGGCGGCGCACAGAGCATGCATGCCGTCTGCTCTTCGCCTGTATCGGTAATTAATTCCCAGACCCTTCCGATATTCTCAGCCGATACAGTTAAATTAATTGGTTTCGGGCAGATACAGTCTTGAGTATTCAAGCCGCCTGAGGTCGAATCCCGCCTCGGGCAAGTCCTTTTGGGGTGCATTTACAAAACATAACGTAAAAACTACTGCGATACCGTCGAATACTGAAAAATGTCCTCGCTGCGCGCGATACTGTGCCTCCAGAATCAATTAATTGTATATTTTTTGGGCCGCCGATACAAGCTAACCGAGTTTACGGTATGATTATTTTAATATTATATACGCCATCCCCACCCAACCTGTGGCCAAAAGTGGCCAAAATGTGGCCAAAACTGCCAACACCAACTTGGGGAATTTCTTGTGGCGTCCCTGCTTGACCAAAACCACTTTTGACGGGTGCTTTTTAGTTGACGTCCTCGTCATTTAGACGCATGCTTCGTGGGTTACCGTGACAGGCACATTTTGAAGCCGATCGGTTTCGTCCCGCATTTCGCCGTCTCTCCAAGTCACGGTCACCCACGAAGCATGCGTCTACGAGGACGGCAACTAAAAAGCACCCGTCAAAAATGGATTCGGTCCAGAGACGACACCGCAAAACATGCTGAAAGTTTGGTGTCGCCAGGTGTGGCCACACGGCCTCGCCCCCCTCAACGCGGCACGTTACGAGGCCTAACGCCCGGTCAAGTTCATGCCACGGGTGTTAGCGATCGGTAGGAGGCATCGCGAGGGGCTTGCTCTCCCCAGCGACTTGGCACAGGGTTGGGGCTCGATTAACCGAGGCGCGTTCTCGTCGCCGAGCCCTGGACCCAGCAATGCGGCGCTGCTGGTGACTAGGATCTCCGTGCCGCTGACGAGCGGGATAAAATACGACTGGCCTGGCTCCTGCTAGACTGTCCCTCGGTGGAAACTACAGGAGCGGCTTGCCCGGCGCTGCCATGGCTTGGCGAGTAGCCGCGGCGCTGCCGCGACCCGTGCTGGGAGACGGCCCTTATCCTCCCCCATGCAGGACGCCATGCGGCACCGATCTCGACGAGTTGATCGACGAGCGGAGGAGCTGGCGCCCGTCAATGCATGCTGGACATCGGTCAAGATGGCTGCTCGTGGGGGCGAGCTACCATCAGGGCTTCAGCGGTGGTGACCGCCGAGGCAACAACAGAGTTTATCCGCTTCACCATCGCAGCGTTTGTCACCGCGCTCACCCTCGGGGGCACTCGTCTGCCGGTGACTGGCGTCGGCATTGGTCTTCAGGCAGCCTGCCATGACGACTCTGTTTGCCCAGGCCCCCCTGGAGGGTGGGACCTGGCCATGCATGACGCATGGGGCGCAGGCAGAGCCCCATGCATGGAGTTGGACAACCATGCACCATGCCAGGCGGGGACTTTTCTGCTTCAGCGCCGCCAGTCGGCACAGCCGGCGTGGTTGGCCTCAAAGGCCAGGAGGAGGACGGTCCTTTCCTATACGCTCCTTGCCAGACATGTCCCTCAGGGACTTGTTTGGGTCTAAACTAGCCGGCGGGAGCGGTAGTCTAGACGGCAGGTAACCGGCTGGTGGCTATCGTCCTTCACAGGGCGGTGGCACTAGGACTAGTGTTGTCTTAGCTGGAATGCCATGTAACTGTAACTGTAACTGGGTGCGACTGTTGCATGGCGCTCCGCGAGGTCCGTCACGGCCCCACGACGCATCCCAGCACACGCTATCGACACGCATGTCTTTATTACGTGTCGAGAAGGCAGTACGCACGCGATGGGGTCGTGTTGTCAACTTCGAGATTTTGGGGTGTGGCCACATTTTGGGTTTTTCCCAGGTTGGGTGGGGATGGCCTATAGTATTATACTATTTTTCTTTTGAGTCTAGTATAAATTGCTGAAAGGCCCCAAACGGCCGCCCCGCAGTCGGCTGTTGAACGGGCATGCTCTGGTGGACATATGCAGGCCTTGGCTTGGCTAATCCAGCACCCTCCATGCACAGAAGCACTAGGGGTGTATTCCTATGTCCACACTATACTACCACCACACGAGAAGGAGATCGCAGTTGCACACCACTTGCGCCCAAAATCAGCCATATGCTACTCGACATGTTGTTTTGCGCTCATCAAGGGCTTTCCAATGCTCCAAGTTTCAACTCAATCCAAGAAAGATGGTTTCACCCCTTTGAGGTGGCACTTGGCAAAACTCCGGCCCAAGGTCACCCTCAGGCATTGCGTCCAGCACACCCTTCAAGAGGTCAAATTCCCCATCTCACATTGAGTCCAACTCACATAGACAACTGGCCCTGCGCAGCTTGTGACCTAGCCACTCCGCATGCTGCCTACCAGCAAGGCCCAGGGTTCCGGGGGGGAGGGGGCACCGTGCGCCACACCGCACGCCACACCGCGCGCCACACCTGCCTGTTTTCTGCTTCTCTGTAATGCAAGCAATACCGAGTTTTGAAACGTCCCAAAGGCCAGAGTTGCTCAGGAAGGTGTGATGAACACACCCACAATTCAGGTCCTGACACCCAGCCAGTCAAAATACATTGTCTCTTGATACTAATATATATGAAAATACTATATAATATTAATATATATTATCGTCTAAAAAAATATATTAGTATAATTCGGAGCACTACACATACACGCACACACACACAGCATGGTGTGCGCGTTTTGCCTGCACGGCTGCTGGGGTGCCTCTTGAGGCACTGCAAACTCACCATCCCCCACACATACACACACACACACACACACACACAGGTTCCATGGTCGGCGCGCTGCGTCTGCACGGCTGCTGGGGTGCCTCTGAGGCATTGCAATCAACCATCCTCCCCACACACGCACACACACACAGGCTCCATGGTCGGCGCGCTGCACCAGCACGGCTGCTGGGATGCTGGGGTGCCTGTGAGGCACTGCAACCAACCATCCCCCACACACATTCACACACACACACACACACAGGCTCAATGGTGTGCGCGCTGCACGCCAGCATGGCTGCTGGGCTGCTGGGGTGCCTCTCATGCACTGCAACCAACCATCCCCCATACATACACACACACACGGGATCCACCCCCCCCACACACACACACGCACACACAGGCTCCATGGTCGGCGCGCTGCGCCTGCACGGCTGCTGGGCGCTGCGGAACCTCGCGTACAAGAGCAGTGGGGAGGTGAGGTTGCCATGCGTGATACATGCGTGATATGTGCATCAACCTGCAGAACCTCGCGTGCAAGAGCAGTGGGGAGGTTCGTGCCCGCCATGCACGGTGCATGCGCGATGTGTGCATCAGGCTGCATGCACCAGCCATGCATGCATCAGCCGTGCACTGTAGAGAGGAGTGGCCGCCGTGCATGCCAGCCATGCATGCCATGTGCTATTGATTCATCTGTGTCTGCTGCAGAACCTCGCGTACAAGGGCAGCGGGGAGGTGCGTGGCCGCCATGCACGATGCATTCCGTGCATGCATCAGCCATGCACTACAGAGTGGTCGCCATGCGTGCATAGCGAGCAGCCATGCACGACACGACTCGCATCAGCCGTGCATGCACCCAGCCATGCACGGCAACGTGGCCGCCATGCACCAGCCGTGCGTGCACTGTTGATGCACCTGCAACAAAAACTCAACCCCTAAACCCTAAACCCTAAAACCCTAAACCCTAAACCCTAAAACCCTAAACCCTAAGCTGCGCAACCCCGCGTGCACGAGCAGCCATGCGCTATCGTTGACCTGCGCTGCGCAATCCCGCCTTTGTGGATCTGCACCGCGCACGCACAACCTCGCGCACAGCCACGCGCGCATGCTAGATGCGCGCTGCACGCGCCATCGTTGACCTGCGCTGCGGAATCTCGCGTACGCATGCAGCGGCGCACGCCCATGCGCGGACTGTCGTGGCCCATGATGCTCGACCACTCAACCCGTAACCCCTTGACCCCGAAT
>VFSX01000011.1:576353-633853 GCA_016618255.1 Chlamydomonas sp. UWO 241 | reverse complement strand
CGCGGCCGCGTCACGCGCGAGCTGCGTGGCGCCCCCCCCCCCACCCCAGCGAGCCCCGACTGACCCATTATGTCCCCGCGTGCCCTCCCCACCCGCAGTGGCCCGAGGCCAACCCCGGGCCGGCAGCCACGTCACGCGTGCGCAAGTTGCGCGAGCTCGGCGTGGAGGTCACGCTGCTGGGGCTGCTGGCCGACGCCAACATGAACGTGCAGGAGCGGGCCAAGACAGCGCTCGTGCAGTTTGGCGGCGGGAGCGCGGCGGCGGTCGTCCACATGTGACCACTTGCGCAGCTTTTTGGCGGTGGCAGCAGCAGAGCAGGGGTGGCGCGTGCAACGCGTGAAGTGACGTGAACTGAGCGGCTGCGGCCGTGCGATCGGTCTGCCTGAATGATGAGAGTGCGCAAGATGTCCGAACAGACCTGGTCAACACTCAAAACTGCATTGCGGGATGGAATTGTTGCGGTGCGGTGGCGGCGGTATACGGTTACGTGACCGGCAGCGGCGGTGTAATCATGTTGAAAAAACTGCTTGCAAGTCGAGGCTTCGCTTGCCTCTCTTAGCTCGCCAAATCACCAGCCTACGCCCTCGGCCGCCTCGCACAAACACGTCGCTCGTCAAAACCACGGGCAGTCCACCCTGACACACGCACACGTGCCCGCGAGTGCGGCAGTCGACCCCCTTTCCCCCCCCCCCCTCCTGCACAAAATGCACGCCGTCCATCACGCGACTGAGTCGCTGCGACGGTGCCATCATGCCTGCTTGAGCCCGAACGCCGTCTTCAGCGCGGCAAACTGCTCCGGCCGCGCGACTCCGATAGGGAGCCCCGCGTAGTCGGGCGATGCCGCCTGCGGAGGGGGCAGCAGCTCGCCCGCGATCTCTGCCTCGTGGACCGCGGCCGCGGCGGCGACGGCGCCCTCGAGCTGGGAGAAGAGGGAGACGATCATCTGGCATGGAATGGCGGAGGAGGGGGCAGCCATGAGCGTTGGCTTTGTGTGTGTGTGTGGTGGCGGTGTGTGTGTGGGGGGGGGGAGCAGCTCGCCCGCAATCTCAGCCTCGTGGACCGCCGGCCGCGGCGGCGACGGCACCCTCGAGCTGGGAGAAGAGGGAGACGATCATCTGGCAAGGGAGGGGAGGAGTGTGTGTGAGCGTGTGTGCGTCAGCATCACTTGCACACGAACTTGCACCGCGCTGCCTCCCCGCCGTCGTCCGATGGGCCAGCACAAAACGCCCCCCCGCAAAACACACACACGCACGCACACACACACACACACAGCTCAGCACACACACGCACGCACACGCAAACACACACACACACCGCGTGGCCGCTGCCCCATCATCCGCGCCGTCAGCTTAAATCGCCCTGCTCCCCCCCTCCCCCCTCCCCCCAACACCGACAACGAGAGTGGGAGAGATGGTTGCACACGCACCACGTGCGCACACACACACACACATACACACACACACACACAAACACCTACCGCGTTCCCGCTGCCCCCCATCATCCGCTCCGTCAACGAAAACAGCCCCCTGCCCCCCCTTCCACAGAAACACAGAGAGAGAGAGAGAGACAGAGAGAGAGAAAGAAAGATTGTTACACGCACACACACACAAAAACCCACCGCATTCCCGCTGCCCCCCATCATCCGCTCCGTCAGCAAAAACAGCCCCCTGCCCCCCCTTCCGACACAGAAAACACAGAGAGAGAGAGAGAGAGAGAGAGAGAGAGACAGAGAGAGAGAAAGATTGTCACACACACACGCACATACACGCACGCACCTACCGCAATCCCGCTGCCCCCCATCATCCGCGCCGTCAGCGAAAACCTCCCCGCGTGCGACAACCCCCCGAGCGTCGCGAGCACAAACGTTGCCTGCGAGGCGTGAGTGCCAGGGGGGAGGGGGGGTGTCAGTGGCTATAACCGGCCCACACAAGCCAGGAGGGGGGTGAAGGGGGCGGATTCAGCGAGCGAGCAAGTGCACGCACCTCGGAGGCAGCTTGCACACACACACACACACACACACACACACAGGCATGCACACACAGGCACGCACGCGCACGCACGCGTACACACGCACAGGCACGCACACGCACACAGGCACGCACGCGCGTGATGTTGTCGGCGCACCTCCAAGAGCGCGCACGCACACGCACACACACACACGTACACACGCACGCACACGCACACACACGCACACATGCACACACACACACACACACACACGTACACACACACACATACACACACACACGCGCGCATGCTACCGTCTTCCCACCTCGGAGAGCGCGGCTCGCGACTCTGTGTCTTCCCCGGCCGCTTCCCTGCCACACACACACGCACACACACAGCGCGCGCGTGCTGCCGTCTCCCCTCCCGCCCACACACACGCACACACGCACAGCGCGCATGTTGCCGTCTTCCCACCTCAGAAAGCGCAGCGCGCGACTCTGCGTCTTCCCCGGCAGCCTCCTGCGCCGCGCCTGCATAGCGCACCCACTCTGACTCGAGCACTGACAGGACCTCCTGCCAAGGGTGTGTGTGTGTGTGAGTGTGTGTGTGCATGGTTCCGAACGAGATCAACGTCAAGATCGGAGTGTGGGCGTGCCAGGCGCCTTGCGCATAGGACGCCTAGGGCGGCGAGCATCAGATCCGATCAGCGCTCAGCGCGCGCAATTATCGGTTGCGGGGAGCGGAGATGGTGGAGGCGGAGGTGGTTGGTCACACTATTGCTTGATTCCAGTGTGATAGCCCCCCCCTGCCTGGCTCTGCTGTAGCAGATCGTGCCATCCATAGTCTTAAACACAATGCATCATTGGTTCTCATATCACCTGCAGGGGCTGTGCCCCGGCGCCCGCTGCATGCATGCAGACAAGCATGTGCGCCATGCAAACACGCATGTGCGCCATGTGCGACAGCTCGTCTGGGTGTGCGTGCTCAGTTGGGTGGACTTGTGTGCTGTAGGGGCAGATTGTGTCTGCTGATCCACGCTGAGCCACGCACGTGCGTGCAGAAAGCGGCGCAGGCGCGGGGGTGAAGTGTACATGCAGATTGCACCAGGGGCACCCCTGATTTGCACCGAGAATCAGTGATTTCCTCTTCGGCTCTCCACAGCCATGTGGCTGTATTCCGGCTGAACTTTGGCTTTACATACAGCTCAACCCATCCAGTGGATTGTTAGTCTGACAATCCCGCCAGACAGAGCACGCCAACTGCTTTCAAATTACCTATGGATGAGGACAAACGGTCAACATGAGGTCAACGGTCAACGCGGTCAAAGCAAAATCCGGCTGCGGAATAGTAACAGTAACACGTGGTTTCCAGCTAAGCAGGCTACTCTTCTACTAGAGACACCCGCCGATACTCCAGCACACTTACTGCTGAGGAATAATGAATTATAACTCCTGAAAAGAAAACCACTGCCGAGAATCGACACGCTTTGTGTGGGTTTGTGGTGGTGATATGCTTATGAGGCACAGTAAAAAAGATAAAGCAGGATGAAAAAGAAAAGAAAGAGAAATGAGAGAGCAGCGTAAACAACATATACGGCCCTTTCACCAACAAGAGCACTTTGGACAGCGGGGGTTAGGGGGCGCAGCCACCCCCAAAATGGCCGCGTAGAATCGCGCCACAGCCCGCATAGAAGCGCCGGGCCGGCAGGCCCGGCTGGGGCCTCCGCGCGTCGTAAGACCGCCATCACGCAAAACTTTCTGCATCACTGAGTCACTGACAATGACATACACACACACGCACACACGCGTGCACGCAGGCGCACACACACACACACACACACACACAAAACGCGCGCGCACGCACGAGAAAAAAACTTCAGTACGTCAACTCTGATCTCGACCTTGAACTCAGAATGCTCGGAACCATGCTCACACACACACACACACACACACTTGCATGCACACACACACACACACACGCACGCACGCACACACACACACACACACCTTCAGCACGTCCACTCCGATCTCGACCTTGAAATCAGAACGTTCGGAACCATGCACACACATACACACACACATGCGCGTGCACACATGCACTCACACACATGCACACACACACAAACACACACGCACACACACACACACGCACACACACCTTCAGCACGTCCACTCCGATCTCGACCTTGAACAGCTCTCCCATGGCGGCAGGGCCGACGAGCCGCAGGTAGCGGTACTTGGCATCGGACGTCGGGCAGTTGCGGCGCCACTCCCTGGGTGGCAATGCGGTGGTGGTGTGTGTGTGGTGTGTGTGTGTGGGGGGGGGTGGGGTGGGGTAAGAAGGGGCGGCGGCTCTACCCAGTGGGTGGCACACGTGCGCGCACACGCGCGCACACGCACGTGCGCACACACACACGCGCGTGCACACACACACACACACACATGCACACAGACACACACGCGCATGCACACACACACACACACAAGCACACACACAAACAGGGCATGTGAGCGTGCATACGCCCTCCCACACCTGCCTGAAGTCCCCGCCCTGCACGATGGCTCCGTCAGCTCCTTTGACATCACAGCGCAGCAGCAGGCAGGGGACACTCCGCACACACACACACACACGCGCACACACACACACCACACACCCCGGCGTGCACGCGAGAGACACACGCACGGTGACACACTGCATGCGAGACACACGCACACCTGTTATAGTCGCCACACACACACACAGCACCCGTCGTGCATGCGAGACACGCACACACCTGTTGAAGTCGCCGCTTGTACTCAATGCCTCGGTCGGCTCCTTTGACATTGGTGCGGCAGCAGCAGGCACGGGGCACACTCCGCACACACACACACACATACCACACACCCTGGCGTGCATGCGAGAGACACACACGTTAATACACTGCATGCGAGACGCACGCGCACACCTGTTGAAGTCGCCGCTCGTGGATGGCGCCTAGGTCCGCTCCCTTGACATGGCATCGCAGCAGCAGCACACTCCACACGCACACACACACACACACACACACACACACCGGCGTGCATGCGAGAGACACACACGTTAATACACTGCATGCGAGACGCACGCGCACACCTGTTGAAGTCGCCGCTCGTGGATGGCGCCTAGGTCCGCTCCCTTGACATGGCATCGCAGCAGCAGCACACTCCACACGCACACACACACACACACATACACACCGGCGTGCATGCGAGAGACACACGCACGTTAACACACTGCATGCGAGACGCACGTGCGCACCTGTTGAAGTCGCCGCTCGTGGACGGCGCCTAGGTCCGCTCCCTTGACACGGCATCGCAGCAGCAGCACACTCCACACGCACACGCACACACACACACACACACACACACCGGCGTGCATGCGAGAGACACACACGTTAATACACTGCATGCGAGACGCACGCGCACACCTGTTGAAGTCGCCGCTCGTGGATGGCGCCTAGGTCCGCTCCCTTGACATGGCATCGCAGCAGCAGCACACTCCACACGCACACACACACACACACATACACACCGGCGTGCATGCGAGAGACACACGCACGTTAACACACTGCATGCGAGACGCACGTGCGCACCTGTTGAAGTCGCCGCTCGTGGACGGCGCCTAGGTCCGCTCCCTTGACACGGCATCGCAGCAGCAGCACACTCCACACGCACACGCACACACACACACACACACACACCGGCGTGCATGCGAGAGACACACGCGCGCGGTGACACACTGCATGTGAGACGCACGCACACCTGTTGAAGTCGCCGCTCGTGGACGGCGCCTCGGTCGGCTCCTTTGACATGAGCGCGGCAGCGGACGCGAGCATCGCCTGCTGGTCTGTGCTCGGCGCGGTGCCGTCAGCGGTGAAGCGCCAGCTGGGTAGCATCATGTCTGCGGTGTGGGAAGCGGGCAGCGGGCAGCGGGCGTGGGCGCGTAGCTGGGGCCTGCCTCTGACTGTTTCAGGGCTGAGTGTGCTGCCTGGCTGACGTGCTGCTCGCTTGGTGTCCGCCGCCGCGTGTGGGTGGCGCTGCCGTGGGGTCCAGTGATTCCCCTGTGAGCCGTATACCGCTCCGAGCCGGATTTCCCATTTCCCAGAAAACCACTCCACACTTAGTGGGAGAGGGCGTGGAGCGGTGCGTTGGAAAGCTGTTGCCGAGAGCAGCACAGCGGCATGCGTTGCATGAATACCCGCTGTGTATTGTGCCTGGTGTGAGCGGTCAAAATTGCTGAAACCGGCAAAAAACTAATTACTAAAATTCTTCCCAGGGACCACTGGTAAGGTCCCCCCCCCCCTTTTTGACTTTTGGCAGGGCTCCTGCTTTCATTGATCCTGCTGGAGCTCTGGAAGTGATTGTGACCGCCGGCCTGTGATTGTAAAGCCCTCTTGTTGTTGTTGCGTAGTTGGGCTTTTGGTCGATGAGGTGTTGCGCGGAGTCGAGAGAGCCGCGGCTGTTGCGGGCGGGAGCAGGAAGAGCAGCAGTGCGCAAGGCAGGCGGCAGCGGGGGTGCAAGGGGCTGAGCGAGCGGGCATGTGGCGTGGTGTGCCAAGGCATCTGCATGCGCACACGCGCACGCACGCACCCTGCGCCCGCGTGTTGGCTGCGCCAATCGGCCGCAGGTGCGCGACAGACACCATGTTCTTGAACGTGTCGTAGTCTACGTTCTGGCCCACCGCGCGCTTCTTGGCCTCATCCACCACCTGCGCAGTTATCAGATGATGCATAACCGTGCATTGCAGCGCCAGCAGTGTCACCAGAGCTGCATGACACACACACGCGCGTGTCGTCCATGCGGCGCCATGCACATGCAGCGTGATCGCTGCCCGCATGCCACCACGCTCCAGCATTCTCGCCTTGCGCTTCCAGTCGTCGTATATAGCGTTAGACAGCTCAGCTGATCGCTTGGGGGGCGCGTTCGATGTGCTGGGACTCATGATTATTGCTTGTGCTGCGAAACTACCCCCCGATGACTGATAAGTATAAGCAGGGAGACTAGCAGAACTGGAACAGGGGAGTGCAGGTCGCGCCCCAAGGACCATTTGGAAAGGTCGGAAAGCGTGGGGTTTGTCCGTACATAAATATACCCTTAAGCGGAAGGCCTCTAGACTGCTGTCGCAAGAGCTTCTGGAGTGAAAGCTGACACAGATGCCTGTAGGCGGGAAGCTAACGCTGAAGGGCGAGTCAAGAGTGCATGCTTGCATGTGCATGGCGCGCGCACAGTGCTCCATGCCTCCCCATGCACCTCAGCTGCATGGCCTGTCTGAACGTACCACCAACATGCAGATGGCGGGAGTGTGTGGAGGGGAGTGTGCACATGCATGCAGACCCCCCATGCGTGCATGCACCTTCCCCATGCATGCGCACGAACGCACTCGTCCCCATGCGTGCGCACGAACGCACTCGTCCCCATGCGTGCGCACGACCGCGCAGGCGGCGAACCCCTGCTGGTCGAGAGGAAGATCAAGAAGAAGAAGAAGAAGTCTACGGGGGCAGCGGAGGACCCAGAGGCAGGGGAGGGGCAAGGTGGGGCTGACACGACACGTGCGAGCTGGCTGCTGTGAGCGTGCGGGGGGATGGGCACTCTCTACTAGGGATTGCATGCTGCATGCAGCAAACCTGCGCTGGCTGGGAGCTGTCCCCTTGAAGCCACATGCGCGCACACACACACACACGTGCACACACACACTTCACACGCCCCCACACAGGCATCCGACTGTACAATCTACCACACACACACACACATAACACACACACGCACGCACACACACACACACACACACGTGCACACAGGCTTCGCACGCCCCCACACAGGCATCCGACGGACTGTAAACTTGACCACACACACACACACACACACTCACACGCACACACACACACACAAACACCAGAGGCCGCCCCCGACCCCACCAAGCCAAAGCCCGCCAACGCAAACAGCAACAGCGTCTTGTCGGGCAAGGCGTACGAGGACGAGTTCGAGTTCGAAAAGCTGCGGCGAGTTGAGGGCAAGACAAAGACGTGCGCGTGGGGGTCGTCGTACCGCGCGGCGCCGGAGATTCTGCACGGTGCGTGTGTGTGTGTGTGTGTGTGTGTATTCAGTTTGAGAAGCTGTGGCGAGCTGTGGCGTGAGGTCGTCGTACCGCGCGGCGCCAGAGATTCTGCACGGTGCGTGTGTGCATGGTAGATGTTGCAGTCCGTCGGACGCCTGTAATGACGTCCGTGTGTGCGTGTGTTTGTGTGTGGTGTTTGAACAGGTGTTACATGTACGCGCCCGGAGGACCCCGGAGAGAGGGGGGGGGGGCTGATTCAAGGCCTAGGGTGGGCTCTGCTACGGGAGCCCGCGAGGCCGCGTGAGCGCCAGCCTTCCAATGTGTGGTTCTGTGTTCTTAAGTCGTGTTGAGTTATTTATAAGGATTCCTTAAGTCCGGGTAAGCAAGGCCTTACCATGACTCATATGTAGGCGGGCGAGGGGCTCAGCGGGAACCACTGGTGTTACGGGCGCCCTTTGGAGAGCACACACACACACACACACACGCTCACACACACATTCCGGCACATACACACACACCAGTGATGCCAAAAATGTTCGGCATGATGGCGGTCTTGTGATGCGAAACACGCCCCGCAGGGCCGCTTTGGAGCGAATTATCAATCTTGTGACGCGAAAGTGTCGCCGATCGCCGATTTTCACACGTTTAACACATAAACGCGTCGCTCTGGCGCGACGCAGAGGTCCCGCCAAATTACCCTCCCGTGTGACGCAAGTAACTGCGTCACACGACTTTCTGCACCACTGACACACCACACACCACACCACACACACACACACGCACACACGTGCTGCTGCCGGTGCACCACGGAGGGAGCACACACACGCACACACACACACACACACATGCTGCTGTCTGTGCACAACAGAGAGCACACACGCACACGCATGCTGCTGATAGTTTACAGTACACTATCCCACGCACCCTCGGGGCGTGGGATTCAGGGAGCTGCCTAACGAGGCTAGCCACCAGTGGTGTCATTAAGGAATCCGAGAATGTGCAGTTTGCCCCCGCAACTTAGGAGGGAACATGCCGAATCAAGACTATCTATTCAGAGGCGAGAGCAAAAGCATGTTGGTGTTTACACCGGGGGCCGAAGTTTGACTACGTCATTGGAGCACATATCCGGGTAGAGGGTGTTTTTGGCTACGCAGGCGTTGCGTCGGTTTGTACAATTCGTCGTCGTCGTCGTTTGCATAACACAACGGGAGCGCTAGACCCTGAGTAAAAACACAAGACCCAAAGAAAGCTACAGCCAGCGAGGCGATCACACACAGCCCCCCAGCACAGTCCCCCGTTGTGACAGTAACAGTAACAGTAACACGGCGTTTCCAGCTAAGCAGGCTACTCTTCTACTAGAGACACCCGCCGATACTCCCGCACACTTAAGTACTAGAGTACCGCCGGCTCCCGGCCGATAGACTACCGCTCCCGCCGGCTAGACTACCCCAAACAGCGGTCTCTGAGAGACATGTCTGGCAAGGAGCATATAGGAGAGGACCTTCCTCAGGGTCACAGTAGTGGCCTTGTGGCCAGTCAAGCCGGCAGAGCCGACTGGCGCTGACTGGAACGGTCCCCGCCTGGCAGTGCATGGCTGTCCAGCTCTCGTTTGCATGGGGCTCAGCCGGCGCCCCATGCCTCATGCATGGCCAGGTCCCACCCTCCAGGGGTGCATGGACGACAGAGTTGTCATGGAGGCTGCCTGAAGACCTTCCAACGCCAGTCACCGGCAGACGAGCGACCCCGAGGATGAGCGCGGTGACGAACGCTGCGATTGGTGAAGCGGATTTACTCTGTGTTGCCTCGGCGGTCGCCACCGCTGAAGCCGTGATGGTAGCCCGCCTCCACGGGCAGCCATCTTGACCAATGTCCAGCATGCATTGACGGGCGCCAGCTCCTCCGCTCGTCGATCAACTCGTCGAGATCGGTGCCGCATGGCGTCCTGCATGGGGGGAGGATAAGGGCCGTCTCCCAGCACGGGCCGCGGCAGCGCCGCGGCTACTCGCCAAGCCATGGCAGCGCCGGGCAAGCCGCTCCTGAAGTGTTCCACCGAGGGGCAGTCTAGCAGGAGCCGGGCCAGTCGTATTTTACCCCGCTCGTCAGCGGCACGGAGATCCTCGTCACCAGCAGCGCCGCATTGCTGGGTCCAGGGCTCGGCGACGAGAACGCGCCTCCGTTAATCGAGCACGTCGACGCAGCTGCCAGAAATCAGCCACACACACACACACACGCACACACACGCACCTGCACATCCACACAGCTGTCCGACAGCAGTCTGCACAGCACCTCTGCCACCTCTGCCTCACACAGACACAGACACACACACACACACAACTGCACGTCCATGCAGATGTTGTGACAAACCGCAAAGAAATACTACCCACACGATTCTGAGAGCCAGGTGCGGGAATGCGAGCCCATCTCCACACTCAACAATCACTGAGGCGGCATGCCCCTAACTCGTTCCCACCTCAACTCCTCCGCCACCCCCAGGGCCCCACACGGCCCGGAGTGCCTCAGCACCATCCCTCTCCCTCCCCCTGACAAAGGGAGCTTTGCCCCCCGCTGGAGGGTTGCGTCGCGTAAGCGGATCCTGCAAAGGGGCAAAACCAGAGCCAAAAAAAGTCAGGGACCCTCAAGCCCAAAACACCCCGGTCCGCAAGGAAACCCCGGGGAGTACACACATATAGTTAGGCTTCCCCCCACACAAAAGCACTGGACATGGATACTCGCATAGCCCGCCAATGTTGACAAGCCACATACGGCTTGGAAAGTCAGGAACAGGCCAGCAGCAAAAGCTGGGGCCTCAATAGGCAGTCAGGGTTTCAGCTCGCAGGCGCGGGCAATGTACAATGGTGCTGTCAGGAGGATGTTGCCCATACTCGTAGTATGGGGATTCACCCTGAATCGTGGCGCGCCCAAGCCACAAAGGCCTGCGTGGCAGCGCGCGTTCGCCGTGGCCTTCGTGTTGGCATCCACAGGTGTATTTGGCTGTCTGGCCTGTTTTGCAACAGTAGTGAATGCGAGGGTGGCTACGGTGCTGCCTGCAGCTGTACGCCCGCTGTGATTGGCAAACAGGGACGAACTGATCTACTTGCAAGTGTGTGCGGGGGGGGGGAGGGGGCGATTGTACAGGGAGTGGTGGTAGGGTCCATGCATGCATGGGGGATGCATGCATGCATGGGGTGATGATGGTGACCACGAGTGGTTGTGAGTGATGGTGGTGGTGGTGGTAGGATGATGTGGAGGGGGGGCCCGCCTGTCCTCAGGTAGGGGAGTTTCCCACGGAGCCAGACCGAGAGTTGCGTGTGGTGTGTGCGTGTGGCGTGTGTGCGTGTGGTGTGTGGCGGCAGGGCAAAGCGGCGCTGATGTGGGCATGTTTTGATAGCACAAATCTTATGCTCGGGGGTGCTTTGTGTGTGTGTGTGTGTGTGTGTGTGTGTGTGTGTGTGTAAGGGTCGGCGGCCTATATATAGCCCTGCATAGTTATAGGCTATATATAGCCTATATATAGCCTATAGAGCGCTGGGCGCCAGTTATATAGGCTCCAAACGAGCCCTATATATAGGATCCCGCGGCGAGTGTGGGGGCCGCAGAGGCCGCGAACTGGCCTCCCCGCGCGGCAAGGACCGGGAACATGCGAACCCAATGCATCCCCGTGAGGCACGGGAGGTCGCGAAGTGGCCGTCGGAGGGAGTCGGTGACTCCCCCACACCAAGTTCGACTGCAACAGCTGGCTCGTACTACCTCCGAATGAGGCCCTACCGCTTGCGACGCCCCAGACAGGCATAGAGAGGACGATGCAGTTTCGTTTGGGGCAGGGCTGGGGGGTTGCATGGGGGGTGCATGGGGCTGCACGCATGCAGTGGGGTGGGTTGGGAGGCACACAGGTGCAGGTGGCCAGGAGCGTTCCCTGGCACGCTTGGCAGCAAAACAGACCTAAAGGGCACAAAGAGACTTTTCCTTATTAGGTTGGTGGCATGGGTATGGAGCCGCGCCGTAGTGTGCTTGCTGCGTGTGCTCCCGCCGCAGCCGGCGGGAGCGCAGCAGCGGCGGCGGCGAGGGGGGCCGCTGCGAGGCGGCGGCGGGGAAGCCCCCCACCCAGCAGCATATGTGACAGAGTGGGGTGTTGTGTTTGGGGTTCAGGGTTTTAGAAAGCCGGTGTGGGTTGGTGTGTTGGATGCCTGCAGCGTAGGGTGGGTGTAATGGGGTTTGCAGCGCGTGTACTGTCAATACGAGAGCGTGCGACTCCGCGTCTCCGCGTCTCCTCCGCGCAGCCAACGTCTTGTATTGCTTCTCGCGCCTCAGAAATAATGCCAGCAAATATTCGGAGCGCGGTTACGGGTTCCTTTAGGGTTGCATATAATTGTCACACTTTTCAAAAACACGTTTGATTTTTATCCAGGAAATTTCTATAGCCCCTATATAGGGTATCGCTTATGTATAGCCTATATAGGGCAGCCTGGCGGGCCGGAACCCTATATCGACGAGGGTTATGTGTGTGCGTGTGTGTGTGTACGCGTGTGTGCGTGGGTTTGCATGTGCGCTTGGATGTGTGTTGCGTGTGGGTGTGCGTGCAAGAATGCGTGTGTATGGTTGTGTGTGAGTGTTGTGTGTTTTTCAGACATGTGGGTGGGTGGGTGGGTGGGTGGGTGGGCGTGTGTGTGTGCGTGTGTTTGTTTGTGTGTGTTGCATGTCTGTGGCTGTGTCATGTTCTGAGTTTTCCCTTTATAGAGGCCCCCCTCCCCTCTGGCGCCCTATATCTACGCCATGGTTGCTGCTTGGCCACCCATTTGAAAGTGGCGCTGGCGGGCATGCATTTGCACGTGGTGGTTGCTGGTGAAGGTGATTGTGGGGCGTGTGGGGTGTGTGGGGGCAGGCCCTGAGGGGGGGGTCGTGCCTGCAAGTTATGAGGTGAGTTGGAGCGGGGGAGGGGCGTCTTCATCAGACTGGAGCAAGTATTCTCCACGACCGACGACTCTCAAGCAAAAAGTTTGTGGACCGCAAGGTGCTCATCCCCAGGATCGACCTGCCGCCAGTTACTCATCCGTATCGTTTGATGACGATCAACAAGTCCTGAGGCCAGACCTTCCAGAGTGTGGGGATCTACCTGCGCTGCCCTGTCTTCTCCAAATGCCGCAGCCATAGGCATCCTAAGCAAACCTAAGCATAAATACAAGTTATCCTAACATTGATGTCTCTCTCCCTCTCTCTCCCTCTCTCTCTCTCTCTTGAGAGAGAGAAAGAGAGGGAGAGAGAGAGAGAGGGAGAGAGAGAGAGACTCTCTCAAGAGAGAGAGAGACTTTCAGTGTGTCAAGGTGGTGTAGTATTGCCTGCACGCAGCCAAACTTATTTAAATGTTTCTTTGGTGCGAAGTGTGACGCCGCACGGTGTTCAGGCAGCCGATTGCAGGGTCGAGGAAAATCGGAGCGAAGCGACGGGCTTCGAACTAGTTGCCCCCGCGGGATGCGTTTTTTCCCGCGAAAAGTGTGAAAATCGTCGAATTTCACACTTTTCGGAGCGAAATTCCCGCGACTCGCCCCCGCAGTTTTCTCCCTAATTTCCCGGTTTGCTAATGACACCACTGCTAGCCACCATAATGCTGCTGACACCTCACGCCGCCCCTGCAGGGTACTCGCACAAGGTCACCGGCAAGACCGCAGAGGAGCGGCTCGACATGCGGGCTGCGACCAAGACGGACAAGTTTGCCAAGTGACTTGGAACATGCATGCAGGGCGAAGGGCGGGGGGAGGGTGGGGTGGGGTGGGGTGCGGAAGCTCTTTAAGTTGGTGTGGCCGAGAACTCGGGGGAGTGGCTCCACAATGCGGAGTCCACATGCACGGCAGCAAGGACGGACGAGTTTGCAAAGCAGTGTCACAGGAAGTCACAAGTCTTAGAAGTTAATGATTTAAACCCCTGAACTGTAACAGTAACACAAACCCAGGTGGTCCATTCATCAGGCCTGTGCATGCGTGCACCAGCAGCCGCGTGGCTGCCCGACTTCCGCGATTCCCACGTTCGTTGACGCCAATAGGTTGCACCAGGGCCACCAACGTACTATCCCTCGCTCACACGACGGTGGCGACGGGTCAAGTCGCAATGCGCGCGCCCAGCACGCGTTGGAAAGATATAAGAGAGAGGCACACCCGGAAGCTTGCCTTGCGAGGAAGCTGTCGGGGCTGCTCCCACAGCGTCTGCGACCCACTTGGAGCTGCCTCGGGAGGGCGTGGCTTTGCGGCACGTAGCCATCCGTCTCAACGACGAGGCACTGCTGCTGGACAAAGAGACTTTGGCGCGGCTCAAATATATTTTCCTTGTCGCGGCACACACGCACATGCACGCAAGATACAGATAGCCCAGATGAGGCACACGGCGCGACATACGTATAGCGTTTACACACGCCACACGCGGGAAAAAAACGCGGCCTCACGAGACGAGGCGCGCATGGGTCAGCAAAAAAAGCTGGTGTGCCAACACACGCAGGCAAGACCTGCGCACCCATATACCCCTATGACCTAACCCTCCCCCCTGCTCCTTGCCACAACCGTCTACTGGGGCCCCGAGAGGGGGATGCTTAGTAGACCTCCACGTGCCAGCGGTTCTCGTGCTTGAGGCCCTCGATGAACTCCTCGTACTTGAGGCCCTTCTCCGTGCACACGCGCTCGAGCATCTCCTGGATGCCGGGCATCATGCCCTTGAGGCCGCAGAAGTACATGTGCGCGCCAGAGTTGTTGAGCAGGTCGAAGATCTCGTCGGCGTACTCCTCCATCTTGTCCTGGATGTACATCTTGCCGCCGCGCTTGTTGGGCGCGCCCTCGCGCGACAGCGCGTAGTCGAGGCGGAAGTTCTCGGGGTAGGTCTCGGCGATCTGCGTGAGCTCGTCGTCGTACAGCTTGCCGTCAGAGTTGGCGGCGCCCATGAAGAGCCAGAAGAGGCCGGTGTACTTGTACGACGGCACGTTCTCGAAGAATAGGCGGCGCCAGAACGAGCGGAACGGCGCGATGCCGGTGCCGGTCGCCGCCATGATGACGGGCGTGTTGGGCGAGTCGGGCAGCAGCAGCACCTTACCGGCGGGGCCTGCGTGCAGTGAGCGGGGGGGGGGGAGGGGTCAGCCTCCCTGGCCCTGACGTGCTGGAGCAGGTGCACAGATGCAGCCCGTCCCTCAATTTCATGGCACCTGGACGGCCGACAAGAACCACCCTCAATCTGGCCATACCCCTCACACTCGCACACACCGCACCCCAGTTTTCTGTAGGCCAACCCACAACTCGCAAAACTGCAACTCCCGGGTGGAATTCGCGCAGTTTTCGCCACGAAAAGTGCGAAAACAGCAATCACACAGTCTTCACAACAACATTGCCTCCGGCCTGTTGAGTTTGAATAAGTGAGCCATGCGTCCCGGGTAAAGCCATCATTTCCCAAAGATCCGTAGCTGAACCACTGCCCCAAAGATCCGTAGCGGAACCACTGCCGCCTTGCCCGCCACACCCACCAGTCATCATGATCTCAGTGCCGGGGGCGGCGTCGCACAGGAAGTTGGAGCAGATGCCCTTCTGCGCAAGTCAATAGCACATGGGGGAGCGCGCTTGGGGTCAGCAAGCAGGGGGCGGATGTGCTGGCTGCAGTGCGCGCGGAGCGCGCACGACTTCTGCGTGCGCAGCGTGTGTGCTTGCCTTGGCGGGGTCGTCGGCCTTCATCTCCTCGTCCCAGTAGTTGGCACGGCGCACGCACAGCGAGGTGGTCATGCCGTCGAAGGTGTCACCGTAGCGGGACGAGGCGATGGAGTACAGGCGCACGCCGTGGGGGACCTCCTTGCCGCGCGAGTTGACCTTGACGCCCTACGATTGCGAGCACGCACACACACACGCAGGGCATGCGACCAGTGGGTGCATGCAACCACAACGCGCGTGCTGGCATGCCACTGCGGCGTTCGAGCTCCGATGCCCACATGGCAAAATAGCGTCCATGCGCCGCTGTTCACCCACCGGGGGGATGACGCCGTACGACTGGCCCTCCCAGAAGGGGATCTTGCCGTCGCTGCGAGCAGCACGCGGCAGCATGCAGCGTCAGCGAGGGTGCGCGTGGGGGCGCGAGGGACACATGCACGCCTGGACACTCACGTCTCAATGATGATGTGCATCGTTTCGCCCGTGGCCTTGGGCCCCACGATGCGCTTCACCGACTTGATGCGTCCAACGAACGGGGCCTTGTTGCTGAACGTGTTCAGCGGCATCTCGCCCTCCTCGAGCTTGAGAGGCACCGATGCCTTGGCGAGCTTGCCAGCAGTGGCCTGCGCCCTCACGGACACCACGCTGCGCGCGCCAGCGCGGCTGGCGACCTGAGGCAACGAACGCATGCAACGCATGGGGTCAGGCGGGCGCCGCCGAGCGCCTGCATGCCTGAAGCAAGGTGCCACCCATCCCATCTGAGAGACCCCAGATCCCAGCGCACCCAGCCCTCCTCCCGCCCTCCACTCACGGT
Organism: Chlamydomonas sp. UWO 241; assembly: GCA_016618255.1. NCBI lineage: Eukaryota > Viridiplantae > Chlorophyta > Chlorophyceae > Chlamydomonadales > Chlamydomonadaceae > Chlamydomonas > Chlamydomonas priscui. Next base: position 617,353 of record VFSX01000011.1, on the reverse strand, counting down.
GCGCTGGGCAGCATTCATGCGCATCTGCAGGCAGAGCGGTGCAGGGGGTGGGCGGACGTGAGCGCGAGAGAGGGTAGGCTCGTCATGCGGCGGACAGTATGCAGATAAGGGTGTGCGCACGTCGCCGTCGCCTCCTGTGCCTGCGCCCAATCCAAATGCGCACCTGGGCAGCCATTTTGGGGGGATGGCGAAGTGCGAAAGCGCAGGCATGAGCCATGCATGGCCCCTCCGCGCGGGTGTGAACACACCATCGAGTGGTCGATGTGTCACAATCCGAGCCCCAGCAACGATGGTAATGCATAGTGATATGCGTTGTATCACATGGGCATCATCGCTTACACAAACTGCCAAGATCAACTGCCGTTGCGTGCTATTGGCTTGTTCCTTGGGTTGTGAAATAATCCAGCAAATGATGATGTTTTTGATGATGTTTGATGATGATGATGATGATGATGAGAGTTTTACAATCCACTTCTGGCGGTCACACGTACGGTTCCAAAGTTCCAGTGGGACTTAGAGAAACAAGGCTCAAGGCCCACAAAAGGTCAAGCTACAAGTAGCCCACGGTAACGCCATCCACACTTGGTGGCGGGCGCCAAGCAAGCAGCACCACTGTGCAGGCTGCACACCCAGCCCCTCAAATGGCCAGAGGGCGGACCCAAGGTATAAAACCATGAAGGGACCAAAAAGCCCTCCCCCAGACCACCGGAAGCGGGGCTAGTAGCACACCCGCCGCAGCACTCCACTCAGCGACCACACCGCACCCGCCACCGCACGCGTGTGGCGCCACCTCCCCTTCAAAAACACCCCCAGAGGGAATGCCATCTAGCAAGCAGGTGCAGGCACCCGCTCGCCGTCAACGACGAGGCGCGCGCGGTGGAACTGCGCCCGCTTCCCCGCAGCCTTGGCGGCGAGGAAAGCGGGCCACAGCGCCCGGTGCTGCGCCTCCTCGCGGTCACTGAGGACGTCGAAGACAGCAGCCGACGGGTCCACGTCGCGCAGGTTGCGGCGGGAGCGCACGACGGTGTCGGCCACAGCGTCAGACGCCATGGTAAAGAGCACACGTAGCACGCCGCCCCGGCGCGGCTCCACACCAATGCCCCCGACGGCAGGCTTGGCGTTGAGGAACGACGCGGACACAACCCCGCCACCAGCCGGCCTATCCCGGCCAGAGACGTCGTGCACAAAGCGCACGAGATTCATAGCCAGGCAGACGGGCAGGCTGACGCCGTCCGCGGCGGCTGCAGCAACCCGCACAGCCGCCGCCGCCACCGCCGTCTCCTCGGGACCATAGCAGTCACTGAACAGCCGCCTCACATGCCGCGTGGACCCCAAGTAGGAGGCGTCGCGCAGTGCGCCGCGCACGATCCCGTCGCGCGCCATCTGGCCTTCAGAGCCACGGCTCGCTATGAGCCTGGTGGCGGCTGCCACAGGGATGGACAGCACGTGGTGATGATGATGAGTTTTTACAATCCACTCTCTGGCGGGCACGCGTTCGGTTCCAAAGCTCCAGCAGGACTTAGAGGAAGCAGTCCTGAAGACCTGCCAACAGAAAAAAAAGGGGGATGCCCCACGGAAGCGCCACCCACACGCGGTGGCGGGCACCAAGCAAGCAGCACCACAGTGCAGGCTCCACACTCAACCCCTCCAGGAAACGGATGGCGGGCCCAAGGTATAAAACCATGAAGGGACCAAAAAGCCCACCCTCAACCCACCGGAAGCGGGGCCGTTGTGCACACCCGCCGCAGCACTCTGCTCAGCTACCACATCACAACCCGCCAGCGCACGCATGTGGCGCCACCTCCCCTCAAAAGAAACCATCCTCTCAGGGATCTAGGACGTCTTGTTCAGAGTGAGCCCGCCGTCCACTACTCCAACAAAGGGGTGGGTCGGGCCCACCACACCCGCCCACCCGCGCGGCATCCCGCCGCCCTCAGCAAAGGACGCCAGCGCGTCCCACAGATCCATCGTCGCCAGCTCCCCCGCCCGCTCAACCGCCACCGAGCGAGCAGGGGGCTGCACACCATCACGCGGGCACGTAATGCGCCACAAGTGAGAGTTTTACAATCCACTTCTGGCGGTCACACGTATGGTTCCAAAGCTCCAGTGGGACTTAGAGAATCAAGGCTCAAGGCCCACAAAAGGTCAAGCTACAAGTAGCCCACGGTAACGCCATCCACACAAGTAACCTTGCACTCTTGTCTGGTGAGACACCAGTACGCAGCCCAGCCGCGTGCCTGCCTACAGGCTCGCTGCGGTGCCAGAAGTCGTCGCCGCGCCAGCGCCCAGCGCCTCTTGGACTGCCACGCCCCCGCCGGGGGCGCCGATCGCGTCAAACTTCCCGTTGTAGCGCGGGTGCCACGAGTGCGCAGGCAGCGGCAGCGGCAGGTTGCCGCGCGTGAATGCGCCTGGGCGCAGCAGCGCCCGCAGGCCCTCCTCCTCGTAGTACACGCGTGTGACGGTGCCGCCTGCGGCCTCGATCTGCGCCTTGGTCTCCGGGTCGCACGCGGTGACTTGCAGGTGGACGGGGAAGCGGATCGGCGCCTGCGTCAGTGCATGCAGGGGGGGGGGCAGACGTGGGGGCGGCTCGGCGGCAGCTGCGCCTGCGCAAGCGCCATACTCTCGATACACTCGATGCACGCTATATGAGCCTCTCATCAGTCCTAACGCACATCCACTGTACATTTGCCCTCACTGTCTGCTCTATCGCCCCTGCCCCGTCCCCCCACCCCTGCCCGCGCTGCTGCCGGCCACCCACCTTTCCGTACAGCAGCACGCCGTACTTAACGCGCGACACGCAGCCCGCGTCCTGCAGGTCCTTCATGGTGATCACCCGGTCGTGGCGAAGTACACCCAGCTGGATGTACTCGAGCACCTTGCCGAGGCCTAGCTGGGTGTACAGCACCTCGTACCTGCGCGTGCGGGGCATCGAGTGTGTCGCACGTGATAGGGCCGTATGAGCGGGGCTGTGGCCGGGGGTGGGAGGGGGGGACACTGGCCACGGCATGCAGCGTCACGCGTGCACGTGTGGGCGACTCACGGCGGCCGCTCGCGCCGGACAGGGAACTTGAGCAGCCCGAGCTGCCCGCCGTCCCACAGCAAGTGGGGGCCGCCGCCGCTGCGCGAGTTGTGGCCGTTCATCCCGCGGCCGCAGTAGTTGCCGTTGCGGGCGTTGCCCCGCCCGACGCGGTTCCTCTGGGAAGGGGGGGTGAGTCGGGGTGGACCGTGGGTGAGGGTGATGCCAGTGCGTGCACAAATGCCGCATATACATGCATGCTGCTGCGCGCTCCATGTGGCGTGGGTGGCGCATGCACGCGCATGGGGCACGTGCATGGGGGGGGCATGCATGCGCAGGCGGCGCGTGCCTTCTTCGTGGCGCCAGGGTTGTCCCTCAAGCTGGTCAGGCTGACGGGCAGAGCAGCGGAGGAGTAGGCTCGAGTTCCCAGGGGCGCTGCGCAGGCCGCATGCGTGCGCTGCGCAGCCCAGCCCAGGCTGATCGCGGGCCATGCACCACTGCTGTTGCCCGTGCTGCTGCCGCAGTCGTCACCCCCGCTGCTGCGTCCTGACACCGAGCATGGAGAGGCCGATGGCGGCAGCGCAGACACCCCCAGGCGCGCCGAGCCAGGCCATGCGAGGGGGCCCAGAGCCTCCGCCACGCCACTGCCGCCGCGACCCCCTCTGACGGCGATCGCCCCCACCAGGCGGCCCACGATCCGGGAGGCCTCCATGCGGGGCGCAAGAAGGTCTAGAGTAAGAGAAAGCAAGAGTGTCTTTCTCGAGTGTGTCCGAACTTTGGGTCAGAAAGTGCGGGGAGTCCTTCGACCTCGAGCTTCCACACAGACCCTCAAACTAGCGGGGAGCCTTACTCCTGACATTTCTAAGAAGACACGACAGGGCAGCGGAGCGGAGCCAGGAGGACACAACTGCAGGTGGTGAACACAACACAAGCGGGCCGTTGGCTGAGCCCAGCCTAGGCAACTGCAATGGCCCCTAAAAAAAAGGCTGGAGGGGCCAAGAAGGTGGGTCGTGCGTGCTGCTCAACGCTTGCGTTGGCGGTGTTGCCGACGCCCTTTTGTTGAGCGCTTCGATGTTGCATGCGCGCGCGCAGGAGAAGAAGAAGGATGCAGCCGCCGCGGGCGACGTCGAGGGTGCCTCTGTGGAGGAGCTCAACCAGAAGCTTGGCACGCTGGAGAAGGAGAAGAACAAGGAGGAGGAGTACCGCAACTACATGCAGCTAGAGCGGGTGCGTGCCGCGTCGTACTGGCTCAGGCCCGCATGCATGCAGCTTGGAACAGCAATCATGGCGAAGGAATAGTACATGCAAGCAGGGGCGGGGCGGGTAGAGGGGTGGGGGTGCACAGGAGGGCATGCATGCGCGCAACAGGGCATGGACGCATGCGTGAGTGAGCCCGGCACTCACTGCTGCTGGAAGGCACACATGGCACCGCATACACACACCAGCATGTGTGCAGAGAAACACATGGCGCGTGCAGGCGGGAGGGGCATGGGAACAGGCCAGCATGCTGCAGCGAGCAAAGCGGGCGGCATGCATGCACATGCGCCTGCCGTCGCGCCTGCCCCTTCCACACACATGTGCATGCCCCCCTCTGTCCTGCAGGACAAAATCAACGCGTTCTGGGAGATCACCAAGAAGGAGCTCGATGACCGCAAGGCCGAGCTGCGCAACAAGGACAGGGAGATGGAGGAGATGGAGGAGCGCCACCAGGTTGAAATCAAGGTGAGGCGGTGTCGGTGGCACGCGTGCGTTGAGCACCCACCGCACAGCACCCGCCGCAGCCGCTGGGCTGCGTATCATGTGCTGCACGTGCACGCATGCATGCACATGCAGCAGCGCCACGTGTGCCACAGGGTTACACCACGCACCATATCATCATACGCATAGGAGAGCGTTATCGAGGGCCATCCACGAAACGTAGTGCATGCAGCACTGGTGCTGGGTGGCTGGTGCCGGGTGGCTGTGCATGCGCGCATGTAGCGTGCGTGTTTGCGTGTATATCGTGCGGCGTGCGGTGCCTATGGCGTCTAGTGCAACCCTGGTGTGCCAGGCACCCCCCTCCACGCATCATGCGCAGCAGGACGGACGCCACCGCTGACGCACTCCCTCGCTGCCCCCCTCTCTCGCACGCGCGCTCGTACGCGTGCCCACCCGCAGGTGTACAAGCAAAAGGTCAAGCACCTGCTGTACGAGCACCAGAACAACATCACGACGCTCAAGGCGGACGGCGAGCTGGCGCTGAAGCTGCAGCAGGACGAGTTCCGTGGGCACGAGGGTGCGCTGGGCAAGGACAAGCGCGGGCTAAAGCAGGAGATCAAGGAGCAGGAGCTGGCCAACCAGGACACGGTCCGCTCGCTGCACCTCGCGCACTCCAAGGAGATCACGAAGCTGCGCCAGGAGTTTGAGCTGCAGGCCAAGGAGCTGCAGCAGAAGAACGAGAAGAAGATGAAGATGCTGCGCGACGACCTCGAGCTGCGGCGCAAGCAGGAGATCCACGAGATCGAGGAGCGCAAGAACACGCACATCAACGAGCTCATGAAAAAGCACGAGCGCGCGTTTGCCGAGATCAAGAACTACTACAACGACATCACGCACAACAACCTCGACCTGATCAAGACGCTCAAGGAGGACGTGGCTGAGATGAAGAAGCGCGAGGCGCAGAACGAGCGCCTCATGTACGAGATTGCGCAGGAGAACAAGCGCCTGTCGGAGCCGCTGACCAAGGCGCTCAAAGAGGTGGAGAGCCTGCGCCAGAACCTGGCAAATTACGACAAGGACAAGCAGTCGCTGCAGCAGACCAAGGCACGGCTGACCAACGCGGAGAAGCAGACCAAGAACCTCGAGTGGGAGAACGAGGTGCTGCAGCAGCGCTTCCTCAAGGTGCAGTCGGAGCGCGACGACCTGTACGACAAGTTTGAGACGAGCATCTACGAGGTGCAGCAGAAGACGGGGCTCAAGTCGATGCTGCTCGAGCGGCGGCTCGAGGCGATGGGCGACGAGCTCGAGAAGAAGGAGGCGCAGCTCGCTGAGGTGCTGACCGCGGCAAACCTCGAGCCGGCGACGCTCAACTCGATCAACCAGCGGATCGCCGAGGTGCTCGAGAACAAGAACCAGATCGTCAAGGCGCTCCAGTACGACGTCGCCAAGGTGTCCAAGGCGCACAACGACCTCATACGAGTGTACGAGGCCAAGCTCGCCGAGTTTGGCATCCCGGTCGACGAGCTCGGCTTCCGGCCGCTCGTCACAAACACGACGACAGGGCCAGCAGGGTTGGTCGTCGGGTGAGCGCCTGGCGCGGGGCGCGTGTGTGTGGGGCGCACTGCCTGCCACGCTTGGTGTGCCGCAAGGCGCGCGCGGCAGTTGCGACAGTTGCTGGTTGTTTGTGGTAGCGTAGAGGGAGGTCGACGGTGTGTGCGTGGACGGGGTATGAAGTAGGCAGATTGGTACCGGCGTGTTAGCAACCCACGCTACCACCGCACGTGCTCTTGATAGCAGCCTGGCCTGCCGAGCGGCCTAGAGGCAGGCCGCTCGGGCAGGAGTCCAGTGCGCCCCGCTGAGCTGCTCGCCGCAGCCCACCCCGCCTGGTGGGCAGCAAACGGTCCAAGTCACAGCAGCGTGAGCACTGTAGAGTCGCGGGTGGACGCACTGGTGAGGCCCGTTATCTCCAGCTGGGAGAGCCCGTGCAGTTGGGGGGCCAAGGCCGCGTGGAGAGCGCGCAATTGGTCCTGTTTCAACAACTCGTGTGGCTAGCCCAGCCGAATGTGCGCAACTCAGCATCCTATCAACACAGCTCCACAAGCACCGCTGTCATGTGGCTAGCCCAGCCGACTGCGCACAACTCAACATCCTATCAACGCAGCTCCACAAACACCGCGGTCGCGCGCGCCGCGATCTTGAGCATGCCGCCCTCTGCCTTGCACGCCGAGCTCATGCGCGCGTCGGCAGAGAACGCCGCCTGCTACGGAGAGGGTTGGGGTGTGTGTGGGGGCGTGGTGACCGCGCCAAGGCGGATACACGCACGCACGCACGCACACACGCACGAACACATCAAACACACAGCAGCGCCCCCCCCCAACCCCCACCCCACATCCCCCTCACAAACCTGCAGAGGGTGCAGCACGAGCGGCCCCGCACCCGCGCCGCTCGCGGCCGGGGGCGCCGGCAGCAGCGCCGGCAGCGGGGAGCAGTTGAACACGACGAGCACGCGCTTGAAGGAGGGGTCCATGACGCCGGTAGGGGGGTTGCTCTGGTTGGGCAGCTGCTCCGCGGACGTGAGCTCCATGAGCAGCAGCGCAGGCGGCTGGTCGGGGCCGGCCAGGGGGAAGGACACCTGCAGAGTTGATGATTATGGATATGCTGGAGTCGGGGACACCCTTCAAAGGCCGTGCTCGGCGCGCGTGTGTGTACATAGAGTGCGTGTGTGCGTGCGTGCAGCGCGGGCGGCTGGTCGGGCCCGGCGAGGGGAAGGACACCTGCAGTGCGCAGTGCGCAGTGCGCAGTGCGCAGGGTACAGGGCACAGGGCACAGGGCACGGCGAGTAGGTGAGGGCAGGCACCCGACGGCCGACTCGCGCGCAGGGCGCAGCATGCAGGGCGCAGCGCGCACACGCAGCGCGCAGGGCACAGGGCGCAGCGCGCATGCACAGCGCGCAGGCACAGCGCGCATGCACAGCGCGCAGGCACAGCGCGCAGGCCGCAGCGCGCAGGGCGCAGCACGCAGGGCGCAGCGCGCAGGACACAGCTAGCACGTGAGGGCGAGCACACGACGGGCGAGCACCCGAATCCTGGCTTTTAGCCATTACTAATGATCTCCCGTAAGCAGCTTAAATCCACTCCTAATGATCTATACAATTACTAGATGAAAGAGATAAGATTCCCACCTGGCGCAGCACGTCCTCTGTGCGGGCGAGGCGGAAGAGCGGGGAGGAGTACCTGGAGGGTGGGTGTGTGGTGATGCGGCCAGTGACGTGTGTGTGTGCGCGCGTGTGCGTGTGTGCGTGTGTATGCATGTGTGTGGTGATGCGGCCAGTGAGGTGTGGGCGTGTGTGTGTGTGTGTGTGTGTGAGAGAGGGGGACACTGGCGTAGCACGTCCTCTGTGCGTGAGGAGCAGCTGGAAGATCTGCGTCGCGGGCCGTTTCTGCGCCGCACGCCCACACGCCAGAGAGAGACGCATCTGGCGGGCTGTGCGATCGACCACCATATCAGGCGGGGGCGGGGGAGTGGGGGGGCATGAGGACGCCGACCTGATGCGCAGCAGCATCTGGAAAAGACCACGCAGCAGCAGCACGCATGTGTGGCGGCAGCGGTGGTGGTGGTGGTGGGTCACAGCGTGTTCCAGCACACATCATTGATTGATGTATTGACTAGAAAAACACTCTGCTGGAAAGCCGATGTTGTTCCTGCCCCCCCCCCAGGATGCCTACCGGCTCGGAAAAAATGCGCACCTGATGCGCAGCAGGAGCTGGAAGATCGCGAGGCGGATCTGCTACACGCCACGAGGCGTGTCTCATTGGACTGTCAAATCGACGTGGCATTTGCGGCGAAGCGGTTCCACCAGAAGAAAAGGTGAGCGACCCCTACCGAAGGTGGGGCAGGGGCCCCACCAAAGGATGCCTACCTGATGCGCAGCAGCAGCTGGAAGATCTGCGTCGCGGGCCGGATCTGCGCCGCTCGCCCACACGCCAGAGAGAGGCGCATCTGACGGACTGTGAAATCGACCACCATATTAGGCGGGGCTCGATTAACGGAGGCGCGTTCTCGTCGCCAAGCCCTGGACCCAGCAATGCGGCGCTGCTGGTGACGAGGATCTCCGTGCCGCTGACGAGCGGGGTAAAATACGACTGGCCCGGCTCCTGCTAGACTGCCCCTCGGTGGAACACTTCAGGAGCGGCTTGCCCGGCGCTGCCATGGCTTGGCGAGTAGCCGCGGCGCTGCCGCGGCCCGTGCTGGGAGACGGCCCTTATCCTCCCCCCATGCAGGACGCCATGCGGCACCGATCTCGACGAGTTGATCGACGAGCGGAGGAGCTGGCGCCCGTCAATGCATGCTGGACATTGGTCAAGATGGCTGCCCGTGGAGGCGGGCTACCATCACGGCTTCAGCGGTGGCGACCGCCGAGGCAACACAGAGTAAATCCGCTTCACCAATCGCAGCGTTCGTCACCGCGCTCATCCTCGGGGTCGCTCGTCTGCCGGTGACTGGCGTTGGAAGGTCTTCAGGCAGCCTCCATGACAACTCTGTCGTCCATGCACCCCTGGAGGGTGGGACCTGGCCATGCATGAGGCATGGGGCGCCGGCTGAGCCCCATGCAAACGAGAGCTGGACAGCCATGCACTGCCAGGCGGGGACCGTTCCAGTCAGCGCCAGTCGGCTCTGCCGGCTTGACTGGCCACAAGGCCACTACTGTGACCCTGAGGAAGGTCCTCTCCTATATGCTCCTTGCCAGACATGTCTCTCAGAGACCGCTGATTGGGGTAGTCTAGCCGGCGGGAGCGGTAGTCTATCGGCCGGGAGCCGGCGGTACTCTAGTACTTAAGTGTGCTGGAGTATCGGCGGGTGTCTCTCGTAGAAGAGTAGCCTGCTTAGCTGGAAACCCCGTGTTACTGTTACTATTAGGCGGGGGCGGAGGAGTGGGGGGGGCATGAGGATGCCTACCTGATGCGCAGGAGCAGCTGGGAGATCTGCGTCGCAAGGCGAATCTGTCACACGCCACGAGGCGCGTCTCATTGCACTGTCAAATCGATCGATGTAGTGCTTGCGGCGGTGCGGTTCCACCAGAAGAAAAGGTGAGCGACCCCTAGGTACTGAAGGGGGGAGGGTCCTCCGGGCGCGTAGGTGTAAAGCCTGTAAAACCTGAAGGGGGGCAGGGGCCCCACCAAAGGATGCCCACCTGATGCGCAGCAGCAGCTGGAAGATCTGCGTCGCGAGGCGGATCTGCGCCGGCTTGGGCTTGAGCATCGGGTTGCCGAGCAGGCGGCGCTTGTAGTCCCACCTGTGGTGGGGAGGTGGCGGGTAGGTGGCGGGAAGGTGGTGGGAAGGTGGCGGGAAGGTGGTGGGAAGGTGGCGGGAAGGTGGTGGAGTACATGGTGTGTGTGCATGGCGGCGCACATGCCGCGGCGCGCTCGTCGTGCCATCTCGGTGTGGAAGTGGTGGGAAGAGAGGGAAGAGAGGGAAGGGAGGGGCGTTTGGCAGGCCCGCCCCAAAGTTGTTTTGAGGCGTGCGTGTGTGTGCCTGCGTGCGTGCGGACGAGAAACTGGTCGGGATCTGTGTGCGCGCGCCGTGCTTTTTCTTGTCCGCGTTGGGCAGCCCCGAGCCGCAGGTGTTCAGGCGTGTGTGTGTGTGTGTATGTGTTGTGTGTGCATGCACGCGTGCGCGTTACTGCTGCTGTTTGCCTGCACCCAAGCTTGTCTTTGTCCGCGTTGGGCAGCCCTGAGCCACAAAATGTTAGGAGTGCGTGTGTGTTTGTGTGTGTGTGTGTGTGCATGCTTGCGTGCGTGCGTGCGTGCGCGTTCCTGCTGCTGTGTGCCGCACCCGTGCTTGTTCTTGTCCGCGTTGGGCAGCCCCGAGCCACAGGTGTTTAGGCGCGCGTGTGTGTGTATGATGATGATGATGATGGATCTTACAGTCTGTGTGACACCAGTAATGATGTATAAGACCGGTGTCGGCGCTAGCGCCCGACACCTTAAACTCAGTTTCAGTGGGAAACTGGCTGGCTACCTGGTAGGGGTGAGGGTAAACCCCCACACGCGCGCACGCACTGGACCTAGACAGGACACTGGGCCCCCAGATCCACCCTATACCACCCAGGTAGTGACAGCAACGCATTGTTGTTGTGCGCCTGTGTTCTACTACTAGTCCCGCCGCCGCCATTGGCTCCAGCAATCTCCTCCATGCCCGCCAGCAATCTTCTCCACGCCCGCCAGCAATCTCCTGTATGCCCGCAAGCAATCTCCTCCATGCCCGCCAGCAATCTCCTGTATGCCCGCCAGCAATCTCGTCCATGCATGGGCGCCGCCATGCGATCTCCATGCGCCGCGCCGCGCTCCATGCGCGCCAGCACCCGTACTACCCGCCTCATTCCCGTTCTCTAGCCATTCCCCGTGACACCTATGGCTGATCCTTGTTCCGCCGTCCCCTTTGGCATCTGTAACCCGTATCCTCTCCCTGTAGCCTCATTCCCCGTTCTTAACCGCCATCTCCATTATGGTGCCCGCCCGCTGGTGGGGCCTCGCCTCGCCCCATGCCGCACGGCTAGTGTATTGATTGCTGCGCCATCTATAATCTGCGCCTTGGGGCAGGGAACCCCTGCGCCACAACCTTCTCACAAAGCCTAGCCGCATGTGCCTCGCTTCCCATGTTTCTCAATTTCTCGCCATCCGCTTCCATGCTGCCGCCTGCAATCTCCCCCACGCCCGCGAGCAATCTCCTCCATGCCCGCCAGCAATCTCCTCCATGCATGCACGCGCAGAGCGCCGCCATGCAACCCCCATGCGCCGCGCGCGCCGTTCGCGCGCCGCGCCCGCCAGCTCCCGTAGCCTCATTCCCCGTTCTTTACCCATGCGCCGTGACGCATTAGCCTTGTCCGCCGTCCTCTGGCATGCATAACCCGTAGCCTCATTCCCGGTAGCCGCATTCCCCGTTCTTATCCGCCATCTCCATTATGGTGCCCGCCCTCTGGTGGGGCCTCGCCTCGCCCCATGCCGCACGGCTGGTGCATCGATCGCGTCGCCATCTAATAATCTGCGCCTTGGGGCAGGGAACCCCTGCGCCGCAACCTCCTCACAAAGCCTAGCCGCATGTGCCTCGCTTCCCATGTTTCTCAATTTCTCGCCATCCGTCTCTCTCTTCCATCCAGGCACAGTAAACCATTAGGAGCCGCAATCTGCTTGAGTTCCGATCGTTGTGAGAGGGGATGCATGCTCGCCGCAATTCTCGCCATCGTGCATCGTGCTCTCCATCGTACCGCTGCCCCATCTGCCACATAGCCTCGCCCCATCAGGACCAGTTCATCAGTAGCGCTGTGCGTCACAGCCGCTCAGGGTAAATTTCCAGATTTTCAGCCGCCCAGTACCAAGCGCAGTTGTCCCGGTTGTCCGCCATCGAGCGGCGCCAGGGCGGGAGCCCCTGGCGAAGAGCTTATATATGTGTATGCATGTGTGTGTGTGCGTGTGCGTGCGTGCATGCATGCGTGCACGTTAGTGCTGCTGTCTGCCTCCACTCGTGCTTGTTCTTGTCCGTGTTGGGCAGCCCCAAGCCGCAGGTGCTTAGGGGCGTGTGTGTGTGTGTGTGTGTGTGCGTGCGTGCGTGTGCGCGCGCACACGCACATGTGTGTGTGTGTGTGCGTGCGTGCATGCACGCGTGTGTGTGTGCGTGCGCGTTACTGCTGCTGTCCGCCGCACCCGTGCTTGTTCTTGTCTGCGTTGGGCAGCCCCGAGCCACAGGTGTTCAGGCGCGCGTGTGTGTGTGTATGTGTGTGTGTGTGCGTGCATGCATGCATGCGTGCACGTTTCTGCTGCTGTCTGCCTCCACCCGTGCTTGTTCTTGTCCGCGTTGGGCAGCCCCGAGCCACAGGCGTTTAGGTGCATGTGTGTGTGTTTGCATGTGTGTGTGTGTGTGCGTGTGTGTGCGTGCATGCATCCGTGCGCGTTACTGCTGCTGTGTGCGCGTTGGGCAGCCCCGAGCCACAAAGTGTTAGGAGTGCGTGTGTGTGTGTGTGTGTGCGTGTGCGCGCGCACACGCACATGTGTGTGTGTGTGCGTGCGTGCATGCACGCGTGTGTGTGTGCGTGCGTGTTACTGCTGTTGTCCGCCGCACCCGTGCTTGTTCTTGTCCGCGTTGGGCAGCCCCGAGCCAAAGCTGTTGTCCTCGCCGGTCCAGTCGATGCGGTTGAAGTGGTCGCCCGCGTTGTACGAGTCGCGGTCGAGCGACTTGGAGCGGAGCAGGTCGTCGGCTGTGTGTGTGTGTGTGTGCGTGTGTGTGTGTGTGTGTTTGTGTGTCCCAGGCCAGTCGATGTGGTGGAAGTGGTCGCCCGCGTTGTACGAGTCGCGGTCGAGGGACTTGGAGCGGGGCAGGTCGTCGGCTGTGTGTGCGTGTGTGTTTGTGTGTGTGTGTGTGTGTGTGTCGTACGAGTCGCAGTCGAGCGACTTGGAGCGGAGCAGGTCGTCGGCTGTGTGCGTGTGTGTGTGTGTGTGTCCCAGTCAAGTCGATGCGGATGAAGTGGTCGCACGCGTTGTACGAGTCGCGGTCGAGCGACTTGGAGCGGAGCAGGTCGTCGCCTGAGGTGTGTGTGTGTTTGTGTGTGTGTGTGTGTGTGTGTCCCAGTCGAGTCGATGCGGTTGAAGCGGCCGCCCGCGTTGTACGAGTCGCGGTCAAGCGACTTGGAGCGGAGCAGGTCGTTGCCTGAGGTGTGTGTGTTTGTGTGTGTGTGTGTGTGTGTGTGTGTCCCAGTCGAGTCGATGCGGTTGAAGTGGTCGCCCGCGTTGTACGAGTCGCGGTCGAGCGACTTGGAGCGGAGCAGGTCGTCGGCTGTGTGTGTGTGTGTGTGTGTGTGCGTGCCCACTCTGCGTGCGCCCCACTCTGCGTGCGCCCACTCTGTGGGCGCCCCACTCTGTCCATCCGCATTCTCTCGCACGCCCTCCACATGGCAAAAAACACGTGACGCCCTGCCGCACAGATTTCCCTCCCCCCGCAGCTCTGCAGCTTCAGACAACGGAGCCCAGGTATCTCAGTGCCATCACCTCGACCGCCATGCGGCCCGAGCCAGCGCTCAACTTGAGCTACCGAGTTCCTCCAGCCGCCACCGTCCCGCCCACCGCCCACTGCCCAGTCGTTCATTCGGCCCCACGCCCCACCTCAAGAGACCCACCGCTTATCCCACTGCCGCCCCGTCGACCTCCATACACCCACATGCTCACATGTCACATGGAGTTGCCCCTCCCCATGCGCCCCATGCGCGCACATGCACCCCATGCACCCCCCCCCCCATGCTACCAGCGCCTATGTATGCGCCATGTGGCCGGGCCACAGTGTGGCTCCCTCCTCTCTCCCCTCTCCTCCCTCCCTTCTCCTGTCTTCCACCCCTCCATCCCCGCTGCAACCCACCTCATCTTGTGCCCCTCTCCCCTCCCTAACCCTCCCCCGCGCCTCCCCCTCTCCCTCCGACTACCCTCCCGCTGCCTCCCTCCCACTGCCTCCCACTTGCACGAATACCGCTGTTCGGACACGACTTCGCTCTATGCCGGCGGCGCCATCACCTTCTTCCGGCTCACGCCGGTGACTTTTGCGCCCACTCCGTCACGTTCTACGCCCTCCGCAAACATCCATCTCTTCAACTTCACACGCGACATCCCCGAGCACCCCGAGTTCGCCGAGCGAGTCACCACCGAGTGGATCATCTTCGCATGATTTCCACAACTGTGGAAGTCCTTCTGCCGACACCTAGTTTAAACTCAGTCGAGGCGGATTGACGAACACAGCCGTCAATGACCCGCCACTGCCCCTTTCCCCCACTGCTTTACGAATGAGGTTGTTCACCCTCTTGCTGGCGCACGGTTGGTCTCCCGCCTTCAAACGGAATCTCCTCAATTGATGACTAGAAACAGCCTATCTAGGTCTGCCGTGCAGAGTTCTCTGTAACGATCTCTCTCTCTCTCTGTGTGCGTGCACCAACCACCAATCACCAATCACGCAACCAATAACCAACAATCAGCCAACACAACTGACACTCGCAACCTCCTCTCTCCGCTCCCCTGACTCAGCACGGGCAACATCTGACACCGCCTCCCTGCTGACTCAGCATGGGCAACAAGTGAAACCTCCTTTATGCTGACTCAGCGCGCACCTGCATGGAAGAAAACGATGCCCTGGCTGAGCGCCACCAGCGCCATGCACATCACGCACATGCGCATGCGCTCCTCCGCGGTCGCGGTCACGGGGGACTGCGGTGAGTGTGTGTGTGTGTGTGAGGGGGCGGGATGTGTGTATGTGCGTGCGTGTGCGTGCGCGCGTGCGCGCGTGTGTGTGTGTGCTTGTGTGTGTGGTGGTGGTGGTGGTGGTGGAGGGGGGGGGCTGCGCCAACCACCAGCATCCCTCCCTGGCGCCAGCTAGAATACAGCCAGTTGACCTACCCACCTTTTCTGACACGTAGTCAAAGATGGTCAGGTTTTCGTGGCAGCCGATGAACGAGCTGACGCTGCTCGTGCGGGGTGACCTACTAGTTCTGCCGCCATTATAGTGGTGTGCACGCCGCGGACGATATGCCACACACACACACACCTTTTCCGACACGTAGTCAAAGATGGTCAGGTTGTCGTGGCACCCGATGAACGCGACGTGCTCGTGCGGGAACGCGCCGTACGCGAGGGGCAGCCTGTGGGTTGTGCAGTGTGTGTGTGTGTGTATGTGTGTGTGCGCGTGTGTGTGTGTGCGTGTATGTGTGTGTGCGTGTGTGTCTTGTGTATGTGTAGCTCCGCTGTCAGGTTTGTGGTCAAAAGCCCGTGGGGAGGGGGGGGGGCGCAAGTGGCCCCGATGAACGTGTCGTGCTCGAGCGGGAACGCGCGGTACGCGAGGGGCAGCCTGCGCCGGTGTGTGGTGAAAATGGTGGATGTTTCAGTCTGCGTGGCGTCTCTTCCAGTGGTGTCATTAACACCCCCGCAAACCGGGAAATTTGGGGGGAAACTGCGGGGGCGAATCGCGGAAATTCGCTCAAAAAAGTGTGAAATTCGACGATTTTCACACTTATCGCGGGAAAAAACGCCTCCTGCGGGGGCAATTCGGCATGTTCCCTCCAATGTTGCGGGGGCAAACAGCACATTCTCGGATTCCTTTATGACACCACTGGTCTCTTCCGTAGACTCAGCTAGCCTTTAGCTGCAATTCATGCTTCCTCCCCCCAGCAAAAATGAGCAAGTAATTGATGATGAGAGTTTTACAATCCACTGCCGGCGGTCACACGTTCGGTTCCAAAGCTCCAGCGGGACTTAAGAGAGCAGGCACGAGGCCCACCAAAGAAAGGTAAAGCTACAAAGGTAGCCCACGGTAAAGTGTAATTAGTAAGTATCAGTGGTAGTCAAAGTCGGGTTCTCTCAAATCACACCCGCCCAAAGTCAAATCCCGTTCGACACATCATTTTGGGGCCTACTAGGCTAGCTATTATAAGAATTGTAGTTTGGTCCCCGTAGCTGAAGTAGAAATATTAAAAAAAAATGCTCCGCTGCGCTGCACACGAACCCGTGCACGCGCGCGTCGTCCCCCGTGCGCGTGACGCCGTCCGAGTTGAGCAGCGGGTACGCGCGCAGGTTCTAGGGTTTTATTAATAGGGTTTAGGGTTTAGGCGTTTTTTTGGTGCCCAGGCTTTAGGGATAATCAAGGTTTGACACCACACCCGTGCAGTCGCGCGTCCTCCCCCGTGCGCATGAAGCCGTCCGAGTTGAGCAGCGGGTACGCGCGCAGGTTTCCAGGGTAAAGGGTTTAGGTTCTGGTATCTAGCTAGTGTTCAGGGTTAAGGGTCAAGCGTGCTGGGTTACCTAACTCTTAAAAGAGGGGTTACAAACACGCACACGTGCAGGCACGCGTCCCCCCCGTGCGCGTGACGCCGTCTGAGTTGAGCAGCGGGATCGCACGCAGGGTTTAGGGTCCATGGTTTAGGCTAGAGTGTCTAGCTAGAAGAGTAGCCTGCTTAGCTGGAAACCCCGTGTTACTTGTTACTTGTTGTTACTTGTCTAGCTAGCGTCTAGCGTCTAGCGTCTAGCGTTCATCACCCACCCGTGCAGTCGCGCGTCCTCCCCCGTGCGAGTGACGCCGTCCGAGTTGAGCAGCGGGTACGAGCTGAGTGTGTGTGTGTGTGTGTGTGTGTATGATGTGTGTGTGTGTGTGTTTATGTGTGTGTTGTGTGTGCATGTCTGCCTTGTCGGAGCGCTCGCCGCCACAGGTCCCCCACTGCCCCATCACCCATCCAGCCCACCCAATGCTGCTGCTGATTACAGTGGATTCCACAGTCCATTGGGCACCTCGAATGGTGCATCAAACAAACTCAACACTCGTCAGCGCTAGGCGCCCCCGCCCCCAGATCCGCCCTTAGCCACCCATTATTATAATCACTTACCGCAGGTTGCCGGTGAGCGAGTAGCGGACCATGTTTTATGGTTCAGGGTTCAGGGTTCGGGGATAAGGGTTCAGGGTTTAGGGTTTAGGGTTTAGGGTCAACCACTCACCGCAGGTTGCCGGCGAGCGAGTAGCGGTCCATGTCGTTTTATGGTTCAGGGTTCAGGGATAAGGGTTCAGGGTTTAGGGTCTAGATTTTAGGGTTAACTACTCACCGCAGGTTGCCAGCGAGCGAGTAGCGGACCATGTCGGTGAGCTTGGCGAGGTCGTCCATGTCCTCACGCGGGCGGTGCGGGTTGAGCCCGTTGGGCGCAAGGCCCAGGCCGGTAACCAGGCCCTGTGTGTGTGTGTGTGTGTGTGTCCATGTCCTCGCTCGGGCGGTGCGGGTTGAGGCCGTTGGGCGCGAGGCCGAGGCCGGTGACCAGGCCCTGTGCGTGTGTGTGTCTCTCTCTCTCACTGTGTGTTTCTCGGTGTGTTTGCACACGTGTGTCTCACTCTGTATGTGTGTCTGTGTGTGTTTGCGAGTGTGTGTGTGTGTAAGAGTGTGTGTCCATGTCCTCACGCGGGCGGTGCGGGTTGAGCCTGTTGAGCGCGAGGCCCAGGCCAATGACCAGGCCCTGTACGTGTGTGTGCGTGTGCGTGTGTGTGTGCGTGTGTGTGTGTGTGTGTGTGTGTGTGTGTGTGTGTGCGCGTGTGTGTGCTTGCCCCCACTGAAAACAGTGCTTACAATGTCAGATGAAGATGCTGTTTGGAACAGAGCTGCATGCATGTATTGTCGTCGGCGTCATGAAGTGTTTCTGTCTCAGCTGCCTTCACAGTGTTCAGTTTGTCCTTACAGTCACGCGTGACCACGGAGGTCACGGCTCGGGCAGAGTCTGGCCTCCACCGGCCGCAGACAGTGACCATGTCAAAACCGGCTTGTGATATCACTGCCCACAACCAATGTCAAGCGGCCGGACCTTGTAGCACTCCTAAAATACTACAACTGAGAGGGGTGGGTGGGTGGCACGGCTTAGAGGGAAGACCCTCGAGCCACAAAAGCTGACGGAATGGAAGCTTAGGTGCCAAGCAACGATCTTATCCTTTAATTCTCCTTCACACTTATAAATCTCAGCACCACCAGAACCTTGCGTTTTCTATCCATCTGTGATTCAAAAGAGAACTCCCAGGCGGGGTCTCAATCCAGGGGAGCCACACTTCTTTTGGATTTGAAAACAGTTGGCGCCAGTTTTGAATTTCCCCCAAGTTTGAGCTCCCCAGCAACCGCCAGATGGGGCTCCGTGTGGCAGCCATGGCATGCTTGCAAAAAGGGGGGGAAAGTGTCCCTAATCCGGGACAAACCACCCTCCTTACAGCACTGGGCGAGTTAGCCCTAAACCAGGGCCCCAACTGAGCCCGCACCTGGTAGAAGTACGGGTCGAAAGGGCCGCCGCCCAGCGCCCCGTCACGCAGCCGGTCGTTGAACGCGCCGAGGCCGGTGCCTGAGAGGAATGTTTAGGGTCGAGGGTTCAGTAGCAGTAGGGGAAATCAGGGGGTGTCAATGTTTTATCATGTACAGTTTGATTGTGTTTGCGTTAAGTAAGGGCCGCCCAGCGCCCCGTCGCGCAGTCGGTCGTTGAACCAGTGATTCCCCTGCGAGCCGTATACCGCTCCGAGCCGGATTTCCCAATTCCCAGAAAACCACCACACACTTGGTGGGAGAAGGCGTGGAGCGGTGCGTTGGAAAGCTCTTGCCGAGAGCAGCACAACGGCACGCGTTGCATGTAGACTCGCTGTGTTTTGTGCCTGGTGTGAGCGGTCAAAGTTGCTCGAGCCGGCAAAACACTAATTACTAAAATCCTTTCCTGGGACCACTGCGTTGAACGCGCCGAGGCGACTGCGATGTTTCGGGTTTCGGGTTGAGTGAGAGGGGGTGCCAATGTGTGGATCGTACAATTTGACCAGGGGCCGGTGCCTGCGATCGATAATAGCAGAAGTGTCGGCGGATGAGTCGTGCATTTGAGCCTGCACTCGGGCCGCTGCAAGCCTTGGGGCACTCAGTGGGTCTTAGGAGGCATGTTTGCATGCAGGTAGGAGGTGGGGGCCCGCAAATGCGCGAGACCATTGGCGCAGAGGAAGACCAGCGTCGCACTCATTTAGTGCGATCTCTGGCTCGTCCTCTCGCTGGCTTGTGCCCGACCGCCCACCCGAGAGACCCATCTGTCTATGCTCCCTAGTCCTATGCTCTCTTCCTCCCTGTCTCCCTTTCTCTACACACCTGAGAGGTCCATCTGCCCGCAGTTGACTCCGCGCTGGTTGTCGACCATCTTCTCTCCATCTCTCTCTCTCTCTCCTGTCTCTCTCCCTCTCCCCTCCTCTCTTCCTATGCTCTCTTCCTCTGTCTCTCCCTCTCTCTCCCCCGAGAAAGGAAGGTCCCTCGCTGTTAACACACCTGAGAGGTTCATCTGCCCGCAGTTGACACCGCGCTGGTTGTCGACCATCTCCCCCAAGTCCCACGCCTCGCCGTAGATGTAGATCGACCTTTGGGGTGTGGGGTGTGGGAGGGGGGGGGAGGGGGGCAAGCACAGTTCCAGTCCCGCTTAAAAGCTGCTGGACTCTGCTTGATGCCCGATTAATAAAAAAAACTTGAATCAAGCGGCTGAGGCAAGCGGCCGCTTGCTTGCATTGAGCGGCGCCGAGCAGGTTCAATAGTTGCCGACGGTTGCGTGCATGCGTGGTGGGGGGGTGAGAAGGGCAATGGAGCGGCGCGGCTGCGTGCGTCATGCCTGTTGCTGGCCCTGCCACAGCCCCCCTATATTGCAACCCCGGCGGGTACAAGCTACACTCACAGTGTGATGGCTTTGTGACAATTGTAATACAATTCGCGCGAATTGTACTCGAGGCACAGTTCAAGCCCCGCTTGAAAACTGCTTGACTCCGCTTGATGCCTGATTGATAAAAAAAACTTGAATCGAGCGGCCGAGGCAAGCGGACACTCGCTTGAATCAAGCGGCGTCAAGCGAGCCCGATAGCTACCGGCGGTGGCGTGTGTGCGTGGGGGGGGGGAGGGCGATGGAGCGGCACGGCTGCGTGCGTCGTGCCTGCTGCTGCCCCTAGCACAGCCCCCTATATTGTTACCCCGGCGGTACAAGCTGCACCCACAGTGGTATGGCTTTGTTACAATGCAATGCAATTTTCGGGATCCCGCCGCCACCCCCCGTCCGATTTTCCGGATCCCGACCCTCCCCCCGTGTATGGCCCTGACACACATACGCACCCACCCACCCACAACACACACACGCACCTCCCGTCGATCCTGTCCGCCTCGAGCGTCAGCTCCGCAAGGCGTGCACACACACACACGCATACACACACACACACACACACGCACCTCCCGTCGATCCTGTCCGCCTCGAGCGTCAGCTCCGCAAGGCGTGCACACACACACACACGCATACACACACACACACACACACGCACCTCCCGTCAATCCCGTCCGCCTCGAGCGTCAGCTCCGCAAGGCGAGTGCGCATCTTGGCAAGTGTGGACACCAAGAGGTGGCCCATGATGTCGAACCTGTGTGTGTGTGTGTGTGTGTGTGTGCAGATGCGAGTGCGCATATTGGCAAGTGTGAAAAACAGGAGGTGGCCCATGATGTCGAACCTGTGTGTGTGTGGGGGGGGGGGCATGTGTGTGTGTGTGTGTGTGTAGAGGCGAGTGCGCATCTTGGCTAGTGTGGACACCATGAGATGGCCCATGATGTCAAACCTGTGTGTGTGTGTGTGTGTGAGTGTGTGTGTGTGTGTGTAGAGGCGAGTGCGCATCTTGGTGAGTGTAGAGACCAAGAGACGGCCCATAATGCCGAGCCTGTGCGTGTGTGTGTGTGTGTGCGCGTGTGTGTGTGTGTGTGTGTGTGAGGATAGGAGGACACGGGGAAAATTCGCTCCTAGAGGATATTCACCCTGAGGCTGGCGCACGCTTGGCCACCCGCCTCCGAACGGAATCCCATCAGCGATGCCCCGACAACTGCCCATGTGGGTCTGCCATTCAGATTCTCTGTAACAACAGCTCGTTATTCTCTCTGTGTGGGTGTGTGAGAAAGGCCACGTGACTAAACACTACAAAACTGAACGCATCGACATGGTAACGGCGCGCCCAGTGCGTTGGTGCGGTGCTAAGTGTTGTGGTGTGTGTGTGTGTGTGTTTGCGTGTGTGTGTGTGTGCGTGCGTGTGTGTATGCACGCTGGCCCCAGCGGTAACATATGTAACGAAACCCTCCCTCTCTCCCTCTCTCCCGCTCCCCCTCTCTCCCTCTCTCCCTCTCTCCCTCTCTCCCTCTCCCCCTCTCCGCCTCTCTTTTCCTTAGTACCTGAACGCGCCAATGTGGTAGTAGCGCGCCCAGTGCACGATGGCATGCAGTGCTAAATGGTGCGGTGTGTGTGGTCAATTTTACAGTCCGTCGGACGCCTTTGATGGCGCATTAGACCCTAGGAAAGAGGCCGGCAGCTGTCAAAATTAGACCCCTAGCATGCCATCTGCCATCATGATTGCTGTACACGCGGTGCGTGTCTCAAAACAGGCAACAAGGAAGTCAGCCAACTCGTGCCAGAACCTGGGGTGTGTGTGTGCGCGCGCGCGCGTGCGCGCACGTGTGTGTGTGTGTTGTGTTTGTGTGTGTGTGTGCATTTGTGTGAGGAGCCTAGCATGTGTGCGTGCGCACGCGTGCGCGCACGTGTTTGTGTGTGTGTGTGTGTGTGGATCCTAGCGGTGAGATATGTTACAAATCTCTCTATGGTGCACCTGAACGCATCGATGTGGTAGTGGCGCGCCCAGTGCACGATGTCGTCGACCATGAGGCGCTCGCACATGTAGTTCTCGGCGGCGGTGTTGTTGCAGCATGTGGACTGGCAGATCTGTGTGTGTGTGCGAGTGTGTGTCTGTGTGTGTGTGTGAAACACACTGTGTGCGTGTGTGTGCGTGTGTGGCTGCGCGTGTGTGCGCGCCAGTGTGTGTGCGAGTATGTGTGTGTGTGTGTGTGCGGGTGGTAGGCGTGGTCACTCGCACACATGTAGTTCTCGGCGGCGGTGTTGTTGCAGCACGTGGCATGGCAGATCTGCGTTTTGTGTGTGTGTGTGTGTGTGTGTGTTTGTGCGCGCGCGTGTGTGCGTGTGTGCATGTGTGTGTGTGTGTGTGTGTGTGAGTGGGTGTGCGTGTGCGTGTGAGTGGGTGTGCGTGTGAGTGGGTGTGCGTGTGCGTGTGTGCACATGTGCTTGTGCTTGCGCTTGTGTGTATGTGTGTGTGCGTGTGTGTGTGTGTGTGCGTGTGTGAGTGTGTGTGTGTGTGAGTGGGTGTGCGCGTGTGCATGTGCGCTTGCGTGTGCGTGTGCGTGTGTGTGTGTGTGTGTGTGCGTGTGTGGGGGGGGGGCGGTCACTCGCACACATGTAGTTCTTGGAGGCGGTGTTGTTGCAGCACGTGGACTGGCAGATCTGTGTGTGTGTCTGCGTGCATGTGTGTGTGTGCATGTGAGTGTGTGTGTGTGTGCTATGTACGTGTGGGTGTGCGTGTGCGTGTGGGTGTTGTGTGTGCATGCATGCATGCGCGTGAGCACGTGTGCTGCGGGTGTCGCTGACAACACAACCTTGCTAGCT
Organism: Chlamydomonas sp. UWO 241; assembly: GCA_016618255.1. Classification (NCBI taxonomy): domain Eukaryota; kingdom Viridiplantae; phylum Chlorophyta; class Chlorophyceae; order Chlamydomonadales; family Chlamydomonadaceae; genus Chlamydomonas; species Chlamydomonas priscui. The sequence goes on along the minus strand of VFSX01000011.1, from coordinate 594,610 downwards.
GCCCCTGAGGCGCCGCTGGTAGTAGCCCAGCACGATCTTGCCTGAGCCGTTTAGATAGGGTTTTAACCCCTGCACAAAACCCTTAAAACCACCAACCTGCGCCCAGCCCTCGAGGCGCTGCTAGTAGAAGCCCAGCGCGACCTTAGATAGGATTCAAACCCAGTCCAAACCTGGTCCAAACCCCTGCACAAAAACCCTGGAAAAAACCTCCCCGCCCTCTAAGCGCCGCTGGTACAAGCCCGGCACGATCTTGCCTAAACCGTCAACCCTAGACACACCCCAAATCGTACAAAACCCTCGCCCTAAACCCTACTAGTTAGGTGGGTTCAAACCCCTGCACAAACCCCGTTAAACCCGTGTCCCCTCCAAGCGCCGCTGGCAGTAGCCAGGCACGACCTCGCCTCACCCCCAACTAACCCCTCAAACCGAAAGTGACATAAACTTGGAATCACACCTCCCCCCTCACAGCGCCGCTGGTGATAGCCCGGCACGAGCTTCCCTGACAGTGGTCCCTGGCAAGGATTTTAGTAATTATTTTTTTGCCGGCTCAAGCAACTTTGACCGCTCACACCAGGCACAAAACACAGCCGGCATTCATGCAACGCATGCTGTTGTGCCGCTCTCGGCGAGAGCTTTCCAACGCACCGCTCCACGCCCTCTCCCACGAAGTGTGGGGTGGTTTTCTGGGAAATGGGATTTCCGGCCCGGAGCGGTATACGGCTCGCAGGGGAATCACTGCGCCCTGAACCCTTTCACCTTACTCAACCAGACCCTAAACAGCCCTTGCTCGCGATCTTGCCGGAACTCTTAACCCTTCCAGTAACAGAAACACGGGGTTTCCAGCTAAGCAGGCTAATCTTCTTCTAGACACCCGCCGATACTCCAGCACACTTAAGTACTAGAGTACCGCCGGCTCCCGGCCGATAGACTACCGCTCCCGCCGGCTAGACTACCCCAAACAGCGGTCTCTGAGAGACATGTCTGGCAAGGAGCATATAGGAGAGGACCTTCCTCAGGGTCACAGTCTTAACCCTTACTCTTTAGAAACCCTTGCTCTGAACCCCACACCCCACCTCCCTGTCCTCAAAAGCGCCGCTGGCAGTAGCCCGGCACGATCTCGTCGTAAATCCAACGAACCCCTAAAACCGAAAGTAACCGAAAAATGAAAGTTACACACCTCCCCGTCCTCCATGCGCCGCTGCTAGTAGCCCGGCACGATCTCATCTCAAACCTCAACCCCAACGAACCCCTAAAACCGAAAGTAACAAAAACAGGAAAGTTACACACCTCCCCGCCCTCCATGCGCCGCTGGTAGTAGCCCGGCACAGTCTTGCCTGAACCCTAAAACCTCACCCTAAACCCCAAATCCGAATACTCGACCCTCGCCCTAAACCTTACTAGGACCTCCTGGTTAGATAGGGTTCAAACCCCTGCACAAAACCGTAAAAAGGCCACCTCCCCGTCCTCAAAGCGCCGCTGGTAGTATCCCGGCATGAGCCTCCCTGAACCCTACAACCTTACCCTAGACCCTGCAAAACCGTTGCCCGCGATCTTGCCTGAACTCTAAACCCTTAACAGCAACAGTAACACGGGGTTTCCAGCTAAGCAGGCTACTCTTCTACTAGAGACACCCGCCGATACTCCAGCACATTTAAGTACTAGAGTACCGCCGGCTCCCGGCCGATAGACTACCGCTCCCGCCGGCTAGACTACCCCAATCAGCGGTCTCTGAGAGACATGTCTGGCAAGGAGCATATAGGAGAGGACCTTCCTCAGGGTCACAGTAGTGGCCTTGTGGCCAGTCAAGCCGGCAGAGCCGACTGGCGCTGACTGGAACGGTCCCCGCCTGGCAGTGCATGGCTGTCCAGCTCTCGTTTGCATGGGGCTCAGCCGGCGCCCCATGCCTCATGCATGGCCAGGTCCCACCCTCCAGGGGTGCATGGACGACAGAGTTGTCATGGAGGCTGCCTGAAGACCTTCCAACGCCAGTCACCGGCAGACGAGCGACCCCGAGGATGAGCGCGGTGACGAACGCTGCGATTGGTGAAGCGGATTTACTCTGTGTTGCCTCGGCGGTCGCCACCGCTGAAGCCGTGATGGTAGCCCGCCTCCACGGGCAGCCATCTTGACCAATGTCCAGCATGCATTGACGGGCGCCAGCTCCTCCGCTCGTCGATCAACTCGTCGAGATCGGTGCCGCATGGCGTCCTGCATGGGGGGAGGATAAGGGCCGTCTCCCAGCACGGGCCGCGGCAGCGCCGCGGCTACTCGCCAAGCCATGGCAGCGCCGGGCAAGCCGCTCTTGAAGTGTTCCACCGAGGGGCAGTCTAGCAGGAGCCGGGCCAGTCGTATTTTACCCCGCGCGTCAGCGGCACGGAGATCCTCGTCACCAGCAGCGCCGCATTGCTGGGTCCAGGGCTCGGCGACGAGAACGCGCCTCCGTTAATGAGCCCCAAAACCTTTACTCCGCAGAAACCCTTGCTACCCACACCCCACCTCTCCGTCCTCCATGCGCCGCTGGTAGTAGCCCGGCACGATCTTTACCTGGACCCTTAGGCCTTAGGCTAAGTAGGTATGCTTTTAGAAACTCTTGCCTGAACTCTTGCCTAGAGACTGCCTAGAGACTGCCTAGAGACTGCCTAGAGACTGTATGAGCCTTAATCCACACCCCACCTCCCCGTCCTCCATGCGCCGCTGGAAGTAGCCCGGCACCTAAACCTAAACCTTTATTCTAAACCCCGAACCCTACCTCCCCGTCCTCCATGCGCCGCTGGTAGTATCCCGGCACGATTTTGTCGAGCACGCTGTACTTGTTGTGCGGGCCGCTGGCATACACGTGGTTGTAGACGACGTCCTGTTTTTTGTGATATGTGGTGTGGTGGGTGGATGGGCCTGAGTGGGTGGGAGTGGATGGAGCTTAAATACCCTTTTTGATGTTGATGTATGAACATTGCAGTCAGGGACTCCCCTGAAGTGTGCGCATACGGCCGTGCTCGGAGCGTAGGGCCCCAGTACTTGACTGAGATGGCTGGCTACCGGTGGAGACTTCCAAGACCCCAATCTCCATGCAAGTGTTTAACCCCCCAAGCCCCGCACCACGATGACGCGCCACCCGGCCGCGTGCAGCGCCATGACCATCGTCCTGAACTCACACACTTCAGAAACTTGAAGGCCCCCATGTAAGCATACCCCCTCCCCCCCAAACCCCAAACCCTAGAACGCACCACGATTACGTGCCACCCGGCCGCGTGCAGCGCCATGACCATCGTCCTGAACTCGGTGATGCGGACCGGGCCGTCGGGGTCGGTCGCGTAGGAGCCCTGGGACACGCGGTGTGACACGCAGCGTAGTGTTCAGGTTCCAGGTTTCGGGGTTTCGGGGTAGGGGATTGGGGGTTTGAGGTTTCAGGGTTTAGGGGCTTGGGTAATGCGGACCAGGCCGTCTGGATCGGTCGCATAGGAGCCCTGAAACACGCAGTGCAACACGCGGTGTAGTGGTCAGGTTCCGAGTTTCAGGGTTTAGGGGTAGGGGTTTGGGGGTTGAGGTGATGCGGGCCGGGCTGTCTGGGTCGGTCGCGTAGGAGCCCTGGTAGACGCGCGGTTGGAGGGTTCGGGGATTGGGCCGAGTGTTTGGGTGTTGAAGCACGGTGGTGTTTTGTAGACGAGCCTAGGAGATCACCCCTAGCTAGGTGATCCTCCTAGGAGATCAACCCTAGGTGATCCTCCTAGGTGATCACTCCCAGGTGATAAACCCTAGAAGATCACCCCTAGGAGATCACCCCCATGGTGATCCTTAAGGGCGTGTAAGCGGGCCCCAAGAAATGCCACACGCCGCTCGAGGTACCTACGTACAGCAGCTTCCACGCAGCTTCCAGGTAGCTTCCCCAGCTCCAACGACCCGAGCTAGCCACGGCACACTCGCGTGCGCACACTCTGGCACGGACCAGTGCACGAGTCCAAGGTATACATTCGAAGGTGGTCAGCTAGGCAGCTTCCATGCCGCTTCCAGGCTGCTTCCAGGTAGTTCCCCAGCCAGCAAAGGCCCAAACAAAGCACGCGTGCGCATCTCTGGCACGGACCAGTGCACGGGGTCACAGCCCCACGACACGAGTCCAAGGTATGCCTTCTTAAGGTGGGCAGCTAGGCAGCTTCCATGCAGCTTCCAGGTAGCTTCTGGGTAGCTTCCCTAGCTCCAAAGACCCAAACAAAGCACGTGTGCGCACCTCTGGCACGGACCAGTGCACGGGGTCGTAGCCCCAGTTGAACGCGTCGCGGTGCGCAATCGCCATGACCGAGGCCTGCTGAGCCTGTGGGGTGGAAGGGGGGGAGGGTGGGATAGTGTGTGTGGGGGGTGGGGAGGTGGGAACGCTGTGGCGATTGCCATGAATGCGTTGCTCTCCTTCCGCTTTCTCTCCCCCCTCCCCCCTCTCCTCTCTCCCTCCTCGCCCCTCTCCCCCTCTCCCTCTCCCTCCTCTCCCCTCCCTCTCCCCTCTCCCTCTCCCCTCTCCCCTCTCCCCTCTCCCCTCCCCCTCTCCCGCCTCTCTCTCTCCCCCTCTCCCTCTCCCCCATCTCCTCCCCCCCCCCTCACCGCTGCCGCATGCACTGGAAGGTCCTCCCCCACCACTGCCTGGTCCTCTGTCCCATCTCTCGCTCTCGCTCCCTCGCTCCCTCTCCCTCTTCTCTCTCTTTCTCCTCTCCCCCTCTCCCTCTCTCTCTCTCTATCTTTTTCTCTCCCTCTCTCCTCTTGCTCTCCCCCTCTCCCCTCATCTCTCTACCCCCCCCCCCCCCACCTCCGAGTCTGCGGCATGCACCGAAAGGTCCTCCCCCACCACAGCCTGGTCCTCAGTCCGCTCAGGCACGCTTCCAAAGTCGTACACAGGGAGCAGGTGCACGTGGTTGAGCCCGGCAGCGCGCAGCAACGCAAGGTGCTGCATGATGTGTTTGTGCGTGCGTGCGTGTGTGTGTGTGTGTGTGTGTGTGTGTGTGTACATGTGTGAATGTGCCTGTGCGTGTGCGTGTGCGCTAGTGTGTGCGCGTGTGCGCGTGCATGTGTGTGCGTGTGTGCGTGACCTGTCTTCTCTCTTTCTGTGTGCCTGCCCACCTGCAGGCCCGCAGTTGGCGGCGCCGGCGGCGGCGCGCGTGTGCGCTTGTGTGTGCGCATGCGCGCGTGTGCACGTGCGTGTCAGGGGTGTCCCCCGGGGCATGCTGCTCATCGGTTTTCCAGGAGAGGGCCCCCCTGACTCATCGACTTGCCAGGAGAGGGCCTCGTGGACTCATTGGCTTGCCCATTTTCCGGACCCCCGCTGTCCGCAGTACTCTGTTTCTGTGATACGGTCTCTCATGCAAGCTCGGTTGGGGGGCAGCAGCAAACACACATCCAGAAGACAAACAGCTCGCAACAGCTCATGTGCACGGCGCGGACATGCATGCATGCGGCGCATGGCGGGACGGCGCATGCAACACCACAATGGACACTGATTGAAAGTACCATGATGCACTGATGCATGCAGAACACCACAGCGCGCAGGGTCCTGGCCATCAGAGGAAAGTGCAATTCCAAAGTTCCAACCCACACCTAACCTCCACCAGAATCACTTTGCGATTGCAAACAGCAGAACCGCTTCGGAAATGAGGGATTGCGTGCTTGTGCGTCGAAGTCGGTGTGTGGGGAGTGTGGATGTGCACGCCTCGGCCTCGGCCGTGCGCGTGCACATCCACATACACGCTCAGCGGCGTACGTGCATGTATAGCGTGTGCGCGCGTGTGTGCGCGTGTGCGTGTGTGTGCACACACGCGTGCTTAATCGCTCTCCCTCTCTTTCTGTGTGTGCCTGCCCACCTGCAGGCCCGCAGTCGGCGGCGCGCGTGTGTGCTTGTGTGTGCGCGCGTGCGCGTGTGTGCACGCACGTGTGTGTGACCTCTCTTGTTATATATAGAGAGAGGTCAGAGAGAGGTCATATACAATACTTTCTCTCCCTCTTTCTGTGTGTACCTGCCCACCTGCAGGCCTGCAGTTGGCGGCGCCGGTGGCGCGCGCGTGTGCGCTTGTGTGTGCGCATGTGCGCGTGTGTGCGTGCACGCATGTGTGACCTCTCTTCTCTCTCTCTCTCTCTCTCTCTCTCGCTCCCTCTCTCTTTTTGTGAGTGCCTGCCCACCTGCACCGGCGGCGGCGCACGTGTGTGCGCGTGTGCGCGTGTGCGCGTGCGTGTGTGCACGTGCGCGTGTGTGCGCGTGTACGTGATCTTTCTCTCTTTCTGTGCGTGCCTGCCCACCTGCAGGCCCGCAGTTGGCGGCGCCGGCGGCGGCGCTTGTGTGCGCTTGCGTGTGCGCGTGTGCGCGCGTGTGATCTCTCTCTTTCTCTTTCTCTTTCTGTGTGTGCCTGCCCAACGGTGCCGGCGGCGGCGCACGTGTGCACTTGTGTGTGCGCGTGCGTGTGCGCGTGCGTGTGTGCACGCGCGTGTGATCTCTCTCTCTCTCTCTCTCTCTCTCTCTCGCTGTCTGTGTGTGCCTGCCCACCTGTAGGCCCGCAGTTGGCGGCGCCGGCGGCGCGCCGCTGGCAGACGGCGGCAGTGGCGTGCCGGCAGCGGCAGCGACGGACGCTGGGTCAAACGCGAGGTATTTGCCTGCGTGTGTTTGTGTGTGTGCGTGTGTGTGTGTGTGTGTCAGGCCAGGCGTGCCGGCAGCGACGGACAAGGACGAGGTGCTTGCCTGTGTATGTGTGTGCGTGTGTGTGTGCATGTGTGTGTGTGTGTCAGGGCAGGCGTGCCGGCAGCGGCAGCGACGAACGCTGGGTCAAACGCGAGGTACTTGCCTGCGTGTGCGTGTGTGTGTGTGTGAGCGTGTCGGGGCAGGCGTGCCGGCAGCGACGGACGCAGGGTCAGACGTGAGGTACTTACGTGTGTGTGTGCGTGTGTGTGCGTTTGTGTGTGTGTGTGCGTGTGCGTGCTTGTGTCTAAACGCTACAGCCACAAATAAGATGCACACACTCGCCTCTCAGCGCCTCGGGCACGGAGCTGTCCGTCGCCGAGGAAGTCGCGCACGTGCACAGATCGAACACTGGTTGAGGTCTGTCCACTGGTGCAGCGGCGCGACCCCCCCAACCCCCACCCACCCACCCACCCCACCCACCCTAGCAATACAGCACCAAGAAGATGCACACTCGCCTCGCAGCGCCTCGGGCACAGAGCTGTCCGTCGCGGAGAAGTCGCGCACGTGCAGCTCGTACACGCTGATGTCCGTCCACTGGTGCAGCGGCGCCACCGCGTGCGAGTCCCAGCCGGCCGGCTTGAGCGCCGGGTCCGTGATGCGGACCATGTGCGTGCGCGCGCCGTCGGCGGCGAGGGAGAAGGAGTAGGGGTCGGTAGACTCGCTCACCTGCGCGCAGGGTTCAGGGTCTAAGGCATAATAACTGAGGGTTGGAAATATACTAGGTCATAGAATGCAGGAGAGGGAGGGGTGGGGTGGGTGTGGGTGCGCGCGCCGTTGGCGGCGAGGGACAAGGAGTAGGGGTCGGCCGACTCGCTGACCTGTGTGGGGGATTCCAGGGTGCCAGGGTTTAGGGTTTGGGGTTTGTTAGGATTAATAATCCTGAAACTAGGTCCTAGGATGCACGGGTCGGTGATGCGGACCATTTGGGTGCGCGCCCTAAACCCTAAACTCTTAACCCTAAACCGCCGTCGGCGGCAAGGGAGAAGGAGCAGGGGTCGGTCGACTTGCTGACCTGTGTGGGGAATTCCAGGGTGCCAGGGTTGAGGGTTTGAGGGGGAGTAGGGTTAAGAATCCTGAAGCTAGGTCCGAGGACGCACGAGAGCGCCGGGCGGTGATGCGGACCATGTGGGTGCGCGCATTAAACCTTGAACCTAAACCCTGAACCCTAAACCCCAAACTCTAAACCCTAAACCGCAGTCGGCGGCGAGTGAGGAGTGGGGGTCGGTCGACTCGCTCACCTGCGCGCAGGGTGAAGGGTCGAGGGCTTCAGAGCTGAGGGTGAACATATACTAGGTCATAGGATGCAAGAGAGGGAGGGTGGGGGTGGGGTGGAGGTGCGCGCGCCGTCGGCGGTGAGAGGGAAGGAGTAGGGGTGACTGACAAACGCAGGTTTTTTGGGGGGGGGGATGGGAGGCAGGGGTCGGGGTTTAGGTTCCCAAGCCCTTGATGCAGGATGGAGGGGCGGGGGGGGGGGGGGGGGGCACGCTGTCGGCGGCGAGGGAGAAGCTGTAGGGGTCGGTCGACTTGCTGGCTGCTGAGAGGGAGGATGGGGGGGGGGGGAACCTACAGTTATTCGCAAAGGCAAACCGCACAGACGGTAGATTCTGACGAATATTTGCGCTGCACAGGACCCACGTGCAACACGGCCACCAGTGATGTTGTTTTCATGATTTTCAATTAATTATTCCACGACCGGATTTTGCTTTTGACCGAGTCGACAGCTGACCTCCCGTTGACCATTAGCCCCCATACATAGGTCACACGACAGCTCTTGAGGAGCTCTGTCCGGTGGGCTTGTCAGACTACCAATCCACTGAATGGGTTAAGCTGTGCTCAATGTCAAAGTGTAGCCGGAATACAGCCACATGGCTGTGTAGAGCCGAAAAGGAAATCACCGACGGCCACGCACCTCGACCTTCTGTGTCCACGGGCAATACACCGTCACTCGGTACAAGTAGTACTGGCCGTACCTGCGGCAGTCGGGCAGTACACACTATCGGGCAGTACACACAATCGGGCAGTACACACAATCGGGCAGTTCACCGTCACTCAGTACAAGTAGTAACTGCAGGTGCTAAGGGGTTGGCGGGGTGGGGTTTTGAGGGTTTGAGTCTCTCCCTCGCCGCGAGTAGAGTAGAATAGAGTACCAGGGGGTTATGGTTAAGGGTCTGGGGTTTGGGGTTTAGGATTTGGGGTTTTAGGGTTGCGGGTTTGAGGTTGATGTTTGAGAGTTTGGGGGGGTTAGGGTTCGGAGATGAGGGTTTAGGGCTCAAGCGAAGTGAGACCACGAGAGTATGTCAGTGAATTTTGTTTTCAGGATTTTTAATCGATTCTCTGGAGCCGTGTGACTACAAACCCGGCTCCATGGCTCCCAAAACCGGCTCGAAACGCCGAAAACAAAAACACGGGAGTACGCACCACTCGTCCAGCGCGTCCACACTCCACGCCCCGGTCCCCGCGTCCAGCACCCGGCCAGCACCCGGGGTTTCGGGTTTAGGGTTGGGGTTTGGGTTTCAGGGTTTTGAGGGTTGAGGGCTACGAGTACGTACCACTCGTCCGGCGCGTCCACTCCACACAGCAGTGATGTCCTTAGCACCCCTGCAGCCCCCGCTACGAGGTCAAAACGAGAAATTTGGGGGGGAACTGCGGGGGCAAATCGCGGGAAATTTCGCTCTGAAAAGTGTGAAATCGGCAATTTCCACACTTCTCCGTAAAAAAACGCCTTATAGAGGGCAATTCGGCATGTTCCCTCCAATGTTGCGGGGGGCAAACAGGACATTCTCGGTTTCCTTAAGGACACCACTGCCACACAGTCCACACTCCACACAGGTCACACTCCACACAGTACGTACCACTCGTCCGGAGCGTCCATACTCCACACCCCGGTCCCCGCATCCAGCGCCATCGTGTGCTCGGTGGGCGCATCCCCGCCGCGCGCCTTTGGCCACCGTAGCAGCACGACGCTCTGGGCGGTCGGCGCCCACACCGACACGGCCAAGCCGCCGCCTGCGGGCTGCACGTTGGGGTTCAGGGTTCAGGGTTTAGGGTGTAGGGTCTAGGGTTTAGGGTGTAGGGTCAAGGAGTAAGACCACCGCAGCAGCACGACGCTCTGGACGGTCGGCGCTCACACCGACACGGCCAAGCCGGCGCCTCCGGGCTGCATGCATGCGGCGCGCGCACGTGCATGGCGTGTGTGTGTGTGTGCGTGCATGTGTGTGTGTGTGTGCGTGTGTGTCAGTAGGGGTGCTGGGCGCGTCCCCGCCGCGCGCCGTCGGCCACCGCAGCAGCACAACCCTCTGGGCGGTCGGCGCCCACACCGACACGGTCAAGCCGCCGCCTCCGGGCTGCATGCATGCGGGGCGCACACGCGCATGGCGTGTGCGTGTGTGCGTGTGTGTGCGTGTGTATGTCTGCGTGTGTGCGTGCGTGCGTGTGTGTGTGTGTGTGTGTGAGTGTGTGTGTGTGTGTGTGTGTGTGTGTGTGTGCGTGTGTGTCAGCGTGGTTAGGGAGAGCTGTGGGGGCACGACACGAGGGGGTGTGAGCCCGGCACACTACTACTACACACAAACCTTCTCGTGGTACCCGAGCGCTCCATCGTACGCGTAAAGCTCGTCGAGAGCGCCGTGCATCTGCGCCAGGGGGGGGGGCAGTAGCTGCGTGAGCGGCCGTCTGCAGGCAACGCACACCTAGCAGGAGCCAGGGGGGGGGGCTTACAGGGAGGGTGGGGTGGAAGCGTGCAGGGGGGAGGGTACGCCAGCTCGTCGCGCGCGCCGTGCATCTGCGCCAATAAGGGGGGGGGGCAGTCGCTGCGTGAACGGTCGCCCGCAGGCAAAGCACACCTAGCAGGAGCCAGGGGGGGAGAGGGGGGGGGGCAGAGAGGCATGCAGGGGAGGGAACGACAGCTCGTCGAGCGCGCCGTGCGTCTGCGCTCAGGGGGGGAGGGCAGTAGCTGCTGCGTGCATGGCCGTCCGCAGGCGAAGCACACCTAGCAGGAGCCAGGGGGGGGGGAGGGGGGGTAGACGCGTGCAGGGGAGGGTACAACAGCTCGTCGAGAACGCCGTGCATCTGCACTCAGAGGGGGGGGGGCGAAAGGGTAGTAGCAGCGTGAATGGCCGCCCGAAGGCGAAGCACACCTAGGTGGTCTCTAGTCCCGCAACCAGGGCACCAGGGGGAGTTACCAGGGCACCAGGGCACCAGGGCACCAGGGCGTGTTGAGCGCGCCGTGCATCTGCACCAGGGGGTGTTGTGTGCAATAGCTACATGAAAACGGCTGCCTGCAGGCAAAGCACACCTCGCAGGAGCCAGGGGGCCAGGGAGGGGTGCAGAAGACGCGTGCAGGGGAGGGTACGCCAGCTTGTCGAGCGCGCCGTGCATTTGCACCGGGGGAGGGGGGGGGGCAGTAGCTGCGTGAATGGCCGCCCGCAGGCAAAGCACACCTCGCAGGAGCCAGGGGGGGGTGCAGGGTGGGTGGGGTAGTAGCATGCAGGGGAGGGTGCGCCAGCTCGTCGAGCGCGCCGTGCACCTGCACCGGGGGGGAAGAGGGGGGGCAGTAGCTGCGTGAATGGCCGTTTGCAGGCAAAGCACACCTAGCAGGACCCAGGGGACCAGGGAGGGGCGCAGTAGAAGCGTGCAGGGGAGGCCAGCTCGTCGAGCACGCCGTGTCACTAACCTGCACCCCCGTCGCGTCTAGCGCGCCGCCGTCCGGCCCTGCCATCGACACCATCAGCTGGCCTGTCACGAGCGACCGCACGCACTCGGCAGCCTGGGGCGTGAGGACGCAGCCATGCATGCACGCGTGTCAGCGACATATATGATGTGAAGGGGCGGCCTGCCATCGACACATCAGCTGGCCTGTCACTAGTGACCGCATGCACTCGGCAGCCTGGGGCGTGGGGAGCGGGGGCGGCGTGGGGGTCGGGCATTTGGGAAGTGTGAGTGCATGGGAGTGAGGTGACGGCGAGCTGCGAGGCGGGTAGCTGTCTGTGTGTGTGTGTGTGTGTGTATGTGGGTGTGTTTGCGTGCACGTGTGTGTTTGTGTGTGCGTGTCTGTGCATGTGCACGTGTGCGCGTGTTTTTGATGGTGTGTGTGTGTGTGCGCGCGCGTGTGTGCGCGCGCGTGTGTGCGCGCGCGTGTGTGCGCACGTGTCTGTGCGGTGCGTGCGTGTGTGTGTGCACGTGTGTGCGTGTGTGTATACCTCGGGTGGCAGCGTCAGCGTGGAGCACCCAGAGAGGAAGGGGTACTTCTCGGCGAGCCGGGGCGGCAGGCTCGTCGAGCCTGGCACCAGGTCGAACGATATGTCGGCACCTTCAACGCCAGTGCCTGCGCGTGCGTGTGATGATGGGCGCGTGTGGTCCTGGGCGCGTGCCTGTGGTACTATTGAGCGCAAGATATGGCGAGCCGAGCGCGTGTGTTATACTAATGATGAGCGTGTGTGCTCGTCGATCCTGGCACCAGGTCGAACGACATGTCGGCACCCTCAACGCCAGTGCCTGAGCGTGCGTGTCATGATAGGCGCGGTGGTCCTGGGCGCGTGCGTGTGGTACTATTGAGCGCAAAGTTATGGCGAGCCGAGCGCGTGTGTGATACTAATGATGAGCGTGTGTGCTCGTCGATCCTGGCACCAGGTAAAAACGACATGTCACCCTCAACGCCAGTGCCTGAGCGTGCGTGTCATGATGGGCGCGTGTGGCCCTGGGCGCGCGCCTGTGGTACTATTGAGCGCAAAGGCACGGAAAGCCGAGCGCGTGTGTTATACTAATGATGAGCGTGTGTGCTCATCGATGCTGGTACCAGGTGGAACGACATGTCGGCACCCTCAACGCCAGTGCCTGAGCGTGCGTGTGATGATGGGCGCGCGTGGTCATGGGCGCGTGCCTGTGGTACTATTGAGCGCAAAGGTATGGCGAGCCGAGCGCGTGTGTTATACTTATGATGAGCGTGTGTGCTCGTCGATCCTGGCACCAGGTGGAACGACATGTCGGCACCCTCAACGCCAGTGCCTGAGCGTGTGTGTCATGATGGGCGCGTGTTGACGGTGAACCGAGCGCGTGCGTCATACTAATGAGCGCGTACACGTGTGTGCAAGGGGCTAGGCACCAGGTCGAACGACATGTCCACACCAACAAGACCGTCGCCTGCGCGTGCTTGTGGTGATGAGCGCGCGTGGTCATGGGCGCGTGCGTGTGGTACTCATGAGCGCGTGGGGATGGCGAGCCGAGCGCGTGTGTGATACTCATGAGGAGCGTGTGTGCACGAGGAGCCAGGCACCAGGTTCAACGACATATCGGCACCTGTGCCACCTGTGCGTGCGTGTGATGATGGGCGCGTGTGAGTGATAAGTGGGCACGCGAGGTCATGGGCGGGTGCGTGTGGGTGGGTGGGTGTGCACGAGGGGCTAGGCACCAGGTCCTACGCCGTGTCGGCATCGGTTGAGTACAAAATACACAACCAGAGGGATCCGGATATATATATATATATATATATATATATATATTTATGAAGATGGCACCCGCGCACACGCGCGCACCCACGCACACCTCACGCGCATGGCCGCGCTCGCGCTGCAGTGCAGCTTGAAGCTGCGTGGCAATCCGCCCTCCTCGAGCTGGTGGCGGGCCCCCACGCAACTGCCCCAAACACACACACACACACACACACACACACACACACACAAACACACAAACACGCACACACACACACACACACACACAAACACACAAACACGCACACACACACACACACACACACACGCGCATGCACGCACGCACACCTGTCACGCGCATGGCCGCGGTCGCGCAACAGTGCAGCTTGAAGCTGCGTGTCCGTCCGCCCTCCTCGAGCGGGTAGCGCCATGCGATCGTATGCTTGTCCAGCCAGAGGGCCCCCTGCGTGCGTGCGTGCGTGCATGCGTGCGTGTGTGTGTGTGTGTGTGTGTGTGCGTGTGTGCGTGTGTGCCGCCTGTGGTCGATTGACAGGCCGTCGAACGCCGTGCGTGTGCAGGAGGGGCCGGGGGGGGGGGAGGGAGGGGGACATGCGGTCGTGTCGCGCTTGTGCGTGTGCGTGTGGTGCGTGCAAGCGTGCGTGTGGTTGGCGCGAGCCTGCGTGTGGTCGGCACGAGCGTGCGTGTGGCGCATGCATGTGGCGAGTGCATGTGGCGCGTGCGCGTGTGCGTGCGTGCGTGTGTGGCGCGTGAACGTGTGGGTGTGCGTGCGGCGCGTGCGTGTGCGTGTGGCACGTGTGTGTGGCACGCGTGTGCGCGCGTGCGCGGGCGCGGGTGGCACGTGCGTGTGCGCACGTGCGCGTGTGTTGCGCGTGCGCGTGTCGCGAGCGTGCGTGCGAGCGTGCGTGCGAGCGCATCATGCAGAACGACCGTGGCAAAACCCGCCTGCTTGTTGATGCTCCCGGCGGGCACCTCTGAGAGGTCCGGCTGCTGCAGCCACGCACGCTGCTCGGTCCCAACAAGCCACACCTAGGCGCGTGAGGGGGTGTAAGGTGCAAGGTGTGATGAGGGGGTGTAAGGTGTAATAAGGGGGGTGTAAGGTGTAATGAGGGGGTGTAATGAGGGGGTGTGAGGTGTAAGGGTGTAATCAGGGGGTGTACTGACAGTGTCATGGGCGCGAGAGGGAGTTGGAGAGAGTCGAGCCAAAGCATCAGAACGGCATCGAAAAGAGCGAGGGGGGGCGCTGCCTGCTGCAGCCACGTGCGCTGCTCGGTCCCAACGAGCCACACCTAGCAGGGGTGTTAGGGGGGGCGTACAGAATTTGAGGAGGCTGAAATGGCGCGCCTGGGAATATGCCAAAGGTGTGTTTTGAGGGGGTGCAATGGGCGCGAGAGAGAGTTGGAGAGATTCGAGTCCAAACATCGAAAGGTGCGAGGGGCCCCGCCTGCTGCAGCCACGCGCGCTGCTCGGCACTGACGAGCCACACCTAAAAGCAGCGGGGGTGTTGAGAGTTTTTGTACCAGCTTACGCTCGTATTAAGGAGCGGCTTACTGCACTGTTGTGCTGGTTTGTTGGATTCACTGCTTGAATCGTATCGCTCGCCCGCAGGGGGTAATGGGCGCGCGCGGAAGGTGTTTGAAGAGAGTAGTAGAAAACATGGTTCCAGTTCAAACATCAAAACAGCACAACATCAAAACGGCAAAACATCGACAGCAGCTGAGATGCGCTCCCTCGCTTGTCGAATCAAAAGTTTTGAAGAGTCAAAGAGGGTCGAATAAAACATCCAGAGAAAGAAAGAAACTGCGGGGGGGCAAAACGGGGCAAAAAGCTGCGACGAGGCGCGCGTGCCTCTGATCAGTGTTTGAAGAGAGTTGAAGAGAGGGTCGAATCAAGACATCAAGACAAAAAAAAGGCAATTGTTGTGATTTGTAGGGCCAGCACTGAACTTGGGTCTACGTGGTGGTACTAGGACTAGAAGATGTCTTTACGCAGGAATGTCCAGTGCTTCGATTACGAAAGTGCTTAGACTTGAGCCTGCTTAAAAATTGATGAGGCCAAAGGACAGACACACACAGAGCCAGCCACAAAAAGACAGCCACAGAGCGACAGTCACAGAGCGACGACACAGCGACGTTCCCGAGCACGCTATTGCTGGAACGCCGAGGTTCCACTGCTACTGTTGAGGGACCACACCTCACTTGTGCCGCTCGGCACGACGACCTCTGCACGCGCAGCCTTCTCCTCGCCCTGTGCGCGTTTGGCACGCGTGCGTGCGTGGGGGGGGGGAGCAGCGGCGAGTGGTGGTGCTTGCGTGGGCGAGCAGCGGTGCGGGGAGGGTGGCTGGGTGCGTGCCCCAGAGTGGGATGGGGGTGGGTGGGTGCGGTGCGTGGGTGAGCGGCGTGGGCGTGGGTGCGTGCCAGAGTGGGGTGGGTGGGTGCGTTTGTGGGTGCGGTGGGTGGCTGGGCGGCGCAGTGGGGGGGAGGGCGCGGCGGCACAGCCGTCCGTATGGACCAGCGGGGAGGTGGAAGGGGGGGAGGCAGCATTCCTGCGGACTGGGGGTGCTTCCGGCTTGGCTTGTCACACCTTGTGAACCAGCACCCCGACCTCGGGGGCGTCCGTGTCGCGGATCAGCAGGTCCCAGTAGGCGGCGCCAGTCGCCGCGTCGTAGCCGCTCGCGCGCAGCGGCTGCTGCCACTGGGTGTGCTCCACACACGCGCCCCATGTGTGCAGGCCAAAGCCCTGGTCGGCAGGCAGGCACATGAGCGTGTGCGAGTGTGAGGGGGGGGGGCGGGTGCGGCATGGCTAGCACGCATGGGCTCCCCATGCGCCCCCATGCAATGCTAGGCTCCCGCACCCGTGTGTCATGGTTCTTGAGCAGGTAGTACACACGGATACGGCGCGACCCCTGCACGTCGGAGCCCGCCAGGGTGACGGAGGAGGACGGCTCGGTGGCGCGCGCTGTAGTGCTGCGTGCCTTCTTCACACCTACGCTCCTGGGATCGCTGGGAGAAACGAAGGAGCTGGGGATGGCACGGGCGAGTCCCGTTGCTGACGGGATGCAGCGGGTGCGCTGCGATGGGGTGATCAGAGGCGATGATGCGAAGGAGCTGTTTCGCAGATGGGAGCGAATCGGGCGCGCGTTGCGTGTGCACAACATCTGGGGGCTGCGTGCCAGACGTATGGAACACTTCCTGGTCGATGACAGGGTGACAAGGGCTGGAGAACGAGGACGTCATGTTGGGTCCTGAACCCTAACCTGACCCTGGTCCTGGCCTGACCTGAAGTATTCAAGTTCAAGTGTACCTCAGCAAGCACTACTAAAAAAACGAGCACCAACCAGGATGTGGGTGAGAGAGTAGTGTTACACATCCACTGCCGGCGGTCACAATCAGTTCCAAAGTTCCAGCGGGACTATCAGACAGCAGGCACAAGGCCCAGCAAAAGGTCAAGCTACAAAAGTAGCCCACAGTAGCGCCACCCACACTAAGTGGTGGGCACCAAGCAAGCAGCACCACAAGCCAGGCACCACACTCAGTCCTGAAGCAGCCGGAGGCAGACCCCAGGCATAACCGGCTGTAAAGCCAAGACCATGAAGGGACCAAGAAGGCCCACACCCAACCACCCGAAAGCGGCCAAACACGGCACCCGCCGCAGCGCTCTACCCAGCAACCACACTGCACCCGCCACCACGCGTGTGGCGCCACCTCCCCTTCAAACACACCCCCAGAGGGGATGCCCACCTAGCAAACAGGTGCAGCCACCCGCTCGCCGTCAACTACGAGGCGCGCACGGTGGAACTGCGCCCGCTTGCCCACAGCCTTGGCTGCGAGGAAAGCGGGCCACAGGTGCCGCGCCTGGTGCCGCGCCTCCTCGCGGTCACTGAGGACGTCGAAGACCGCAACCGACAGCTGGCGCAGCTTGCAGCGCCAGCGAACGACGGTGTCTGGTGGGTGGTGGAGAAAGAGGGGAGGGGAAGCTGGTGCCGGGGGCACAGTGTAGAGACAGCCTGTTGACAGCCATATCAGACTAAGTTCAGAACAGGACTTGGGACTGGGCGGGCAGGAGAACAGAAAACGACTCTGAACATACTAGCATTGTGGTGCTGCTTGCTTGGCGCCCGCCACTACGTGGTTGGCGCTACCGTGGGCTACTTTTGTAGCTTGACCTTTTTGGTGGGCCTCGTGCCTGCTCTCTTGGTCCCGCTGGAGCTTTGGAACTGAACGGTGACCGCCGGCAGTGGATTGTAAAACTCTGATCATCATACTAGGACAGACAGGACTCTGACCAGGTTAGGTCCGACAGGACTCCAGACAGGGCGGGCAGTGCACAGAGCCTTTTGTTGGTCGGAACACAGACAGCTTCATGAATCAAGATGTCAGCGCCAGGGTACTACTAGCAGTGGGAAACGGGTCAGAACAGAACAGATCCATTCAGCCACCCAGTGCAACCAACACCGATGCTCCGCGTTCATGAGTCGAGATTTCATGGAGTAGTGGGACACATGAGAAGATCCCGTTCAGCCATCCAGTGCAACCAGGACCAGTGCTAAGGGTAGGAGTGGGACACGAGCCAGCAGATCTGCGAGAGTAGTAGATCCATTCAGCCACAGTGCAATCAACACCAGTGCTCTGCCGCGTCGACGTCCGTCTCTATGCCTGCCTAGGGTTCCTCTGGGACCAGAGGCGGCTGAACTGTGAGGCCTGGGGATGGGTGGAGGCGGGGGGGGAGGCAGGGGGGGGTGAGGGAGGCAAGGAATTAGAGGAAGGGTGCATGGGGCTAAAACTTGATTCCTCGATGACCCCACGTCACCGACCCTTTAAAGCTTATAGGGGTAAAACTCACAAAGAAGACCTCGCGGTCGCGAGTATCCTCTAGATACCGTGCCCCTGTGATGGCCAGCGCACGAGCTGTCACGAGGGCCGCCAGCCTGCCAGCAGCACGCAGTCGAGTGGGCGGGCCACCTGCCGCCGCGACTGCGCCTGCGCAGCCAGCCTGCCAGCGCACGCCCCGAGTGGTCAGCACACGGCCCCAACAGTTGGGTATAGACACCGCTATCCTTATAAAAAAGAAAGCCGGGGCAAAAACCAGCCGGGGGGAATTTCCTTTGTGGG
>VFSX01000011.1:566353-571353 GCA_016618255.1 Chlamydomonas sp. UWO 241 | reverse complement strand
GGGACGGAGATCACATGCCCCTAAGTGCCCCCCCGGTTGCATACCGCTTAAACCTGGTATCCTGCAAACTCCCACTCACCCCAAACCCCTCCTCTCTCCACCACCAGATTGCTTGCGCGCTGCTCCACTCCTTGCTCAAGTCGCCTGTAGACTCCCACTCACTCCTCCCCCCCCCCCACACACACACCACCACCCACCCACTTTGATCAGGTTGCGTATGCACTGCTGGCGCGCGACCGCCTCGTGCGCGACGCATTTGTGTCCGCGCGCGGCCTAGTGCTGCTCGCGCCGCTGCTCGGGAGTGCCAACAAGGACGTGTCGTTCTGTGCGGTGCTGTCGATTGCGAGCTTTGCGGCAGACGGCGACGGGGGCGAGAGCGCGCACGGGATTGACGCGCTGCGGGCCTCAGGTGGGTTTGGGGGGTTCCAGGGACCCTGAATCAGGGTAAGTTTCAGGGTTCGAATTTCGGCGCGTAGGATTGACGCGCTGCGGGCCTAATAAGGTGCGTGGTCCGTCTCGCTGATAGATGCGCTGCGGGTCTCATGTGCGTCAAGAGATCAAGTTTTAGGGAAACGGGGTTAGGGTTAACGCGCTGCCGGGTCTTAACAACTGCATGTGCTGACGTGTTGCTCTCAGTGGTTCTGCCAGTGATTTCCTTTTCAGGATTTTTAATAAATTATTCCACAGCCGGATTTTGCTTTGACCGCGTTGACCGTTGATCTCCCGTTGACCGTTCGTCCTCAGATTTAGGTCAATTGAAAGCAGTTCACGTGCTCCGTCTGGCGGGCTTGTCAGACCAACAATCCACTGCCTGGGTTGAGCTGTGTGCAAGGTCAAAGTACAGCCAGAATACAGCCAAATGGCTGTGTACAACCGAGAAGGAACTCACTGGGTTCTGCTAATAAGGCCCACAGTATGCACAGGGACCTAAAGGGTCCCTGCATAGGGACCCTTTAGGACATAAATTTTTTTGTATCTGGACATAAGACAGTTCCTTGCACTATTTAGGGCGGTTGGCCTTACAAGTGGTGGAACCCCTGCTGCCTCCCATATGGGCGGGCAACGCGGTGTCCTACCTCTCTCTCTTCTTCTCTCCCGCACTCTCTCGCCCCCCCCCCCCCTCCCTCCCTCCCTCTCCCTCTCTCTTTCTCTCTATCTTCTCTCCTTTTCTCCCACACACTCACGCTCACTCTCACACACAACCTCTCTCTCACGCACACACGAACACACGCACAGGTGTCGCACCCGACCTCGTGGCCTCCCTCCTCCCGGTGCTCGAAGGCTCGCTGGTCATGCACATGGAGGCCACCGCAGCTGGCGGGGAGACCGACCCCGCGGACGCGCACGCGCCGCCGCCGCCGCAGCTCACATTTGGCGCCGCGGGCCACCCGCTGCTCTCGGTCGTCGAGGCTGCGGCGGTCGCGCTGTGGGGGTGCGTCACCGCGACGCTCACGCCCGCGCTGCCGCCGCCGCCGGGGCACGGCGGCGAGGACACAGGCGCAGACGCGCAAGCGGCGGCCGCCGCGCCGCCGCCGCCGCCGCCGCAGTACGCGATGTTGAGCCTCGACGAGATCTCGCGCCTCGCGCGCGTCGCCGAGTTCCTTGCAGCCCAGCTGTCGTTCGGCCTCGCGGCGACCTTCCCCGACGCGGTCGCTGCCGAGAGGCGGGGCGCCGCGCACGCCTCCGGGGGCGGCGGCGGCGGCGGCGACGCGTCGTCGTCAGCCGGCGGCGGGGCGACCTCGGTCGGAGGGGCGACCTCGGTCGGCGGTCGGTCGCTGTCGCGCGCCGCGAGCATGGCGCGCTCCGCCACCGCCTCAGGCACCGCGCCGCACGGAAGCGACGGGGGCGACGGCGAGGACAACGCGCCGTATGCAGCGTCACACTATGGCGACGCGAGCAGCGCGGCGGGGCAGCAGCACGGGCCCGACGGCGATGGCGACGACGGCGCGCTGCTGTCGGGCACGCGCGCGGCGAGCGACCTTGGACCGCAGGTAACAATAACATGTTTTTACAGGTTTTACAGGTTTTACACGTATGCGCCCGGAGGACCCCGGGGCGTGAGTTAAGGTCTAGACTCCACTAGGGGGGCTCTGCTAGGTAACAGTGGTTATGATGGATACTACAGTCTGTGTGACAGTCTGTGTGACACCAGTGATGATGTATACGACCTGTGTCGGCGCTAGCGCCCGACACCTTCAACTCAGTGTCAGTGGGAAAGTGGCTGGCTACCTGGTAGGGGTGAGGGTCGAGCCCCACATGCGCGCACGCACTAGACCTAGACAGGGCACTGGGCCCCCAGATCCACCCAGGTAGTGACCAACGCCACCCTGTACCACCCAGGTACCGTAGTACCGCTTTGCCTTGCCGCCACTTTTATAAAGAGGGTAATTGTTTAGAATTTTGGTGCCTTGCCGCGGGATTTTTTCCCATTTTTTCCCGTTTTGACGTCACTTTTGGCGTTTCTTTACTTTTTCGGCGATATTTTTTAGAAATCGGCCTTGCCGCGACGTTTTCCAAATTGTTTAATCGGCATGGCAAAGCGGTACTACGGTAGTGAGCAACGCATTGTTGTTGTGCGCCTGTGTTCTACTACTAGTCCCGCCGCCGCCAGTAACGGTAACAGGTTTTTACAGGTTTTACACATATGCGCCCAGAGGACCCCGGGGCGTGAGTTAAGGTCTAGACTACACGTCTAGGGGGGTCTAGAGGGGTCTGCTGGGACAGCCAGCAAGGTCACGCAGTGCGCCAGTCTACCGGTGGGTACCAGCAACAGTCGCATCGTCTTTCCAGCAAAGACTTCCCTCTAGTCCTAGTACCACCGCCAAGATCCAAGTGCGGCAGGGTTAAAACCCTTTGTAAACCTTTAAAAAAAACTGGACCCTGGACCCTAAACCCTAAACCCTAAACACTCAACCCTAAACCCTACAACGTCGGCCCGCAGGCGTGCGTGCTGTACTGCCTGCTCTCGTGCCTTGTGACAGCGCACAGCGGGCCGCGGCTGCTGGCCGATGCAACGGACGAGCTCGCGCGGCTGGCGGGGATCGTGGCCGAGCGCGACGCTATCGTCGAGGACCTTGATGCGCGCGTGATGGCCGGGCGGTCGCTGGACAAGAAGAAGACGAGCAGGTGCGTGTGTGTCTGTGCGTGTGTGTGTGTGTGTTGCTCAATGCACGCCCAATGGGCAGTCGTGGAATAAGAAGGTGAAGAGCATGTGTGTATGTGTGTGCGCATGATGGCCGGGCGGTGGCTGGACAAGAAGAAGACGAGCAGGTGCGTGTGTGTGCGCCGGGGAGGAGGGGGGGGAGGAGCACCACCCCATCGCACCAGCCAACTTACTCCCCACACCAACGATGCATGATTGCAACACCACAAACCTGCATGGTTGCAGGTTTGTGCTTCAGGACAAGCTCGAGACCCAGCGCAACAAGCTGGTGGGGCACACACACACACGCACACACACACACACAAAAATACTCGCACCAACCCACTCCCTCTCTCTCACGAACCAACTCACTCCTCATGCAGCAGGTTTATCTTTGAGAATGAGGAAGATCTAGCGCAACCAGTCAACCAGGCAGAGGACCACGGTGACCACCCTTGCACCAACCAACTTTCCCTCCCTCCCTCCCTCCGTCCGTCCCTCCCTCCCTCCCTCCCTCCCTCCCTCCCTCCCTTCCTCCCTCTCTCCCTCCCTCCATCTCTCTCACACACACACACACATACATACACACACACACACGCATACTCACACCAACTCACTCCCTCTCTCACTCTTTTTCTCTGACCAAGCAACTCACTCCTCATGCAACAGGTTTGTCTTTGAGGACGAGCTCGAGACCGAGCGCAACAAGTTGGCGGAGGACCACGATGCCGCGGTCATCTTGCTGGAGGAGGCACAGGAGGAGCTGGAGGAGATGCAGGTGTGTGCGCGCATGTGTGTGTGTGTGTGTGTGTGTGTGGTGGCCGGTTTTACAGTTTTAATGGACGCTTTGATGGCGTATTAGACGTGTGCTTTCGCACTCAATCCCTGAGGCAGGCAGATTTCATCACCCGCACTAGTCCACTGAGTGAATACACATTGACTGTGTCCATCCCACTAGCTCTGGTCCATCTGGTCGCGCCATGCGTCTCCATTCGGGCAGCCAGCCTGGCCACCCTCCTCCTCCGTTCATCACGTGGCGCACGCCCGCCATGCCGCCTGCCTCCGTGCATGGCGCTTGTGCTGCAAGGGCGCTTACTGCACCTGCGCACACACACACGTACACACACACACACACGCACACACACCGCGGACAAAGCTTAGGATGCCAGCGAAGACTGCGATGCAGCGCTGCTGTCGGTGCTGCACCTGCACACACACACACACACACACACACACACCGCAGACCAAGCTCCAGGACGCCAGTGAGGACTGCGTCGCAGCGCTGCTATCGGTGCTGCACCTGCACACACACACACACTCACACACACGCACACACACACACGCGCACACATGCACGCACACCGCAGACCAAGCTCCTGGACGCCAGTGAGGACTGCGTCGCAGCGCTGCTATCGGTGCTGCACCTGCACACACACACACTCACACACACTCACACACACGCACACACACACACACACACGCGCACACATGCACGCACACCGCAGACCAAGCTCCAGGACGCCAGTGAGGACTGCGTCGCAGCGCTGCTATCGGTGCTGCACCTGCACACACACACACTCACAAACACGCACACACACACACACACACACACAAACACACGCGCACACATGCACGCACACCGCAGACCAAGCTCCAGGACGCCAGTGAGGACTGCGTCGCAGCGCTGCTATCGGTGCTGCACCTGCACACACACACACTCACACACACGCACACACACACACACACACACACATACACACGCGCACACATGCACGCACACCGCAGACCAAGCTCCAGGACGCCAGTGAGGACTGCGTTGCAGCGCTGCTATCGGTGCTGCACCTGCACACACACACAC
>VFSX01000011.1:529813-564987 GCA_016618255.1 Chlamydomonas sp. UWO 241 | reverse complement strand
CACACACACACACACACACACACGCGCACACATGCACGCACATCGCAGACCAAGCTCCAGGACGCCAGTGAGGACTGCGTCGCAGCGCTTCTATCGGTGCTGCACCTGCACACACACTCACACACACGCACACACACACACACACGCGCACACATGCACGCACACCGCAGACCAAGCTCCAGGACGCCAGTGAGGACTGCGTCGCAGCGCTGCTATCGGTGCTGCACCTGCACACACACGCACACTCAAACACACGCACACACACACACACGCGCACACATGCACGCACACTGCAGACCAAGCTCCAGGACGCCAGTGAGGACTGCGTCGCAGCGCTGCTATCGGTGCTGCACCTGCACACACACTCACACACACGCACACACACACACACACGTGCACACATGCACGCACACCGCAGACCAAGCTCCAGGACGCCAGTGAGGACTGCGTCGCAGCGCTGCTATCGGTGCTGCACCTGCACACACACACACACTCACACACACGCACACACACACACACACACGCGCACACATGCACGCACATCGCAGACCAAGCTCCAGGACGCCAGTGAGGACTGCGTCGCAGCGCTTCTATCGGTGCTGCACCTGCACACACACACACACACTCACACACACGCACACACACACACACACACACACGCGCACACATGCACGCACAACGCAGACCAAGCTCCAGGACGCCAGTGAGGACTGCGTCGCAGCGCTGCTGTCGGTGCTGCGACTGCCCAAGGGCCTGGCGGGGCCTGGCGGGCACGGGGGGACCGCTCGCGCGGTGGCACGGTGTCAGCTGATGGCAGCTGGGCTGGTGCAGGTGTGTGGTGGTGGGGGGGGCAGGTGTGTGTGTGGTGCGGGGGAGGAGGGCAGGTGTGTGGTGGTGGGGGGGGGCAGGTGTGTGTGTGGGGGGGGGGGACCGGTGGCATGCTGTCAGCTGATTGCGGCTGGGCTGGTGCAGGTGTGTGTGGGGGGGGGGGGGCGGGCGCGGGTGTCAGCTGAGGCTGTGCAGTGGGGTGGGTGGGTGGGTGGGGGCAGTGGGTGGGTGGGTGGGTGGGGGCAGGTTGGGGGGGGGGGAGAGGAGGGGGACGCGGTGGCGCGCTGCCAGCTGAGGGCGGCTGGACTGGTGCAGGTGTGTGTGGGGTGGGGGTGGGGGGGCCGCTCCGCCAGCTGCTCCACGACTTACACACACACACACACACGACCACACACACACACAAATACACACACCTCGTTACCACACGCAGGCAATGGCCTAGAACCGCCACCCGTCCGCGTCCCCAACCGCCGTCGACCCCTCGCCCCTCTTCTCCGGCCCGCTCCGCCAGCTGCACCACGTCTCACACAACCAACCAACCAACCAAGCGTTACACGAGGCCGTCAATCACGTCTCACACACACACACACACACACACACACTCGTTACACATGCAGCCAATGGCCGAGAACCGCCACCCGTCCGCGTCCCCAACAACCGACGACCCCGCGCCCGTCATCGCCGGTCCGCTCCGCCAGCTGCTCCACGACTTACACACACACACGTACACACACACACACACACACACACACACACTTGTTACACATGCAGGCAATGGCCGAGAACCGCCACCCATCTGCGTCCCCAACAACCGACGACCCCGCGCCCGTCTTCGCCGGTCCGCTCCGCCAGCTGCTCCACGACTTACACACACACACACACAAACACACCTCGTTACCAGTTGCAGTTACATCGGCTTTCCAGCAAAGACTACCTCTAGTCCTAGTACCACCGCCTAGACCCAAGTCCAGTTCTGGCCCTAACAATTACTTGTGAGGGGCGGTAGCCACCAGCCGGCTGCCTGCCAACGTGTAGTCCCAGAGCAAAAAGGAGAGCTATTGTGCGACGCCTCCAAAATAGGTCCTAACTGCTTCTAGGGGATAGGGGGTCAAGTGGCGCTTGCCAATCTACTTGACCGCCGTGGTGGAGGGGCCGGCGCCTGAGGGGCAGCCGGACCGTACACCACGGCTCTCCACCCGACCCTATCCTGAGCACGCTCAACGCCGTGTCCGAAAAAGTCTTCCAATCAGAACGAGTGCCACTAGTTTCGCCTAGCTGCTGAATCAGTAGCTTAAGAAAATGGTGTCGGGATGAGGCTGGAGGCCGGCCTTGCTCCCGAGCCACATCCATTGTGCAGTCCAAAGTCGTACGAGGAAGACGAGAAGCCGGCATGCGCATCACATGGCCTAGCCACTGCATTGATCGCTTTGCCACAAGGCTCTCAATTGGCTCAGTGTCGCACGCCTGCCGAATATAAGTTAATCTGTGCCGGTCGACCAGGCGCACACCCAGAATGCGACGAAGGCAGTTAGAGTGGGCAACCTCCAATCAAGTCAGTTTTTTTTAGTAGGAGCCCATGTTTTGCAGCCGTACAGAAAGTGGGGCAGCACGAAAGTGTTGTAAACCCGCATCTTAGACTGCACTTGCATCTTCTTGCTGGCCCAAATCTTATCAAAAGACGCAAAAACGCCCAGCGCGTTACCACACGCAGGCAATGGCCGAGAACCGCCACCCGTCCGCATCCCCGTCACCCGACGACCCCTCGCCCCTCTTCGCCGGCCCGCTCCGCCAGCTACTCCACGACTTACACACACACACACACACACACACACTCACACACTCACAAACACACACGCAAACACACACACCATCACCCCTGTTCACCCCACGCAGGCAATGGCCGAGAAGCGCCACCCGTCCGCCTCCCCAACGCCCGACGACCCCTCGCCCCTCTTCGCCGGCCCGCTCCGCCAGCTGCTCCACGACTCGCGCGTCCTCCCTGAGCTCGTCAGCCTCTCGGTCGCCGACTTCCCCGGTGGCGGCGACGGCGCGCTCACCGTGCAGACGCACGTGGTCACGTGTGCCGCGCTGACCGCGATGGTGTGCGTGGACGCGGCGCTGAGTGAGGATGACCTCGGGGGCGTGGTCGACTACCTGCACGTACTGGCGGGGCACGCGCGGTACGGGGAGCAGGTGGGTGGCAGGTGCCTTGCTGCTGCTGCTGCTGCTGCTGATGATGATGATGTTGATGATGATGATAAGGTACTACTGCTGCCGCTGCTGCTGCCGCTGCTGCTGCTGCTGCTGCTGCTGCTGCTGTGTCGTGGACCACCTGCACGTGCTGTCGGGGCACGCGCGGTGCGGGGAGCAGGTGGGTGGCAGGTGCCTTGCTGCTGCTGCTGCTGCTGATGATGATGATGATGATGTTGATGATGATGATAAGGTACTACTGCTGCCGCTGCTGCTGCTGCTGCTGCTGCTGCTGCTGCTGTGTCGTGGACCACCTGCACGTGCTGTCGGGGCACGCGCGGTGCGGGGAGCAGGTGGGTGGCAGGTGCCTTGCTGCTGCTGCTGCTGCTGATGATGATGATGATAAGGTACTGCTGCCGCTGCTGCTGCTGCTGCTGCTGCTGCTGCTGTGTCGTGGACCACCTGCACGTGCTGTCGGGGCACGCGCGGTGCGGGGAGCAGGTGGGTGGCAGGTGCCTTGCTGCTGCTGCTGCTGCTGCTGCTGCTGTGTCGTGGACCACCTGCACGTGTTGGCGGGGCACGCGCGGTGCGGGGAGCAGGCAAGTGGTGGCAGGTGCAGGTCCTTGTCTTGCTGATGCTGAACCACACCCCAAGAACAGCTGACGCCGCCCGTCACCCACCACCCTTGACCCTCAGGCCGCAGCGCTGCTGTGGGTGCTGTGCCGGCACGAGGGCAACTGACTGCCGCGCGCTGCTCACCGATCGCTCACGGGTCGTCCCCTGAACCACAACACAACACAAACAGCTGACGCCGCCCGTCGCCCACCACCCCTCACCCTCAGGCCGCAGCTCTGATGTGGGTGCTGGGTCAGCACGAGGGCAACTGACTGCCGCGCGCTGCTCACTGACCGCTCACGGGTCGTCCCCTGAACCACAACACAACACAAACAGCTGACGCCGCCCGTCGCCCACCACCCCTCACCTTCAGGCCACAGCACTGATGTGGGTGCTGTGTCGGCACGAGGAAAAACGACCGCCGCACGCTGCTGTCAGACCCTTCATCGGTCGGCCCCTGAACCACACCACAACACCAACAGATGACGAGCGCATACCGTTAACGTTGGAACCACCACTTATCACCCTCAGGCCGCAGCGCTGATGTGGGTGCTGTGCCGGCACGAGGAGAACCGCCGCGCGCTGCTCGCTGACGGCTCGTGGGTCAAACTGTGCAACGGATGGGTCAGCGGAGCGCTCGCGCGCATGCGTAAGGCCGCGTTTGCGGCGACACAGGCAAGTAAAGCAGAACTGTTCAAACGTTGAAAGGGTTTGAACCCTGTGAAACCTTGAAACCTGGGTCCCGACTGAACCTGCCCGCCAGACCGCCTGAACCCTCATAACCGCCAGCTCAAGCTCCCCAGAGCTACCCGTCCACCCTACCCGCCCTCACAGTAACCCCTTCTATCCCGCCTTAGTTGAGCCCCGACCCCTGCGTCGCAGGCCGGAGAGCACACGACCGCAGCTTCCCCGGTCATCGCCCTGCCCGTACACACCCACCCTAGGTAGTTAACCTCGTGGCTACTCCAGTACTTAACCCTATGCCTGCCTGCCTCTTGCGTCGCTCTCTCAGGCGGGAGAGCACCCCGACACGACCGCAACCTCCCCTGTCGTCGCCCGCTCCGTGCGCATGCTGCGCTTTGCGCTCATGGCGCTGTGGCCGCTGCTGCGCCAGTGGCTGTCCGACAACATGTCGCCGATCAACAGCCTCTCGCGTGCGGATGGGCTGTACCAGCGCGGGCCAACGTGAGGAGCGGGGGGGGGGGGGGAGAGGGGCTGTCTGACAACATGCCGCCAATCAACAGACTCTCACGCGCAGACGGGCTGTACCAGCGCGGGCCAACGTGAGGAGGGGGGGTAGGGGGGTAGGGGGGGGAGGAGCTAGTGCCTAGTGTCGGGTGCCTTACGGGGCGCAGACGGGCTGTACGAGCGCGTGCCAAACGTGATGAGATGGGGGACGGAGGGGGGGAGGGGGGGGAGGAGCTGGTGCCTAGGGTCGGGTGCCTTACGGGGCGCAGACGGGCTGTACCAGCGCGTACCAACGTGAGGGGCCTCTTGTTGTTGGTGGATTTTACAGTCGTGTGCGACGCACCTACCTGCCTAGGTTCAGGTGCCTTGGGGCGTGCAGTCAGGCTGTACCTGCGCGGGCCAACAAGAGGAGAGGGGGAATACCATAGCACCGCTTTGCCTTGCCGATTACATAATTCGGAAAACGTCGCGGCACGGTCGGTTTCTAAAAAATACTGCCGAAAAAGTAAAAAAACGCCAAAAGTGACTTCAAGACGGGAAAGAATCGAGAAAAAATCCCGCGGCAAGGCACCAAATTCCTTAACAATTACCCTCTTTATAAAAGTGCCGGCAAGGCAAAGCGGTACTACGGTATCTGGTGCCTAGGTTCGGGTGCCTACGGGCGTGCAGACGGGCTGTACCAGCATGGGCCAACACGAGGAGGGGGGGGGGCGGAAAGGGGGCAGCTGGTGCCTAGGGTCGGGGGCCTTAGGGCACAGACGGGCTGTACCAGCATGGGCCAACAAGAGGAGGGAGGGGGAGGAAGGGGGGGGGAGGAGCTGGTGCCTAGGTTCGGGTGCCTACGGGCGTGCAGACGGGTTGTCCCAGCATGGGCCAACAAGAGGAGGGGGGGGGGGCGGAGGGGTAGGGGAGGAGCTGGTGCCTAGGGTCGGGTGCCTTGGGGGCACAGACGGGCTGTACCTGCGCGGGCCAACAAGAGGAGAGGAGGGGGTATCGGGTGCCTAGGTTCGGGTGCCTACGGGCGTGCAGACGGGCTGTACCAGCATGGGCCAACAAGAGGAGGGGGGGGGGGAGGAGCTGGTGCCTAGGGTCGGGTGCCTTAGGGGGCACAGACGGGCTGTACCAGCGCGGGCCAACGTGAGGAGAGGAGGGGGGGGCTGGTGGGGCTGGTGCCTAGGTCCAGGTGCAACAACAACAACAGGGTCTTACAATCACAGGGAGGTTGCCCACACGGGGCAACACACACACACACACACACACACACACACACACACACACACGCATGCACACACACACACGCACACACACACACCGGGGCGTGCCACTCATGCACGCGATGCACACGGTACGCACCTCCTCACGACACGCGCCGCCACCCATACCCACGCCCATACCAGGTCGTGGTGGGCGCTGCGCTTCAGCCTGGACACGCCGCTGGATCTGTCGGCGGACGTGGAAAGGGGGCTGGGCCTGTTGATGAAGGTGCGTGTGTGTGTGTGCATGTGCGTGTGTGTGCGTGCGTGTGTGTGTGTGTGTGTGTGTGTGTACCACGCTTTTTGCGCCTGTGCTTGCTGGCAGCCGGCTGGTGGCTACCGCCCCTCACAAGTAATTGTTAGGGCCAGAACTGGACTTGGGTCTAGGCGGTGGTACTAGGACTAGAGGTAGTCTTTGCTGGAAAGCCGATGTAACTGTAACTGTAACTGCTTGCTGGAATTGTGGTGGCTGTGTGTGGGGGGGGATGCTGCGCTTCACCCTCGACATGCCGCTGGTTCTGTCGGCGGACGTGGAACAGGACTGGGCCTGTTGATGAAGGGGTGCGTGTGTGTGTGTGTGCATGTGCGTGTGCGTGTGCGTGTGCGTGTGCGTGTGCATGTGTGTGTGTGGGGGGGGGGGGCACGGTTCTTGCCTGTGTTTGCTGGAGTTTGTGGCGGCTGGTGGTGGGGGTTGGGGGACAGTGCACATGAGCGTTGACACGCCGCTGCATCTGTCGTCAGACAAAAGTTGCTTGGCCTGCTCATGAAGATGTGTGTGTGTGTGCGTGTGTGTGTGTGTGTGTGTGTGTGTGTGTGTGTGTGCGTGCATGTGTGTGTGCGCGTGCGTGTGCGTGTGGCATGCGCCAGGTTTTTGCGGTGCACGCGAGCGTTGACACGCCGCTAGATCTGCCATGAGACGTGGAAAGGAGGCCTGGTCCTGCTCATTAAGGTGCCCTGTGCAGGTGACCGCAAATGCCCCCCCCCCACACACACACACACAACCCCCTCCACCTCCTAGCACCCTCCTCTTCAACCCCTTGCACCCCCGTCCACCCAAGCAGGTGGCCGCCAACGTGCACCCCCCCCCATGCCAAACCCCTCCACCTCCCCCCCACCCCCCCTCCTCACAGCACCCTCCTCATAACCCCGTGCACACGCAACTGCTATTTGTTTGCAAGTGGCCGTAAACGCGCAGGCGCCAACTTCGATGGCGCACGTGTGCTGCTTGGTCCCTCGCTTCTTTAAAAAGCAGCACCCTGTGACGACAGCCCCCCTCAAACCCTCGCAAACAGCACACCCCACGAGCCTCCTCAAACAACCCCGCAACTGCCGTCTTTTGCAGGTGGGGCCAACGCGCAGGCGCCGGCATCCATGACGCACGCACATGCACACCTGTGCTGCTGCTGCTGCTGCTGCTGGTCCCTCGCTTCTTTATCAACCCAGCACCCTGTGACGACAGCCCCCCTCAAACCCTCGCAAACAACACACCCCACGAGCCTCCTCACAAAACCCCGCAACTGCTATTTGTTTGCAGGTGGCTTCAAACGCGCAGGCGCCGGCTTCGATGGCGCACGCGCACCTGTGGGACCTCGCGCTGCGCTGCTGCTGGTCCCTCTCGTGCGCACACCCCGAGGTCGCGAGCCAGCTGGTGGGTCAGAAGGAACATTTTACAGGAACTTTTACAGGAACAGGAACGGGAACGGGAACGGGGACGGGAACGAGAACGGGAACAGGAACAGGAACAGGAACAGGAGCGGGAACAGGAACAGGAACAGGAACAGGATAGCAGCAAAAGTAACAGGGCGCACACCCCGAGGTCGCGAGCCAGCTGGTGGGTCGGTAACAATAACAGAGTAACAGCAACAGTAACAGCTGGTGGTTCAGTAAGAGTAACCGCATAACAGTAACAGTGTAACAGCAACAGTAACAGTAACAGTATAACAGTAACAGTAAAACAGTGACACTAACGTGTGCACACCCTGAGGTGGCGAGGCAGCTGGTGGTCAGTAACAGTTGCAGTACCATCGGCTTTCCAGCAAAAAACACCTTCTAGTCCTAGTACCACCGCCTAGACCCAAGTCCAGCTCTGGCCCTAACAATTACTTGTGAGCGGCGGTAGCCACCAGCCGGCTGCCTGCCAACGTGTAGTCCTGGAGCAAAAAGGAGAGCTGTTATGTGGGTGGGTCAGCAGGGGTGGTTCAGATGCCACCAATATGCCAGGTCACCAGGCAGCATGCCACTTATGCCAGGTCACCAGGCAGCATGCCTTGGGCACTTTTCTGAATGACACCATCAGTCATCACAGTTGTGGACCACCGGCCGTCTTCCAGTGTCCTAGCCCCCCTGGTACCACCACTCAGGCTCGGGCCCAGTTCTGGCTGTAGCAATATCTCACTTGTAGAGTGGCCGGTCGCCTCCCATCCCCGCGTCTGAATGCCACACATGCACTTAACGACACCTGTTGCCTGCTGTACTGTGAAACTCAGGTGGAGGGGCCAGCGCCCAGGGGGCAGCCGAACTGGACACAACGGCTCTCCACCCGACCCTATCCTGAGCATGCGCAAACGCCGTGTTCAAAAAAATCTTCCAGTCAGAACGAGTGCCACCCATTTCGCATAGCTGCTGGGTCACACACACACACACACACACACGAAACGACACCTGCTGTGCTGCCGACCGCAGGTGGCCCTCGGCGCGGCGACGCTGCTCATCGGCACGTGCCACGAGCCGTCTGCGCCGTCGCCGCTGCTGAGGACGTGCGTCGCGTATATCAGCAGCATCATGCAGGTTGGTGGGGGGGGAAGGGTGGGGGGGGCGGGCGGGGAAAAGAGGGAGGCCGGCGGGCGGGCGGGCGCATTCGCTCGACTTAGCCGGCGCAGGCGCTTTGAGCACCGCCTTTTCCTTTCCGCCGCCATACAGTTACAGTTACATCGGCTTTCCAGCAAAGACTACCATCCGCCGCCATCTACTTATGAATCCCATACAGAGGCCCAGGTTGGTGCGGGGGGGGGGGAGGAGGGGGGGAGGGTTGAGAAGGGGGGAGGCCGGCGGGCGGGCGGGCACATCCACTGGACTTGACCGGCGCAGGCGCTTTGAGCACCGCCTTTTCCTCTCCACCGCCATCTACTTATGAATCCCATGCAGAGGCCCAGGTTGGTGGTGCGGGGGGGAAGGGGGGGGGGAGAGGGTTGAAAAGGGGGGAGGCCGGCGGGCGGGCGGGCGCATCCGCTCGACTTGACCGGCGCAGGCGCTTTGAGCACCGCCTTTTCCTTTCCGCCGCCATCTACTTATGAATCCCATGCAGAAGCCCCACCCCACACAGTGCACGCTCACTCCCTCTGTCCTGCCCCCTGCCCATGCATCGTCACCACGCCCAGGTGCCCGAGCAGGCCGAGGTGCTCGCGCCCACGTACCCATACCCCATACAGAGGCCCACTCATCACAGTGCATGCTCACTCCCCCTGTCCTTCCCCCTGCCTGCATCGTCACTGCGCCCAGGTGCCCGAGCAGGCCGAGGCGCTTGGCGGGCTGCGCAAGGTGTGCGAGGCGGCCGCGTCGCTCATCGACCGCGCGCTGTCGAGCGGCGACCGCGCCGGCCTCGGCATGGACGTGCGCCTGTGCGAGCTCGCCGTGCGCTGCCTCTCGCGCCTCGCGCTGACCGGGCCCGACGGCCGCGCCGCGGTGCTTGCGGCCAAGGGCATCCGGCGGCTGGTCGCAGTCGTGCGCACGGACAACGCGGCGCTGGAGCGCGTCGAGGGCATGCGCGCGGCGACGGGGACGCCAGATTGGGACGCGCCGCACGAGCTGCTGTGCCCCACGCGCACGCTCAACGGCCTGCCGACGCACCTCGGCCCCACGCAGGCCGCAGTGGCGGCGCAGCTTGCCGCGACGCGGCCGCCGCCGCCGCCGTCCCCACCGTCGCGCAACGTGTCCATGCGCATGAGCGGCACGGCCACGTCCCCCAGCAGCCTCATGCAGTCGAGGCGCTCTGGGCTGGGCGTGCCGCAGCGGCAGCCGTCGGGCACGCTGGCGACAGCCGCGGCTGCGGCTGCGGCTGAGCACGCGCCGTCGCGCGGCCGCGGCGCGCCCGCCTCGGGGCAGGTGTTCGGTTCGGAGCCAGGATTCCAAGCGGCGGCGTCCGAGTGCAGCGACCACGTGCATGAGGACGAGGACGCGGCGGCAGCGTCGGCGGCGGAGGATGAGGAGAGCGGGGGCGGGGACGCCGATCTCGGGCTCCTCGCGCTGTGGGGCCTGCTCAACCTGAGCGGCTGGGCCGGCGCGCAGGTCTCAATCTGCCGGCACGGGCTCTACACGCTGCTGCGCACGGTGCACCACGCGCGCGACCCGGCGCGCACGTCGACTGCGGCCGCCGTGCTGTGCAACATCCGATGTGAGTGGTGGTGCTTGCAGCGCTCCTGTCGGGAGTGCTCAGCGATGCCATGATGCCACGCTTGTAAATGCAAAAATGCCCCAGTCAGGTTTTTTTGTCCCAACCCCCAGTCAGGGTTGGGACAGCTTCCAGCGATACACTGTGCACAACAAACAACCCCATTTGACCATATATGACCATCACCACATGATGTGACCATGTGACCATCACCCCATATGACCATCACCCACATGATGTGACCATCACCATATGATGTGACCATGTGACCATCGCCATATGACCATCACCCCATGTGACCATTCCCCCATGTGACCATCCCCATCTCGCGCAGACAACCCCGACAACGCGACCGTGCTGTACAAGGCGGAGCTGCGGCTCAAGCACGCCGCGCTGCTGCAGATCGCACAGGCGGAGCAGGTCAAAAGTGAGGGTGGCGGCAACGCCAGGGCCAACAGCAGGACGGGGCCTGCGTCTAGCAGCCCGGTTGGCTCGCCCGCCAACCGCCGCCCGCGCACCGCCGCCGCCGCCAACGCGCGCCCAGGCTCCGCGATCGCGGTCATGCGCGGCGCGATCACCAAGGGCCTGTCGATGGCACACACGCTGCGGAGCTTGTCGCCCCCGCGTTCCCCCGACCGCCAGGCCGCCGAGGCTAACGTGCGCTTCCTCAAGTGGGTTGTCGACCCGAGCAGCGCCGAGCTCTCGCTGCCGTCCGTCGCCGACCACGCAGCGCAGCGCAGGGCAGGCATGGCGCCCGAGCGCATCGTGGGCGGGCTGGACGACGAGGAGCTGGAGAGCGGCGTCGACGTCGCCGCGGCGACCGACGCGCTCATGGCGCGGCTGACGGCCGACCCCGAGGAGGTGGGGACCCGCCAGCAGCGCGTTTGATTCGACGCCTTGGAATTTTTGGTGTTGAGTGGGCGTGGGCGTTGGATCGCCAGGAGTGTCGAGGGGTACACATAACGAGAGGGCGGGGTGTGTGCTGTCTGCCCGCCACCGCCTGCCGTTACGTCCTGGTGCGCACCACAAGAGGTGGGGATGCGTGCAGGCGCAAAACGCGCCGCTGCTTCTTTTGATGCACAGAGACCCAAGGTCTCTCTGTCACCTACCCCAACTTTTCGCTGGGATTGGAAGCCTAACCAAGATGCTTAGTATCTGGCAAAGCTTGCGGAGCCGCAGTCATGATCTTTATCACACCCACTGCACTGCCTCTTTCTCACGCGCAGGCGCGCCACCTGGAGGCGCTCCTGGGCGGCAACATGGGCTGGACGGGACCGAGCGACGCGCGCCACGCGCGCGGCTCCTTCATGCGCCGCACGCTCGGGCGCTCGCTCGCGGGCGGCGCGCAGTCGCTGTGGGGCGGGCGCGCGGCGGCCACAGGGCTCGAACGGCCCGGCTCGCCAGCCACGCCGCCGGCGGCCGCATCGCCGCGCACACGCCACGCCGCGCATGCGCACGCGTCCCAGCCCACACGGGGGGGCAGCCACGGCCACACAACGCTCGGCGTGGGCGCCAACAGCCAACGCTTGTCCGCCGCCGCTGAATACCCGTCTGGGCGGCGTACTTCAGCGGGAGACGGCACGAGCCCCTCGCCACGACCACGGCCGGCAACCGCAGCTGCAGCGCCCGTGCGCATGCCATCCACGGCGTCGCCACCAGGCTGCATCGTGTCCCACTCCGGTGGCGGCGCGGAGCAGCAGCCGCGGCAACCGTCGACGAGCGGCCAGGGTCACCACGCCCACGCCCGGCCGTCCACGTCGGCAAAGCAGCGCGGCAGCGCCCCGCCTCCAGCGTCGCGCCCGCAGCGTCGGCCGGCGCTGCCCGACCCCTGGGCGCCGATGGTGCTGTCGTTCATCCAGGACCGCAGCTGGGCGCAAGCGCGCACGTTCCTCGCGGAGAAGCTGCTCACGGGCGGCGCGCCCGGGGTCGCTGTCGACGCGCTCGCGCGCGTCACTGAGTCGCTCGTGCTGTCTAACATGCGCTCAAACCGCTGCGACATGGGGCTGCTGCCACCCGAGGATCTGCTGCACGGGCAGCACATTGGCAGTACTGGTGAGGGCAGCGGGGAGGGAGGGGAGGGTGATGCCGCGGGCCTGAACATGCGTGCGAGCATGTTTGTGATCGACCGCACCGAGGCCTTTGAGCCAATTGAGGAAGACAGCAGCAGCCTGGAGGACGGAGGCGGCGGCGGCGGGACCTCCTCGGGACGCTTCCTCGCACGTGACGCCAGCTTTGCATCGTCTGTGGCGGCGCCGCAGCCGCCGTCGCCTCAGCGCCGCAAGGGCCTCAGCCCCGGGTCGTTCGTCGCGGCGTCGCTCATGGTCCAGCCGGGCGCGCTCTCGTCGATGCCCGGCGACGCACGCATCGGCGTGCATCAGCGCCCCGCGACGGCGCGCCCGGCCACTACTGGGGGCCAGCGCACGTCCAACGGCAGCAGCGCCGGCGGCGGTGGCGGCTCGCGCAGAGCGACCGGCGACGACGCATCGCTGCCCATGCGGCGCCCATCGACCGCGGCGCGAACGCATGGTGCCAACGCGTTTGG
Organism: Chlamydomonas sp. UWO 241; assembly: GCA_016618255.1. Lineage (NCBI taxonomy): Eukaryota > Viridiplantae > Chlorophyta > Chlorophyceae > Chlamydomonadales > Chlamydomonadaceae > Chlamydomonas > Chlamydomonas priscui. The sequence goes on along the minus strand of VFSX01000011.1, from coordinate 551,984 downwards.
CGGGTCCATGCGCCGCGGCACGACGGGGTCGCTGCCCGCCGCGGGCGGCGGCGCAGGCAAGCCGAGCGCGGAGGCTCTGCTGGGGCCCGACGTTGCGTCCGCGCTTCAGCGCCCCGGCACGGGCTACCTGCGCCCCAACGTCGGGATGGCGTCGCCGCACGGCACGAGCCTCTCGAAGCTCAAGAGCGGTGTGTCGTCGACCGCGGACGTCATCAAGCTGCTGCAGGCGGCAAGCGAGGCCGAGGCGGACGCGATCATGGCCGGGCTTCCGCCCCCGAGCGACGAGGCGCTCGCGCGTGCGCTCGCGAGTGGCGGCATGCCCAGGCTGCTGCGCGTGGGCGACCACGTGCCGCGCCCGACCGCGGTGCTCGACAACACCGTTCCAGACCTGCTCATGCTCCGGCAGCTGCAGGACCAGCAGCGCGACGCGTCGCTGGGGGGCGGCCAGTCCAATGCGCTGAATGGCGTCGATCGTGCGAGCGTGCAGCTGAGTGAGGTCGAGATGGGGGAGATTTCACGGGCGGTCGACATGGTCAAGTCGTCGCTCATGGCGTCTGCGCCGCTCGCCGTACTCCTCGGCACCGGCGACGGCGGCCCCGACAAGCTGTACCAGTTCCCCATCCACCTCTCCGTCGAGCCGAAGCACCTGTGCCTGTTTGAGCACGTCGAGGGCTGCAAGTTCTGCGAGCAGCTGTACGGCCACTACCTGCTGCCCAACGGCAAGCTCGCGCACTTTTACGCAGGCGACACGGTCCGCAAAGGCCACCGCATCGACCTGGTGCAGCCGCCCGACGTGCCGTACGACGCGTGCGAGTGGTTTGCGGACGGGGTGCCCCCGTGCGAGCTGCTGGCGCACTCTGCGTTGCACCTGCACCGCGCGGCCGAGCAGGTGTCACCGCTGTGGTGCCCCGTGCCCGAGCTGGGACCGCTCGTCTCGCCAGAGAGCCACATCCTCGAGTGGGTGCCCGGGCGCGAGGGGCGCACGCTGCAGCTGCGCACGCTGTCGCTGTACGCGGTCGTGGTGTACGTGCAGCGCACCGACACCGAGGTCGAGGAGGTGCCGCACAAGGAGAAGAAGAAGAAGGCGAAGAAGTAGGAGGCGCGTGCGGTGGAGGCCTAGGAGGGGCGGTTCGTCCTCCTAGGGGGGGGCGGTTCATGATCATGCGCCGCTCTGATCTGCGGGAACGAGAAGTAGAGGGGGAGCGGGCGTCGGGTGTGTGTGGCTGCGATGGCATAGTGCAGGAGTGGGGGGCGGGCTGCTGTGCCTGCTTAGCACAGCGATTTTTAGCTGGTTGTGTTGTTGCAGGAATCTCTTCGCCTCTCAAAGCCTGTCGCAAGCGAACTGTGGGGCAGCCGTGCTGTGAGGCTGCCATGCTGCCATGTGGCCACGATGCTGCGATGCTGCGATGGGCATCAGGCATCGCGGGCAACGTCTCAGGTAGTTGGCTGGGCGAGTCAGTGGCCAGTAGCTGCTCAACAAGGAATGCAAGTGTGTGTGGAAAGGCTCCAACGCCGCGTCCAACACGAATGGGCAAGACTGCTTGCTGCGCACACACTTTGCTGCTGCACCACAGGGCAACACAGGGCGCATGGAGCGGACGCCTGTCTGGAGCCTGCCGGCGCTGAGATCGGTAGCGGCAGCCTACCTCCGGACCCTCAGCTGCCGCTTCTGCGTCGGGCTGCGGAGCCTCGATGCGGACACGCAGCTGACACAGCTCGACATCACCAAGTGCATCAATGTGGCGCGCCTGCCATCGCGGCTTCCGGCCACGTTGGAGATTCTGCGCATTGACAGCTGTCGTCGCATCAGCGACCTGGGGCCGTTGGGTGCGTGCCCGCTCCTTGAGACCCTCTCTGCGGGCGCATCTGGCATCCGCGACCTTTGGCCGCTGCGTGTCCCCCTGCTCAAGTCGCTGTCCATCTTCAAAACTGCCGTCGCCGACCTCTCACCTCTGCGAGCGTGCCGTCAGGTGCAGGATCTGAACGTGGGCTCCACACTGGTCCAGGACTTGTCACCCATCACGCAGGGGTGCTCAGGTGTGTGCTGCAAAGTCTCAACCTGATGCATTGAACGGTGCTACTGCAGAGCGACTTGACAGTGCTGAGTGGCTGCACCCAGCTGCGCTATCTTTTGTGCTACCCGCCGTGCGCCCTGTGCGATGTGCCGACGCTCAAGGCTCTGGGTCTATTTGGTGGTGGAGGCCTTTTTTGGTGGCAAGCCAAGGAGCCTTAGCCTTCAGACAGTGCGTATTCAACTGGGCGGTATGTCGTCAACGACGGTTCCACTTCAAGGGCTTTCGAGAGATTCTCTTAATCAAACTCGGCATTGATAAATCCAGAAGTTCAGAAGAAGCTTCACTTCAGAGAATAATCTCCCTCCACATCTATGACATCACATCTATGACGCCATGACGCGCTCTAAGCCGCGCAAACACAGCGAGGTCGCCGGCGCGCTAGTCGCCCGCGCGGCCACCGTCACAGACTCGGTGAGCAGCGGTTCCCCCGGCTCAGACTCCCCGCCACGCCACCGCGCGTGCGTCGGTGAGACACAGAACCAGCTTCCGGCGCTCCCTGGGGCGCTGGGGGCGGCCACATACGCGGAGGCTGCGCAACACATGCATGGAGGCGCCAGCAACCACATTTCGGCCTCGGCCGACACCACAGACCCCCTCCGCGCCATCCTGGCGGGGCAGGCTGACCTCAGAGGCCTGGTAGGCGGGCTGGTGGACAGGGAGGCGTGCGCGCGCGCTCAGCCACAGAATGCGCCGACGCATGTGGGCGCGACACAGATTGCCGACGCCGGCCACAGCAGCGACGCCCTCGCGGTGGTGCTCGCTGTGGTCCAGGCGCAGACGCAACAGATTGCGTCCCTCGTGGACCTGGTGCACCTCCTGGTGAGCCGCGTCCCCGGGGCGCCCATGCAGATGCCGCATGCAGTGCCGCATGCGGCCCACAGTGCGCCCCGCGCGGCGCCTGCTGCCAAGGCTGCTCAGCCTGCCCGGCCCGCTGCTGCTGCCGCCCCTGTGGCGTCGGCAGCGGGCGCGCCGGCGGCGGAGCGGCCTGCCGCGGCGGGCGCCGCGCGTGCCGCATCTGCGCGCGGCCCCTCCCGCCGGGGGGGGCTGCCCGCGCGTGTGGGCGAAACGTCGCTGTGCCGCAGCCACGTGCTGTCCATCCCTGTGGCAGCCGCCACCAGGCTCATAGCGAGCCGTGGCTCTGAAGGCCAGATGGCGCGCGACGGGATCGTGCGCGGCGCACTGCGCGACGCCTCCTACTTGGGGTCCACGCGGCATGTGAGGCGGCTGTTCAGTGACTGCTATGGTTCCGAGGAGACGGCGGTGGCGGCGGCGGCTGTGCGGGTTGCTGCAGCCGCCGCGGACGGCGTCAGCCTGCCCGTCTGCCTGGCTATGAATCTCGTGCGCTTTGTGCACGACGTCTCTGGCCGGGATAGGCCGGCTGGTGGCGGGGTCGTGTCCGCGTCGTTCCTCAACGCCAAGCCTGCCGTCGGGGGCATTGGTGTGGAGCCGCGCCGGGGCGGCGTGCTACGTGTGCTCTTTACCGTGGCGTCTGACGCTGTGGCCGACACCGTCGTGCGCTCCCGCCGCAACCTGCGCGACGTGGACCCGTCGGCTGCTGTCTTCGACGTCCTCAGTGACCGCGAGGAGGCGCAGCACCGGGCGCTGTGGCCCGCTTTCCTCGCCGCCAAGGCTGCGGGGAAGCGGGCGCAGTTCCACCGCGCGCGCCTCGTCGTTGACGGCGAGCGGGTGCCTGCACCTGCTTGCTAGATGGCATTCCCTCTGGGGGTGTTTTTGAAGGGGAGGTGGCGCCACACGCGTGCGGTGGCGGGTGCGGTGTGGTCGCTGAGTAGAGTGCTGCGGCGGGTGTGCTACTAGCCCCGCTTCCGGTGGTCTGGGGGAGGGCTTTTTGGTCCCTTCATGGTTTTATACCTTGGGTCCGCCCTCTGGCCATTTGAGGGGCTGGGTGTGCAGCCTGCACAGTGGTGCTGCTTGCTTGGCGCCCGCCACCAAGTGTGGATGGCGTTACCGTGGGCTACTTGTAGCTTGACCTTTTGTGGGCCTTGAGCCTTGATTCTCTAAGTCCCACTGGAGCTTTGGAACCGTACGTGTGACCGCCAGAAGTGGATTGTAAAACTCTCATCATCATTCAGAGGATCCGAAAGTGGGAACAAGAGGGTTTTACTATCACAGGCCGGCGGTCACGATCAGTTCCAGAGTTTTAGTGTGAAGCCGATGAGATGCGGGAGTCTGTTATTTGTGGGGCCGCGCTAAGCACGCGCGCTTGTTCCCGTTGTGCATATGCGCTGTGCTTATTCCTGTGTTAATCATCAGCTGCTCACAAATGCTGCCCACTTGCCACTTTGCCCGTGTCCTGTGGCAGTTTGTTGCCGGGCAGCGCCGCGAGGCTGCGTTTTTTTTGGCGCGCCCATGGCACCAGTAGGGAATATGGGTGGACACGGAGGGGCTGCACACTGCTTGCAAGCAAGCAGGTGCTCGGCGTGTGAACTTTTTGAGTGTCGCACTAGTTGGTTGGGTATGCATGCAACCCTCCCCCCCTCCCAAGCACGTGATTTTGCCCGTTGCACAGTCGCTTGGAAAGCTCTGGGGGGCGTGGCGTGGCTCCCTCATGCCGGATTGAGGGGGTCGTGACCTTTGCCCCTCGGTTGCTCAACTACGCGCACGGTCGCGAGAGCCGACGCGTGTGCCATGTTCAATCTGGTGTTTTCCTCGCATGGGAAGCGGCCTGCTCTTGCCAAGGGAGTCGGATGGAAAACACCGTCAGGTGTGTGACATGCAATCTCATGCAATGCAGTCTGACTGTAGTCTTACTCAAAACGGGGTGTGCGTGTGGTGGGGTGGGGGGGTGCCAGAACGCTTGGGACATCCACTTGGGACATCCACTGCCAGAACATATACCAAAGGGAGACCCGCAAGTGCTGAGGGAACAGAGAGGTTGGGAGGACTCTAATCACACACACACGCCCTGCGCAGCCGATCCCGAGCCCGAGTCGCGGCTGTGCGCGAACGGGGCGTGCCAGCAGCCATGCCCGTCGTCTGGGCACAAGTACTGCGTCGACTGCTGGCCCCGGATCCAGCGCGCGAGGGCCGCCGCTCCCAGGCAGGACAAGGCCGCCACCGCCGCCGCTCCCAAGGCTGCGTGGTACGGGGCACGGTCGCTGACCGCCCGCGCCCCGCCGCTCGACACGCCCCGCCCCTCCCGGGGCGCGCCCGCAAGCTTGTACGCTCGGGGCTCGCCGGAGGAGAGTGACGGCGACGGCTCGCCCAATGCGCATGGCGGCAAGCCTGTGCGCAGCTCGTGGGACCAGCCAGAGCTGCGTTCAGAGCGCGGGGGGCACCGCGTGCTGCCACGGGGCACCGCAGGTGGCTGCGCAGCCGCCCCGCAGCCAGGCGCGCGCGCGGCTGCACCCGCCCAGCACTCGGCCGCTTCTCGGAGCCCTCCTCGGCGCGCCAGCAGCAGCAGGGTGGCGCAAGCACTTCTGCGTGAGTCTCCGAGCCCCCCGCGAGAGCCTGTGCGCGCGAGCAGAGCAGCGCAGGTGCTCCCTCGCGAGCCTCCGAGCCCCCAGCGCGACGCTGGGCGCGCCAGCGGAGCAGCGCATGCGCTCCCTCGTGAGTCTCCGAGCCCCCCGCGTGAACCTGTGCGTGCCAGAAGCGCGACAAGGGTGCGGGCACGCACGAGCCGCGACCTGGTCGGACCCCACCCTGGCGGCCCACCCGAAGGGGCAGGCAGCCCCGGGGCATTCATGGGGCCCCCGTCTGCCCACCCGCCCGGGAGCGACGCTGCGCCCGCTGCTGCGAGCAAGCCGGCAGCAGTGCGCGGCCGGCAGCTGCCCACGGGGGGTCAGCTGCCCGCACGGCCCCACGCAGGCTCGCCTGTGCGCGCCAGCCGCGGCCGCGCACCAGCGGTGACCTCCTCACGAGCCGTCCCACGGACCGCGGCAGCAGCAGCGGCTGCGCCCGTGCGCCCGGGTTTCGGGGCGGTCAGCGGCGCGGGCCGCGGCCACGCCCCTGTGGTGAGCAGCACACGAGCTGCTGTCACGAGGGTCGCCAGCCTGCCAGCAGCGCGCAGCCGAGTCGGTGGGCCACCGCCTGCCACGGCGGCTGTGCCTGCGCGACGCGCGGCCAGCGCACGCCCCGAGTGGTCAGCACACGACCTCAACAGTGCGGAGCACACGACTGCAGTGGCGAGCGCACGAGCTGCCCCAGTCGACAGCACAGGAGCGGCCCCGAGGGCTGCCACTCGCGCGTCAGGCCTGCAGGGACTCCCCGCCAGCCGTTCATCAGGCCCGCAGGCAGTACCCGCCAGCCGCTCAGGCAGCTTGGATGTACCACCTGCCAGCAAGGCCGGCTCGCCCCTTGGTGACGCCTCTGCCAAGCTCTGCGCTGCGTGCCTGCTCCCACTGGAGTCGCACCGCGAGACCTGGTGCACCGACTGCACGTACGCGCTTCATGCCAAGAAGGCTGCGAGCCAGCCTGCAGCATACAGCCAGTGGGTGGACGCGCCACAGGCAGAGGCTTTGCCCGTGCGGCACAGCCCGGGGGTCGGCACGCGCGCGCTCCCGAGCGTCGCCAGCCAGCGAGGCGGCTTGCAGGCACTACCCACCAGCCGCGCTGCCCTCCCTCTCCTCCGCGCTGTAAGCCACCCGGGCGTGCCCGCAGCATCCACCACCCGCGCGGCTCCCCACCTTCGCTCTGGCACCTCAGCCCCAAGCCTCGCCTCCCCCAGCTACAGCGGAGCAGGCGCGCGCTCGTGGGTCGTTCACGGCCACGGCCGCGCACAGGCCGGCCACAACCTCGACCCGGCCCTCACGCACTACTTCCTCGGGGACTTTGACACGCGCGCGCGGATGCACGTGCAGGTGCGCGAGTGGCTCAACGGCGCCGACAACGCGCTCGGGAGAGCGGAGGACGGCGACAAGGCCGACCTCGTGGCGCGCCTCGTCTACTACGACCTGGTCGGCGCGGTACGCCGCCGGCAGCACGTCGACTGGTCCGTGCTGCGCTTCAGGCACGGCGCCGTCCTCGGCAGCGCGCACCTCCGCATCCTCGCGGCCCAGGTAGACCAGGCATGGCGGCTGCGTGCGGCCGTGCGGCAGCGCGATGGCGGCATGCATGCGGCGCTCGTCGAGATGGGCGCAGACCTTGAGGCGCTGTACGTCGTCGCGCAGCGGTACGTGGCGGCGAGCGGCAAGGAGGGCGTGGCGAGCGCGCGCGACGTCTCCGGGCGGCGCTGATGGCGGCGTGTGTGTGGGGGGTCGGCGGGCGGCGCGTTTTTTTTTTCTTTTTTTTCTTTCGTTGCTGTTGTTGGCTCCTTGGTTTCGTGGGGTGCACACCAAACACGCGTGTTTTATGTTGAGAGGAATTTCGCCTCCGAGGCGTCTACCAGACTGCAGCATCCGACATCATCATCCCACCTACCCACCCAACACTGGGCGCGTTGATCTGGAAAGATGTAAACATTGTGAGAATTCGACTCTGAGGGGAGAGCGCGAGTGTCTCTGCATACTCTTCGAGATTCACGGTGGATTCACTGTATATTCGCGGTGGATTCACAACGGCAGCTGGTCGGAGCCTGCCCCACCCCTACGGAAAATGTCGTTTGCCACTCAGGCGGCTTGGGTGGGTAGCACACCCGCCGCAGCGCTCTACTCAGCGACCACACTGCACCCGCCACCGCGTGTGGCGCCACCTCCCCTTCATCACTCCCCCCCCCCCCGGGGGGAGGGTGCAACTTAGCAAACAGGTGCAGCCACGGCGGCGGTCTTCGACGTGCCACGGCGGCCGTCTTCGACATGCTCAGTGACCGCGAGGAGGCGCAGCGCCGGGCGCTGTGGTCCGCTTTCGTCGCCGCAACGGCTGCGGGCAAGCGGGCGCAGTTCCACCGCGCGCGCCTCGTGGTTGAAGGCGAGTGGGTGGCTGCACCTGCTTGCTAAGCTGCTTCCCCTCTGGCGCCACCTCCCCTTCAACCACACCCCCACACGCGCGCGGTGGCGGGTGCAGTGTGGTTGCTGAGTAGAGTGTTGCGGCGGATGCCGTGTTTGGCCGCTTTCGGATGGTTGGGGGTGGGCCTTCTTGGTCCCTTCATGGTCCTGGCTTTACAGCCGTTATATCTGGGGTCTGCCTCCGCCTGCTTCAGGGCTGAGTGTGGTGCCTGGCTTGCGGTGCTGCTTGCTTGGCGCCCACCACCTAGTGTGGGTGGCGCTACTGTGGGCTACTTTTGTAGCTTTACCTTTTGGTGAGCCTTGTGCCTGCTGTCTGATAGTCCCGCTGGAACTTTGGAACTGATTGTGACCGCCGGCAGTGGATGTGTAACACTACTCTCTGGGCAGGGTGTGGCGAGGACCACAATCAGTAGCGCCCGAGCTGGCGCTTGCAACAAGATCTGGATGAAAAAACTCACCAGGCCCGACTGCTCTTTTTTGGATTCAACAACGGGGAAACAGAAACCCTAGTCGCTAGAGTGAGCTCCAGGAGGAGCTCATTGTCTTTATGGAGGGGGGAGGGGGGAGTGTAACGGAGTGGCGCCCGAGATTATATGCGGACAGGGTCCTCATACCCACCATCGGCCTGGCACACATGCCGACACGCCGTAGCCTTGAATTCCATACCTTACCCGCCCAGGGCTCGATTAACGGAGGCGCGTTCTCATCGCCGAGCCCTGGACCCAGCAATGCGGCGCTGCTGGTGACGAGAATCTCCGTGCCGCTGACGAGCGGGGTAAAATACGACTGGCCTGGCTCCTGCTAGACTGCCCCTCGGTGGAACACTACAAGGAGCGGCTTGCCCGGCGCTGCCATGGCTTGGCGAGCAGCCGCGGCGCTGCCGCGGCCCGTGCTGGGAGACGGCCCTTATCCTCCCCCCATGCAGGATGCCATGCGGCACCGATCTCGACGAGTTGATCGACGAGCGGAGGAGCTGGCGCCCGTCAATGCATGCTGGACATTGGTCAAGATGGCTGCCCGTGGAGGCGGGCTACCATCACGGCTTCAGCGGTGGCGACCGCCGAGGCAACACAGAGTAAATCCGCTTCACCAATCGCAGCGTTCGTCACCGCGCTCATCCTCGGGGTCGCTCGTCTGCCGGTGACTGGCGTTGGAAGGTCTTCAGGCAGCCTCCATGACAACTCTGTCGTCCATGCACCCCTGGAGGGTGGGACCTGGCCATGCATGAGGCATGGGGCGCCGGCTGAGCCCCATGCAAACGAGAGCTGGACAGCCATGCATTGCCAGGCGGGGACCGTTCCAGTCAGCGCCAGTCGGCTCTGCCGGCTTGACTGGCCACAAGGCCACTACTGTGACCCTGAGGAAGGTCCTCTCCTATATGCTCCTTGCCAGACATGTCTCTCAGAGACCGCTGTTTGGGGTAGTCTAGCCGGCGGGAGCGGTAGTCTATCGGCCGGGAGCCGGCGGTACTCTAGTACTTAAGTGTGCTGGAGTATCGGCGGGTGTCTCTAGTAGAAGAGTAGCCTGCTTAGCTGGAAACCCCGTGTTACTTGTACCCTCTGAGGGGTATTTGCCAGTATCTCAAGGTCACCTATACATACCTGAAATCGAGCGTTGTTTTAAAGCCATCTATTTTCTCGCGTACCACTGGCGTACCACTCCGCCTGTCGCATAAGCTATGACAGCGCCCTTGAAGCGAAAGAGTCAGGAGGTGGAGAACGCCAACAAGCGCACGTGCGCTGTGGACGCATGGTTGGAAGAGCTTCTCAGCGATCCTCTTTTCAACGCGCCTGCTGACCGCCAGACCGAGCTGGCCGATGCGCATGGTAACGCGCTCGGCAACGAGGAGCAGGCTGACGACCAGATCGAGCTGGGCAACGAGGAGCAGGCTGACAACCAGATCGAGCTGGGCAACGAGGAGCAGGGTGACGACCACATCGAGCTGGGCAACGAGGAGCAGGCTGACAACCAGATCGAGCTGGGCAACGAGGAGCAGGCTGGCAACCAGATTGAGGGCAACGAGGGCGAGATGGGCATCGTGTCCGTCGAGGGCGAGCTCGGCTACTCCGACGTCGGCGAGCTGGGCAACGACGAGCAGGCTGGCAACCAGATTGAGGGCAACGAGGGCGAGCTGGGCATCGCGTCCGACGAGGGCGAGCTGGGCAACGACGAGCAGGCTGGCAACCAGGTCGAGCTGGGCAACGACGAGCAGGCTGGCAACCAGATTGAGGGCAACGAGGGCGAGCTGGGCAACGACGAGCAGGCTGGCAACGAGATTGAGGGCAACGAGGGCGAGCTGGGCAACGACGAGGCTGACGACCAGGTCGAGCTGGGCAACGAGCAGGCTGGCAACGCGCCCGGCAACGCGCCCGGCAACGCGCCTGTCAACGTGCAGCAGCTCGACGTTGTCATGTTCGCTTCTGAAGATCCGGCGGTCTACGTCGTCAAGCTGGAGACCGAGCGGCCCAACATGTCTGACAACAACATTCACACCATCATTGCTGTCGCCAAAGCCATCGGCCTGTGCGTTGCTGCTGGCACAGCGATGTTCACCCTCGACGGGCGCATGCGCGGCGGTTGCAGGCGCTGGTGTGACTTCGCCGGTGCTGGCGTTACTGCTGACAGCCTGACTGAGTTTGCCCTCGTGCGCGTCAACCACCTGAAGCATGAGAAGCGCGACGCTGCGCTGGCAGGCTTCGTCACAAACATCATGGGCGAGTCGTGCAACGTCAACGTCCCTGAGATGTCCGTTGTCGACATCATGAAGACCATCACACCGGTTGTCGGCGCGCAGAAGAAGACCAAGAAGCGCTCTGTTAGCGCGTGAATACTGAGAGCTTGCTTGCACACCGAGAGAGAGATGTGTACAATATGTGTACAATATGTAAAGTGTTGTTGCCTTTTGCTGTTCTGGGCGCGGGGAGTTCCTTGCTGGCATCGAAGGCTGCTGCTGACGTCGGGGGCTGATGGCGTCGGGGGCTGCTGCTGGCTATCACTGACACACAGCCGGACATGCTCATGCTGGCGCTGCAGCACCTTTGCAGCGCACCGGCAATCTACTGTGCGCTTGTTTAATGTCAATGCCAATTGTACTGCAAGTTGCATGCACACACACGTCTGGCCGCAGATAAAGCTCAAGCCGGACCGTATCGTCTACCAACGACCATGTCGAGGTGCGTGGGCGCACGTCACCACACCACCTCACCACTACTGCGTGCGAGCCACTCCCCCCGTTTGCATGCGCGACGCCATACCCTCCGCCCATCTGCGTGCGCGCGTGACCTGCCCACTGTGATGCCCCCCCCCACCCGACGCACAGCCCCCATGCACACGCACCATCTGGGTGCAGGCCAAGCTCGAGCCAGACTGTCTGTCTACGGCACCAAGCAAGGGCGTCCATGCTGCGAGGTGCGTGCGTGCATGCCACCACACAAACCTCACATCTGGGTGCGTGCCCCCCCCTCCCCCCCGCGTGCTAGCCCCTGCCACCCCACCTTGTGCGCGCGTCTCCCCCCTCCCCCCATCTGCGTGTCCTTCCCCTCGTGACGCCCCCCCCATCTCTGTGCAAGCGCTCCCACGCTCCCCACCTCAACTGACTCGTGAGCCTCTTCTCCCCACCCTCCTCTGCGCCCCCCCCCCAACATGGCACTTGAGTGCTGCCGTTCACCCTCACACTTGCCACTCACCCACACTGCCCACTCGCATGCACTGCTGCCACCTGCCACTCACCCACACTGCACTGCCCACTCGCATGCACTGCTGCCACATGCCACTCACCCACACTGCTACCACCTTTGTTGCTGCCTGTGCCTGTTCCATTTCTGCGACAACGCGTTGTCCTCACCCGTCATTACCGAGATCAACAACGAGCGCAACGCGGAGTTCCAGTTCATCGCATGGGCAAGGCAGCTGCGGCTAGTGTCGTAAGCTGGCCTCACCCCTACTAGTGTGCGTTGCTGCGTAATCCACCATGATGGCAAGTTGGTGGTCCACAGAATGTGGGGATGTTTTCTTCTTACTGTCATAATCAGGCGTGTCCGTTGGGCATCCAGTGAGGCATCACTTATGGGCACGTCCCGGTCCGCATCTTGGCCCCAATCGTTTTAATCTGATGTGCATGATCAAGTAGCTGAGCACTGCAGCAAGATTGTAAAGTACCCCGTTCGAGTCGGCATTCCCCCCTTTTATTCGGCAGGCAGGCGGGCAAGCAGTCTGAGAGGCTGCAGCCACAGCACAGCCCCGCAACGTCAGCGACTGTTTTCACCCCCAGTCGCTTGCGTTGGTACACGGCAGAGTGCTGAGTGGAGCACACCAACAGTGCACCCATTGACTGACCCCTTGTGAGCCAGCCTGAGCCTGAGCCGCCAGTCGTGTGGCTGTTGTTGCAGCTCACGTAATGGTTGGAACCATCCCCACAGCCCTGTCCCTGCTGCTGGTCTGCTGCTCCATATGCAGTGTCCCCGTTCAGGATCTGATACGGTCCTGATGAGGGTTGCGATGGAGCGAGAGAAGCTGACGGAAGCTGAAGTTGTGGTCGACCCCCCCCATCGCGTCAGCATGCGCGCACGCCGTCCGTCCCGCGCGCGCGTGCCAACAGATCCTATACATGCATAGCGTCGCCTGTGTCTTACAGGCGATCGCTGCGGTGCGTCATCCTTGGGGGAGATAAGTGAGGGGATGTGTGAACTCCATCCGTCGCCGCCGTCTCGCGCCGGCACCTCAGCCTCGGTATTACGTCATCGCATGTCATTTGCGATGCACCAGGGGGTGGGGGTTACCGGGGGGGAGACGGGGCAGGTGGGCTACGCGTGTTGGGCGCCAGAGTGTGAGCGCGCAAGCCCCGGAGCAACGCCGCAGGGAAGAGGCCAACACCCACCCAAACATGCCGTTGGGAGCTTCTCCCCATAAGGACTGCGGGGAGCAGCGGGGCTCCCCCAGCACTGTCCATGCGTGCATGCGTGGGCGCGTGGGCGTGGGTGCCCGTGGGAGATGAGGCCTAGGGAGAGAGGGTCCCCCATGGGGAGCATATGCATGGGGGTCCTGGTGGGAGCTGTAGGGGGTGCGGGGGCTGTAGGGGGGAGGCATGTGTGTGTGTGCGTGTGTGATGCGTGTGTCAGGGGGATGTGTGTGTGTGTGTGTCTGTGTGTGTGCGTGTGTGATGCGTGTGTCAGGGGGATGTGTGTGTGTGTGTGTCTGTGTGTGTGCGTGTGTGTGTGTGTGTCAGGGGGGTGTACATGTGCGTGTGTTCGTTTGTATGTGTGGGCGTTTGTGGGCGTGTGCTGTGTGTGTTGGGGGGGGGGGGCATCGACACACCACTGAACGGGCCGCGACGCAGTAACAGTAACACGGGGTTTCCAGTTAGGCCGCCGCGACGCAGGAGCCTTACAATTAATAAATAGGCAGACATCACTGACAGCCAGCAGGGGTAGCAGGTGGGGGCGTACTCGTCAGGCTGACGAGCCCATGCCCTGCACGCCCGCAGCTCGCGCGATGCCCACCCCAGGCATGAGGCGCATGGATGCCGGGCACCTGTGGCGCCGCGCGCTGCGCCCCCACTACCACACACAAACGTGCACGTGCACGCACGGTGCAAGACGCACCCGCTGCGCATATCTCAACCACGCACACAATGTGCACGAATACACGCGCATACGCTCGCGACACACGCAATTCACATGCGCACGGGGAGTGTCGTGTGCCGAAGGCCGCATTCTGAGGGTAGAGAGCATTTGGCCTGTTAACACAGAAGGCTCGCGCGTGTGAGCAGCGTGCCACTCTTGTGAACAGCATGCCACTCGACCACTGACTATCCAGCAGGACAGGCTTGGTGACCAATCCCTCCCCTCCAGGGCGCGTGCAAGCCTGAAAACCAGCCGCGCTACTCCATCTACATCGAGCTAGCGCATGCGCACGAGGCCGCGCACGTCCAACACCACGCCAGTCAGGTTCTGCCGGATCGCGCGCTTGGTCCGCTGGCTGATGAGGTTGCTGCCTGGGTGGTGCATGCCGCCGGGCGGAAGCAGCTTGGACAGCGCGGCCGCAACCTGCGGACGTGTGTGCGTGCCCGCGCCGCCATCCTCTGGGTGTGTATCTCCGACGGAGCGCACTGGAGCCCTGGGCATTGGAGGTGGGGCACCACTCTTTACACGCCGCGCCGAGCACCTAGCGCCGGGACACCTTCCCCCCCGGCGCGCCGTCGACCGCGCCCTTCTTCGACATCTTGAGCGACTTGCTCTGTGCTGTGGTCCAGTCCTCCATGGACCCGGTGAGCCAGAGCATCAGGTTCGTGTGCAGCTGCTCCGGGTAGTCCTCTTGCGGCATGTGCCCAACCTGACAGGGCAGCGGTGTGTGTGTGTGTGTGTGTGTGTGTGTGCAGCTGCTCTGGGTAGGGCATCACCTGGCATGTGTTTGTGCGTGTGTGTGAAAAGCTGCTCCAGGTAGTCCTCTTGCGGCATGTGACCCACCTGGCAGGGCAGCGGTGTGTGTGTGTGTGTGTGCGGCTGCTCTGGGTAGGGCATCACCTGGCATGTGTGTGAGTGTGTGTGTGTGTGTGCAGCTGCTCCGGATAATCCTTTTGCGACATGTGCCCCACCTAGCAGGGCAGCGGTGTGTGTGTGCGTGTGTGTGTGTGCGTATGTCAGTGGTCGATTTTACAGTCCGTCGGACGCCTTTGATGGCGCATTAGACCCTAGGAAAGAGGCCGGCAGCTGTCAAAATTAGACCCCTAGCATGCCATCTGCCATCATGATTGCTGTGCACGCGGTGCGTGTCTCAAAACAGGCGACAAGGAAGTCAGCCAACTCGTGCCAGAACCTGGGGTTCTCCTGACCTGGCCGAGGATTCATAAACTCCCGCATCCGCTCATCTAAATCGGCCTCCTCGGGGCGAGGGATGAACCGAAACAGGCTGTGGGCCCGCACCCGTGCCTCTTCATAGGCAGGGCACTCAAATACCATGTGTGCCTCATCCTCTAGCCCACTGCATAGGCAGCACGCCCGCTGGCTGCGTCGCTGCCTGTGTCCCGCCACGGCGTAGCGCCCCCGCTCTATCTGCAGCTCATGGAGCCCCATCCTGAACCTAGCTACAGCCGTGATCCGGGCAGCACTGTTCAGCCCTGAGCTCAACAGGGCCGGCGGCTCGCTGTCGCTTCCCGTCAGTGTGTGTGTGTGTGTGTGTGTGTGGCGAGAACGTGATCGCCCTCAGTTGGTGCGCTTTGACTAAGATTCGAAAATCCTGAACCTCACACCCTGGTTCATTCAAATTTCAAAACCCTGTGTATATTCAGTGTAGATTCGGTTTAAAACCCCAAGCCACACACTTAGCGCGCACTTTTGCTGAGAACGTTATCGCCTTCGTGTTTGTGCGCTTCGACTCTTTACGAAGTCGAAAGCCCTTTAAACCCCCTGTGGGAGGACTCCTAATCCCTCTACTAGGTGTTAATAACTGGCTTAAAACTCCGAGTATTTTTGGGTTTAAAACCCCAAGCCACGCACCTTCCCCGAGAACGTGAGTGCCTTCATGTTTGTGCGCTTCGACTCTGTTTGAAGTCGAGAGCCATTGACCCTACATAACCCGGTAGCCCTGCTCAGGACCTCTCGAGACCCCTCCTAGCTAGATATTTACACCCGGTCCAACCCTTCAAACCCTAAAACCCTGTCGCCCTTCGGGATTGAACTTAAAACGACCAAGACGCACCTTTCCCGAGAAAGTGAGTGCCTTCATGTTTGTGCGCTTTGACTCGAGGAAATCAAACACGGAGAACAGGTCGATGAACGCGTCGGAGGATCCGAAGCACAGCGCGGTCGGCACGCGCCACGTGTAGAATCCATCGTCGACCTAGCGTGCAAGTGTGAGTGCGAGTATGTGCGTGTGTGTGTGTGTGTGCGCGCGCGTGTGAGTGTGTGCGTGTGTGTGTATGAACCAAAGCACAGTCGGCCCAGCATGTGCGCGTGTGCGTGTGTGTGTGAGGAACGCGCCGAAGCAAAGCGCGGTCGGCACGCACCACGTGTAGGAGCCCTCGTCGACCTAGCATGTGTGCGAGTGTGCGCATGTGCGTGTGTGTGTGTGTGTGTGTGCGTGTGTGTGTGTATGAACCAAAGCACAGTCGGCCCAGTATGTGTACGTGTGCGTGTGTGTGTGAGGAACGCGCCGAAGCAAAGTGCGGCCGGAGCGCGCCACGTGTAGAATCCCTCGTCGACCTAGAGTGTATGTGAGTGTGTGTGTGTGTATGCGTGTGTGTGCGTGTGTTGTGAACCAAAGCACACTCGGCGCAGAGTGTACGTGTGCGTGTGTGTGTGTGAGGAACGCGTCGGAGGAAAGTGCGGCCGGGGCGCGCCACGTGTAGAATCCCTCGTCGACCTAGTGTATGTGAGTGTGTGTGCGTGTGTGTGCGTGTGTGTGTGCGTGTGTTGTGAACCAAAGCACAGTCGGCGCAGAGTGTGAGTGTGCGTGTGCGTGTGTGTGAGGAACATGTCGGCGGATCCGAAGCACAGCGCGGTCGGCACGCGCCACGTGTAGGAGCCCTCGTCGACCTTGCGTGTGTGTGCGTGTGTGTGCATGTGTGCGCGCGTGTGTGTGTGTGTGTGTGCGTGCGCGCTCGCACATGCGTGTGTGTATGTTTCTGTGCGTGTGCGCATGTGTGTGTGTGTTTGTGAGGAACGAGGATCTGAAGCACAACACGGTCGTCGACCTTGCGTTTGTGTGCGTGTGTGTGCGTGTGTGTGCGTGCGCGTGTGTGTGTGTGTGTGCATGTGTGTGTGTGTGCGTGTGTGTGTGTGTGTGTGTGTGTGTGTGTGTGTTGTGAGGAATGAGGATCTGACGCACAGCACACGCTTGTCCATGGTGTTCGAGACGACCTCTCAAACAAAGTAGTTTTTGTTGGCTAACGATGTTCAATTAACCACCGTATTGCTCAACGTACTTCACGTCACAGTTCACGACAGGCTGCCGTGAACTGCGCCGTGAAGAGGGGTCCGGCGCCGGGGGCGCCGTGAACTCCCGAGCGCAAAGAGAAAGCTGTGGGACTCGCACCACGCCGCCGCTCACTCGCCCCCGTGCCCGTACCGTACCTGTCGCCCGGCGGCGGCGATCAACCTCGCGAGGGAGACAGTCCCGGGGACCCGGGACGCATGTCAGAACGAGCTGCCCATGCAGTGCCCACGCAGTGCCCATGTGCGTTTCTTTTGCCGTGAACAGGGACGTGAAGCGTGGTCTGGGGTCGGGGCTGCCGTGACCTCTGGGACGTTAGGAAGCTGAAAACGGCGATTTTGGCTGCCGTGGACTGGTCAAACCGTGAGGTACATTGAGCGGTACGGTAGACAAGTGCGCTGAGAAGGGGGCAGCACACTCACCGCTTCGGCCAGCTTTTTGAAGTCTAACTTGTCCATGGTCTTTGAGATGATCTCGCTCGCGACGGGCGACTCCAAGTAGGGCTTCGCGTACACCTGAGTTAAGGGTTCAGGGTTTATTTGGGTGCATTAGTTTTTTTGCAAAGGGTTGTAGGGATTGTAGGGTGGAGGGTTTAGGATTCAATCGTTAAGGGCACACACACGCAGCGCACACGCGGCACACGCGTCTCCAAGTAGGGCTTCCCGGAAGCTCGTGTTCAGGTTAAGGGTTTTAGGGTTCAGGGTTTAGGGTTTAGGGTTTAGGGCTCAGGGTTTTGTGAAGGGTTGAGGTTCAAGGGTTGTAAGGTTTACGGTTCAAGGGTTAAGGGTTTACGGTTCAAGGGTTCACGGTTTAGGGTTCAAGGCTCGAGGGTTTAGGTCACACACACGCGGCTTGCGACGGGCGACTCCAAGTAGGGCTTCGCGTGCACTTGAATTTGGGGTTAAGGGTTTATTTAGGTGTACACCTTTTTTTGTCAAGGGTGGAGCGTAACGGGTTTTAGGGTCCAGGGTTCCAGGGTTAAGGGTTTAGGGTTCAAGGTTAACGGTTTAGGGTTCAAGGGTCGAGGGTTTAGGGCACACACACGCAGCGCACACGCGGCCTCCCACGGCGACTCCAAGTAGGGCTTCGCGTACACGTGAGTTTAGGGTGTAGGGTTCATTTGGGTGCATTCGGGTTTTTGTGAAGGGTTGAGGCACGGGGGGGGGGCAAAAAACTTATTTCCTGCAGGCATGGTACATATTTTTTTTGAGGGGTCTGACCCCCCCCGCCCCCACTCGCTGAATACACCATGCATAGAGCCAGGACCAAGGCGCATGGCTTCCTTACAGTCAGGGCTGTCCATCGCAATGTCTAACTTGTCGGCAGATGGCCAAAATTGCCCCCCAAATCTAGCCATACCATGGCTTAGTCGGCGGGCACCAAAGAGTGTGGACCCTCCAGTTCACACTTTCCAGGCAGATACAGGGTTGACTCTCCTGAGGTGTTATGCTGTTCTCTCCAAGGAGATTCAGATGGCATCGGTCCCATCTCAATCCATGAAGGTTGCTCAAACCCCTAGGTGGGCACTTGGTGCATCGTAAGGAGCACGCGGAGGGGCATTGAGAAGGTGGGGACCCCCACCCTATTATCCCAGGGTCACTTCTGAGAGTGGATTCATGCTCCTCTCATCAAGGCGGTTCAAATGGTGGTCTTCCCATCAAAAACGGCCCGCTGGAAAGAAAGTTCTGGACCCCCCGTAGTTATTTGTTTGCGCCCCCCCCCCCCCCCCTCCACTTTGAGCCCCCATATCTCTGCCTCCATATGTCCGAATTCAAAAATTCAGCTTGATTTGGAACGTACACATGAAGGACATTGATATTCAGCATGCCTGTATTTTCTTTTTTTTCTGCCCCCCCCCCGTGGGTTGAGGGTTGAGAAGTTCCTGTTTGCCCCCGCAATGTAGGAGGGAACATGCCAAATTGCCCCGGCAGGAGGCGTTTTTTTTCGCGGAAAGTGTGAAATTGTCGATTTCCACACTTTTCGGAGCGAAATCCCCGCGATTCGCCCCCGCAGGTTCCCCCCAATTTTCCCGTTTTCCCCCACAGAGGGGGCTGCGGGGGCCGCGGGGGCGCTCAGGACACCATTGATACACACACACACACACACACACCTGTGCGTCTGTGAAGGACATCGCGTAGGGGCTGCCCCCTGCCGAGTAGTTGGCAGCGTCAAAAGTCTTGGATCCGGGGCGCATGAATGGCAGGGGGTTCTTGTAGGCCGCGAGCTCGGGGCGCAGCTTGCTGTTCCTGTGTGTGTGTGTGTGAACGGGAGGAGGGACCTCTATGCTGCAAGCTCGGGGCACAGCTTGCTGCTCCTGTGTGCGTGTGTTTAAGTATGTGGGGCGTGTGCGTGTGCGTGTGAGTGCGTGTGTGTGTGTGTGTGCGTGAATGAGCGGCTGGGGAGACTTTTACGCCGCGAGCTCGGGGCGCAGCTTGCTGTCCCTGTGTGTGTGTGTGTGTGAATGAACGGGAGGGGGGACCTCTATGCTGCAAGCTCGGGGCACAGCTTGCTGCTCCTGTGTGCGTGTGTGTAGGTATGTGGGGCGTGGGTGGGTGGCATGTGTGTGTGTGTGTGTGCGCATGTGCACGTGTGTGTGTGAACGGCAGGGGGGACTTGTGTGCTGCGAGCTCGGGGCGCAGCTTGCTGCTTCTGTGTGCGTTTGTGTGTGCGTGTGTGTGTGTGTGTGTGTGTGTGTGTGTGTGTGTGTGCGCGGGTGTGTGTGAGCATGCATGCGTGTGTTTGTTTGTGTGTGTGTGTGTGTGTCACACCCTGCTATGTGTGTGCATGCGTGTGTGCCAATGAACCAAGCAAACCCGCACCTTGCCAGCGGCGTGTTGAGCACTATGAGGCACTCGATCCGCGGCGAGTGGTAAACCCTGGCCACCAAACACAACAAAGCTAACCAGCCCCAACTGAGTTGACAACAAACAGCTGATTTAGCACAACTGAGTTAACACAACAACAACAACAACAGAGTTAACACACCTGAGTTAACAACAAACACAACAAAGCTAACCAGCCCCAACTGAGTTCACAATCACCTGAATAGTTAGCTAACTAACGAGAAACTGAACACCTGAGAAAGCCCCCACCTCGCGAGCGGCGTGCTGAGCACCATGAGGCGTGGTCTCTGCGACCGCGACCAACAAGCACGACACAAAAGGCCCCAACTGCCTAGGAGACCAAGGAGTCAACCTAGCAAGCGAAACCCGCACCTCGCGAGCGGCGTGTTGAGCACCATGAGGCGCTCAATCTGCGCCGGGTTCTCTTGCGCGTACCGCAGCGCAAACTGACCTAGAACGAATCCCTGTGGAGAGGAAGCAGGAAGTGTGTGTGTGTGTGTGTGTGTCAGGAAGGCATGCATATGTGTGTGTGGCAGCAAGGCATGTGCGTGTGTGTGTGTGTGCGTTTGCATGTGTGTGTGCATGCTGACCCAGCACAAAGCCCTGCGGAGAGGAAGACACACACACACACAACACACACACACACACAACACACACGCACACACACGCACACACGTGCACACACACACACACACACACACACAAACGTGCACACACGCACACACGCGTGCGCACAAACACACACAGACACGCCACTCACGTGCACCACGAGCGCAAACGGCTTCTTGATTCCGGATGCCTCGATGAACTGCGCTAGCTGCTCTGTGTATGCGGCCTCGGTGCATGCAAAGCCCGCCTGAGGTGGAGGGGGAGTAAACGTGTGTGCATGTGCGTGTGTGTGTGTGTTTGTGTGTGTGATGAACTGCACCAGCTGCTCTGTAAATGCGGCGTCGGTGCATGCAAAACCCGCCTTAGGTGAAGGGGTAGTACCGTAGTTTCGCTTTGACTTGCCGCCACTTTTATAAAGAGGGTAATTGTTTCGAATTTAGGGGAATTGTTTCGAATTTAGGGGAATTGTTTCGAATTTAGGTCACTGTGTATGCGGCCTCGGTGCATGCAAAGCCAGCCTGGTGTGTGTATGTATGTGTGTGTGTGTGTGTGCATGTCGCTCTGTCTATGTGTGTGTCGTCTCTCTGTGCTTGTGTGTCTGTCTGTGTGTGTGTGTGTGTGTGTGTGTGCGTGTGTGATGAACTGCGCCAGCTGCTCTGTGTATGCGGCCTCGGTGCATGCAAAAGCCAGCCTGGTGTGTGTATCTATGTGTGTGTGTGTGTGCATGTCGCTCTGTCTATATGTGTGTCTGTCTCTCTGTGCTTGAGTGTCTGTCTGTGTGTGTGTGTGTGTGTGCGTGTGTGATGAACTGCGCCAGCTGCTCTGTGTATGCGGCCTCGGTGCATGCAAAGCCCGCCTGAGGTGGAGGGGGAGTATACCGTATTGATCAGAGGATTTGGTGAAACAAAGTTTGGTAAATTTACCGAATGGCGTGCGCAGCGTTAATGCGCGCCGGAAAATTAACCAAAGGCGTATCATCAGCGAAAAAATGAGTGTGGGGGTGTGAACGCCCGCCCTGGAGTCGAATGCCGCGTAGTAGGGGTCTAAAATGATACACACAACGAGAGCTTCCCGAATCTGTGTCTAAATGTGAATTCTGACGGTTTGAAGACCCAGAACAGTCGGTTTTAAGATTTGTCCGTTGGAGGGTTCGGACAGGTTTACTCCGCCTGTGCCGCGTACAGCCACAGCCACTCTGGACAGCCGCTGGAATTCATCCTCTGCTGGGAAACCACCAGGATAAGAGACTGCAGGACCTGGTGGACGTGGGCGAAGTGGCGGGCGGCGGGCGCGGCGGTGGGCGAGCTGGTTGAGCTGCTGCTGGTGGCGCTGGGAGCAGCGTTGGTGGCGCTACTGGGGAGGAGGAGGAAGAGGAGACAGAGGAGGAGGAGGGGGAGAAGAGCGGACACACCTCGGAGGATGAGGGCAGCGGAGATGAGGACGGCATGCAGGCCGCCTTTGACCGCCTCAGGGCGTCTAGGGAGCAGCAGGCACAGCAGAGGGAGGACAGGATAGCCGCATGCGCAGCGCTGCTAGCAGCCGCAGCCGCTGGCGCAGCCGCCACAGCAGCAGCAGCACCCGTGCCGGGCGTGTAAACAAACGCGGTGGCTGGCGCGTCGAACCCGGTGGAGTTTAATGGCTTGAGATGATAGGCGCGTCCATCAGGGCAAGCCCCAACAGCAGGTTGGGCGTGAGCCGCCTCCTGATGAACGCCCTCTGTAGGGGTTTCGTGTAACGCGATCCTGCCTGGAAAAAAAAGCTCTCCGATTTTTGTTTACCAAACATGTATCTGCAAGCATGAATGCGTCAGCCAGAC
>VFSX01000011.1:492313-522313 GCA_016618255.1 Chlamydomonas sp. UWO 241 | reverse complement strand
TTGGTCGACCCTGCTCACACACACATACACACACACGCACACACGCACACACACGCCCCCCCCCACACACACGCACGCGCAGGCTGCCGCAAGCAAACGTGGCGAGCTGGCTGCGGTCGCTCCCGGCCAGGCATGGTCGACCCTGCTGCTTGCCCCCGAGACCGCCTACTGGATTGTTGAGCTGCTGGTGGTGCTGGCGAGCCAGCAGGGGCTGCACCCGCACCAGGTGTGTGTGTGTGTGTGTGTGTGTGTGTGCTGCTGCTGCTCCTCGCTCCCGAGACTGCCAACTGGGTTGTTGAGCTGCTGGTGGTGCTGGCGAGCCAGCAAGGGCTGCACCTGCACCAGATGTGTGTGTGTGTGTGTGTGTCTGTGCTGCTGCTGCTGCTCATTTTGTGTGCGTGTGTGCGTGTGTGTGTGTGTGTGTGTAGGGGGCGCCCCCAACCCCCCCCCAACCCCCCCAAACCCCCCAAACCAAGGATACTATCCACTCGATTCAGGCGCTGGTCGGTCACCCGCTTTTCGAAAGACATCCCAGTGCACGGGTCAGACCTCGTAATAATTGCCGGGGTGTACTGCTGTTAGTAGTACAGGCATTGCCGGTGCATGCGGACGGCCTCATGTAACGCTTGGTTGGTTGGTTGGTTGCAGGGGGCGCCAAGTTCCCACAGGTCGGACTCCCTCAGCCGCTTTCCCTGTCCACACATTCAAGGAACCCTAAATTAAAACGTGCACATCGACCAACATCGACCATCCACCACTGCCCCCCCACACACCACGCACACACCCGCACACACGCACACACGCACCACACGCACACACGCACACACGCACACACACGCACCCACGCACACCCACGCACACCCACGCACCCACGCACACCCACGCACCCACGCACACACCCTCACCCACGCACCATGGACACCCGCTGCACCGTCACCAGGCCGCGCTGTCCACCAAGGCGCTCAGAGGCCCTGTTGATGGGAATCCCTGTCCAGACATGCATGGAGGCCTAAATTGAAACGCGCGCATCCACTAAATATCAACACACACACACACATATACACACAACACACGCACACAACACACATACACACACGACACACACACACACACACACACACACACCGCCACCAGGCCGCCCTGTCCACCAAAGCGCGCGCGCTCCTCGTCGCCTTCTGCGCCCTGTCTGGCGAGGTGGGTGGGGGATGTGTGATTGCACGTGTGTTGGGTGTTGCGTGTTGTGTGTGTGTGTGTGTGTGTGTGTCATCTCACCGCGCTCCTCTCAGCGCCCGCGCTTGCTTGAGGCAGCCTGCGTGCGTGCGTGTGGGTGTGTGGGTGTGTGGGTGGGTGGGTGGGTGGGTGTTTGCAAGAGTCTGCAAGTGCATGTTGTGAGTGTGCGCGCGCTCCTCGTCGCCTTCTGCGCCCTGTCTGGCGAGGTGCGTGGGGGCATGTGTGCGTGTTGCGTGTGTGTGTGTGTGTGTGCGTGTGCGTGTGCCGCGTGTGTTTTTGCAAGTGCATGTTGCGAGCGCGCGTATGGTCGCTGTTGCGGTCCGCCAGACGCCCCGTCTGGCAAGGTGATTTTGGGATTTTGTCGTCGAAAGCATGACACTAGTGCTCTTTGAGTGCACACACACGCACACAAACGTGCACACGCGCACGCGCACGCACATGCACACGTACATGCACATGCACACACGCACGCACACACACGCCCCCCCCCCCCTTCACACACACACACACGCAGACAAACCGCCCAAGTGCTCCCGTGGCGCCCGCGCCCAAACATGTGCCTGCATACACACACACCAGTGATGCAGAAAGTGTTTTGGCGTAATGGCAGTCTTACAACGCGCGGAGGCCCCAGCCGGGCCTGCCGGCCCGGCGCTTCTACGCGGGCTGTGGCGCGATTCAACGCGGCTATTTTCCCGGGGGCTGCGCCCCCGGACCCCCGCTGTCCAAAGTGTTCTTGTTGGTGGAACGGCAGTTTAGTTTTTGTACGCTGCTCTCTCATGTCTCTCTCTTTCAATCTTTTTTGCTTAGTTCTCCTACTTGATCTTTTCCCCGTGTCTCACAAACATTACAACCACAAACCCACAAAGCGTGTCGATTCTCGGTGTAAATCAGGGGTGCCCCTGATGCAAATCTGCATGTACACTTCACCCCCGCGCCTGCGCCGCTCTCTGCACATGCGTGAGTGGCTCAGCGTGGATCAGCACACACAATCTGCCCCTACAGCAGACAAGTAGCTAACTTGGGCGTAGCATGACGTGAGGCGCCCCCCCCCCTCCCCCCTACTGGCGCACGTGCATGCAAGCAGCGCAAGCCAGAGCCACGTTGGATCAACACACGCAATCTGTCCATACAGCAGACACGTAGCTTACTTGGGCGTAGCATGACGTGAGGCGCCCCCTCCCTCCTACTGGCTTGCGTGCATGCAAGCAGCAGAAGCCAGAGCCACATTAGAATTCTGAATTTGATGGCATCCTTAATAATGTTGGCTTTCAGGCTATGGAAGCAGTCTGGAGGGGGCAAAACAACTGAGCACGCACGCCCAGACGAGCTGTCGCACGTGGCTTGTTTGCATGGCGCACGCGTGTTTGCATGCATGCATGCAGTGGGCGTGGGGGGCGCAGCCCCCGCAGGTGATATAAGATATAGTGATGCATTGTGTTTAATAACAGAAAATGGCATGATCTGCTGCAGCAGAGCCAGGCAGGGGGGCTGTTACACTTAAATCAAGCAAAAGTGTGACCAGCCACCTCGTCTCCTCCATCTCCGCCCCCCTCCACCGATCATTGCGCGAGCTGAGCGATGATCGGATCCGATGCTCGCCGCCCAAGGCGCCCTACGCGCAAGGCGCCTGGGGGCGCCGCGCTACGCGAAAGGCAAAACGCGGCTTCGCCGCGTCCCGCCGCGCTACGCGCAGGTCCCGCCAAACGACCCGAAATTATGCGAAAGCATGCGCGTATAGCCTTTCTGCATCACTGACACACACACATACATACATACAAACATACATACATAATGATGATGATGAGTTTTTACAATCCACTCTCTGGCGGGCACGCGTTCGGTTCCAAAGCTCCAGCAGGACTTAGAGGAAGCAGTCCTGAAGACCTGCCAACAGAAAAAAGGGGGGATGCCCCACGGAAGCGCCACCCACACGCGGTGGCGGGCACCAAGCAAGCAGCACCACAGTGCAGGCTCCACACTCAACCCCTCCAGGAAACGGATGGCGGGCCCAAGGTATAAAACCATGAAGGGACCAAAAAGCCCACCCTCAACCCACCGGAAGCGGGGCCGTTGTGCACACCCGCCGCAGCACTCTGCTCAGCTACCACATCACAACCTGCCAGCGCACGCATGTGGCGCCACCTCCCCTCAAAAGAAACCATCCTCTCAGGGATCTAGGACGTCTTGTTCAGAGTGAGCCCGCCGTCCACTACTCCAACAAAGGGGTGGGTCGGGCCCACCACACCCGCCCACCCGCGCGGCATCCCGCCGCCCTCAGCAAAGGACGCCAGCGCGTCCCACAGCAAAGGACGCCAGCGCGTCCCACAGATCCATCGTCGCCAGCTCCCCCGCCCGCTCAACCGCCACCGAGCGAGCAGGGGGCTGCACACCATCACGCGGGCACGTAATGCGCCACAAGTGGCGGCGGCCTCGCTCCATGGCGTCCACCACGAGCGCTGCCACCACCAGCCCACACACCAGCACGCACCCCAGCGGGAGGCTGCAGCAGCCACACCTGGCAGCACGTGATGACCGGCGTAGGAGCAGGGAGGGCAGCAGCAGCCGCCACCACCACCGCCTCCGCCACTGGGCACCCCCAGAAGCTGTGCGCACGCCACGCCGTCGCCGGCGGCCCGTCCTCATCACGGCACCGCCACCCGCAGGGGCACTCGGGCACGCCTAGTGCAGCCTGCTTGTGAAAACCACTCACCCACAGCCGCCAGATGGGCTCCTTGCGAGCGTTGAGGAGCGGCATCCGCCACAGTGTCGGCACCGCCGCCTCCAGGCCGCGCAGCCCCGCGAAGACCTGCGCGTCGGTCGCGCGGGGGCCCCCGTGCGGCCCGTGGTCCAGCGCCAGAGCCGCCTCCACCGTGGCTGCCCGCCGCACTCGCCGCTCGTCCACAACCGCCCGCAGTTGAAGCGCCACCGCCAGCTTGCACGTCAGTTTCCCCACCACACCCGGGCCGTGCGCAAACCCAACCCATCGGGGCTCGCCCGCGGCGCCGCCCCCCCAGGTAGGGAGCAGGTTGGGCAGCTGTGGATCGGAGGCCAGGCCGCCCACGCTGCCAGCCAGCCGGCGTGATGACACTCGGCAGCTTCCACCCAACCAGCTGCAGGATCTCCACCACAGCAGCGCGCTCGCCCGCCTGGGGGAGGGGCTGGAAGTGACGGAGCGGCCAGAGCACAGTGAGGGCAGCTCCACCAGCCGCCGCCTCGACCCAGGCTGGGGGCAGCGCCGCAAGCACGACCGCCACTGCCGTGAACAGGGGGTCGAGCGTGCGCCGCACGCACAGCAGGTCTGGCACACACCCCGGCACTGGCGGCGGCACCTCTGGGAAAAGGGCGCGGCACAGGACTGCCCTCCAGACATTGCCCCCGTCATAAGCGCCGCACGCCAGCGCCGCGCGTATCTGCCCCAGCACGAGCCGCGCGCGCGCCGGATCCGCAGCAGCGTACACCCTCAGGCAGGCGTGGTCAACCGTGCGTGTGCTGCGCACCATGTCGACAGCAGCGAGCCACGCCCACAGCACGCACAGGTCCGTGACCGTCCGCATGCCGGGGAGGGCGTCGCGCACGCGGGCCAGGCCGTCCACCAGCCAGCGTGCCGCATCGGTCGGGCTGAAGAGCGCATGCCCTGCCGCATCCCCAGTGGGCTCCCGCCACTGTACCGACCGCTGCGCAGCCGGCAGCTCCAGCTGGAGGAGGGGGTTAGCCCAGAGCGGCGCCTCCGCCCCCCACAGCTCAGCTGTTTGCACGCGCCCCGTGATGCGCGCCACCGGCCCCAGGGCCTGCACCCCATCGAGCATGCGCCTCATCGGCCCAGCCAAGAGCGCCGCCCTCACAGCCGGGTCCACGCACTCACCAATAAGGCCGTCCGGGAGGGCGCCGGCCCTGGGCGCGAGGCCAGCCATAAGCACAAAGAGGCTCGGGTGGGCCTCCGGGCACAGGCGGTGCACCGCCTCCACCATGAGCGGCTGCCATGCCGGCTGGGCCGGGGGCGCGGGCTGCTGTTCCGGCTGTGTCCCGCCGCCGCCACCGCCGCCACTGCCGCCAGCCCCGCCGCCACCGCCGGCCCGTGGGGCCGGCAGCAGGAGATGGGGGGCGCCTGCCGCCCACGCCCCAAACAGGCACGCGAGGTGGACGACCCACTGCCCGTGCACGATCTCCCGCCACGCCGGCGCCCCAAAACCACCATGCGCCGGTCGCCCCAGGAGCATCGCAGCAGGCGCACCAGGCACCGAAGAGGCCCACCGCGGCAGCTCTGCCGGCGGGTCCGGCCCCACGCTCCTGTCCACCAGAGTAGCCGTCCACCGGGAGAGCACCCTCTCGGCCTCCGGAGTCATGCCACAGTGCACCGCCCGGAACAGGATGCGGGAGACCCCGTACGTCGCCGCCGCGTGCCCCCTGCCAAACGCCGACATGGGGAAGCGCGCGAGCTTGGTATACGCGGCCGCAAGCCTCTCACGGCACACCCCGGTGACGCCCTCCGGGGGCGGCAAGCCGGCAGAGACGGGCACCCCCAGCGACACGCCCGCGCCCAGCACGCGCAGCCCAGCAACCTCGGCACCCGCCAGCAGGCCCTCCCCCGCCGACCCCAGGGGCAGGATGCCGCACTTGCGTGAGGCAGATATTGTCCGAGATGCGGCGGCCAGCGAGGAAAGCGGTCTGTTCCGGCCCCACCACCGCAGAGAGCAGGGGCGTCCACCGCGTCGCCAGCACCTTGGCGAGGATGCGGTAGTCGGAGCCCAGCATGGTGAGTGGGCGGTAGTTTGCCGCATCCGCAGCGTTCTTGGCCTTGTAGATTGAGGCAACGACGCCGTCGAGAAAACCAGGCGGCGTCCTACCTGTAGCTCCCACCGCGGTGAAGACCGCCGCCGCCGGTCTGTGCGGAGCGCACGCTTGTGGCGTGCTGCGTGCTCGTCCGAGGGGCCTGCCGCCGCCGCTGCAGCAGCAGCCGCAATAACAGCCATAGCACCCCCAGCAGAGCCCGCACCCCCGTCAGACCCAGCGCCGTCGTACATACATACATATGTCGCCGTCGTACATACATACATACATATGATGATGATGAGAGTTTTACAATCCACTTCTGGCGGTCACACGTACGGTTCCAAAGCTCCAGTGGGACTTAGAGAAACAAGGCTCAAGGCCCACAAAAGGTCAAGCTACAAGTAGCCCACGGTAACGCCATCCACACTTGGTGGCGGGCGCCAAGCAAGCAGCACCACTGTGCAGGCTGCACACCCAGCCCCTCAAATGGCCAGAGGGCGGACCCAAGGTATAAAACCATGAAGGGACCAAAAAGCCCTCCCCCAGACCACCGGAAGCGGGGCTAGTAGCACACCCGCCGCAGCACTCTACTCAGCGACCACACCGCACCCGCCACCGCACGCGTGTGGCGCCACCTCCCCTTCAAAAACACCCCCAGAGGGAATGCCATCTAGCAAGCAGGTGCAGGCACCCGCTCGCCGTCAACGACGAGGCGCGCGCGGTGGAACTGCGCCCGCTACATACGTACATACACACACACACACACACACACGCAAGCATGCACCCCCACTTCCCAGGTGCTCCCACGGCGGCCGCGCCCCAACATGCGCCTCGAGGGCGCGGCCGCTGAGGAGGCCGCTGCGGCCACGGCCGCACGTTCTGGCTATCTGCGCCAGATGCTGCGCGGCGTGCTGCTCTTCTCATACCCGGTGCGTGTGCGCGCGCGTGTGTGTGTGTGTGTGTGTGTGCGTGTGCGTGTGCGTGTGTGTGTGTGTTTGCGACTGCCGAAGAGGCTGATGCTGCCGCGCCCGCCCGTTCTGACTACCTGCGCCCGATGCTTCGCGGCGTGCTGATGTTCGCTTACCCGGTGGGTGCCGCGCGTGCGTGCTGACACTCTACTCTATCACTCAATCTCTCTCTCTTCTCTCTTCTCTCTTCTCTCTTCTCTCTTCTCTCTCCTCTCTTCTCTCTTCTTTTTTTCTCTTTCCTCTTTCCCTCGTCTCTCTTTCTCTCTCTCCCTCTCTTTCTCTCTTTCTCTCTTTCTCTCTTTCTCTCTTTCTCTCTTTCTCTCTTTCTCTCTTTCTCTCTTTCTCTCTCCTCTCTTGAAGGAGAAATCCCTCTCCTCTCTTTCTCTCACTCTTCCTCCAACTCTCTCTTTTCTCTCACTCTCTTCTCTCTCTCTCTCTCTCTGTCTCTCTCTACTCTTTCTCTCCCTCCCTCACACTCACATACAACTCCACCAATACGGGCCTATGCCACGCGCACGCAGCCCCGGAGAGCATCCCCTGCTCGGCGCGTGCCGCTGCCTTTATCTCCCTCTCCCCCTCCCCCTCTCCGTCTCTCTCTCTCTCTCTCACACACATACACACACACACACACACACAACACACACATCCACTCACCTCCACACACAAAGGCCGATGCGCGCGCCGGCCCCGGAGAGGAGCCCCTATTCGACGCTCTCTCCTTCTCTCTTCTGTCTCACTCCACTCGCTCACTCTCTTCCACTCTCTTCTCTATTTCTCCCTCTCTTTCTCTCTTTCACGCTCTCTCACACACACACACATAGGCCGATGCCGCCCTCGCGCGCGTGCGCGCCGGATCCAGAGAGGAGCCCCTGCTCGACGCGTGCCGCTGCCTCGTGGCGCTGTCTCACTTCTCTCTCTCTCTTCTCTCTCTTTATCCCTCTGTCTCTCTCTCTCACACATACACACATACACACTTTTCCACACACTTAGGCCGATGCCGCGCTCGCACGTGCGCGTGCCGGCCCCGGAGAGGAGCCCCTGCTCGACGCTCTCTCCCACTCTCTCTTCTGTCTCACTTTTCTCTCTCTCACTCTCTTTCTTTGTCAGTCTCTTCTCTCTCGCTCTCACACACACACACACACACACACACACACATAGGCCGATGCCGCCCTCGCGCGCGCGCGTGTCGGACCCGGAGAGGAGCCCCTGCTCGACGCGTGCCGCTGCCTCTCTCTTCTGTCTCACTTCTCTCTCTCTCTCACTCTCTTCTCTCTTTCTCCCTCTGTCTCTTATCTCTCACTCTCTCACACACACACGCACACACACAGGCCGATGCCGCCCTCGCACGCGCGCGCGCTGGACCCGGAGAGGAGCCCCTGCTCGACGCGTGCCGCTGCCTCGTGGCGCTGTCTTCCAACCACGGCGTGCGCGCGCTGAACGAGGCGTCCGTGGGGCTGCTGCCGGGCGGAGGGGTAGGGGGCGAGCAGCAGGGGCAGGTGCGAGTGTGTGTGTGTGGATATGTGGGGGGGCATGGGGTGTGTTTGTGGGCGTGTGGGGTTGATGTGGATGTGCGTGTGTGTGTGTGGGGGGGGGGGATGTGGGGTCTACGCGCTGCACGAGGCGTCTGCGGGGCTGCTGCCCGGCGGAAGGTCAGGGGGCGAGGCGCAGGGGCAGGTGTGTGTGTGGATGTTCGATTTTACAAGTCTGTCGGACGCCCATGATAACGTAGTAGACCTTGGATGTTTGTGTGTGTGTGTCGGGGGGAGGGGGGGGGGGCGTGGGTGCAAGAGGCGCCCTCGGGTTGTTGTCGGGCGGAGGGGTAGGGGGGGAGACGCAGGGGCAGGTGTGAGTGCGTGTGTGGGTGTGTGTGGGGCACGGGGTGGATGTGGGGGCGGATGTGGGGGCGTGTAGGATGTGTGGCCGTGGGTGAAACGGGCGCCCGTGGGGCTGTTGCCGGGCGGAGGGGCAGAAGGCGAGCAGCAGGGGTATGTGCGTGAGTGCGGATGTGCACGAGCGAGCCGTCCCCATCCCTCAACCTTCATTTGTGCTCAAGCCCAATCCCAATTTCAAGCACGCATTCAACCGCAGCCTCCACCACAACCCCCCCCCCGCCCGTCCACCACCACAGCCTGGCATCCTGATGGCTCAGCTCGAGGCCCTCACCGTCGCGCTCATTCTCGCCGGCAGCGTGGGCCCGTGCGACGACGCGCCCAACCGCCACCCAGCACCCAAACTCAAATTCAAACAGCCTCTACTGCACTCACCCTCCACCACCACCCACACAGCCCGGCATCCTGATGACCCAGCTCGAGGCCCTCACCGTCGCGGTCATTCTGGCTGGCGGCGTCGGCCCGTGCGACGACGAGCCGTGGCTGCACGAGTGTGCCGACCCTATCCTGTATCCTTGATGTTTAGAATTCAACTTCAAAATTCAATCGCAGCCGGGCATCCTCATGGCTCAGCTCGAGACCCTCACCGCCGCCGCTCATCTCGGCCGGCGGCAACCTGCGACGACCGCGCCCAACCGCCACCCAGCACCCAAACTCAAATTCAAATGCACACTCAAACGCAGCCCCCCTCCCCCCCCCCCGTCCACCCCACACAACCACAGCCTGGCATCCTCATGGTCCAACTAGAGGCCGTCACCGTCGCGCTCATTCTGGCCGGAGGCGTAGGCCCGTGCGACGACGAGCCATGGCTGCACGAGTGCGCCGACATGTGTGTTGAGGCGTGGGCGAGCCTGCTGGTGCCTGAGCCTGGCGCGTATTTGGCGATGGCCACTGGGGGGCCGCGCACGCAGGCGCCCGCGGCACCCCAAGTGCGTGCGTGCGTGCGTGCGTGCGTGTGTGTGTTTGTGTGTGTGTGTGTGTGTGTCATGTGTGTGGAGGCGTGGGCGAGCCTGCTGGTGCCGGAGCCTGGCGCGTATTTGGCGATGGCGACGGGGGGGCCGCGCACGCAGGCGCACGCTGCACCCCAGGTGAGTGAGTGCGTGCTTGTGTGCGTATGTGTGAGTGTGTGTGTGTGTGTGTGTGAGTGTGTTTGTGTGGCATGTGCGTCAAGGCGTGGGCGAGCCTGCTGGTGCCAGAGCCTGGCGCATATCTGACGATGGCCACTGGGGGGCCGCGCACGCAGGCGCCCGCTGCACCACAGGTGCGTGTGTGTGCGTGTGCGCGCGCTTGCGTGTGTGTGCCGTGTGTGTGTCTGTGTCGTCCACGTCTGGCCCTCTCTCTCTCCCCCTCTCTCTTTCTCTCTCTCTCTCTCTCTCCCTCACGCGCACATGCAGGCGGCCTCCGTCTTCCTCGTGCTTGTGCACTCGGGCTTTCACACACACGCGCAAACTCCACCTCTCTCCCAAGCACACTCTCTCACACACACGCACACAGGCTGCCTCCGTGTTCCATGTTCTAGTGGAGGCTTGCCTCCGCGACGCAGCGGCCGGCGCGCACGCACGCTGTCTCCCTCTCCCTCTGTCTCTCTCTCTCTCTCTCTTTCTCCCTCTCTCTCACACACACACACACACACACACGCACACTCCCCTCTCTCTCTCCCTCAGGCTGCCTCCGTGTTCCGTGTCCTAGTGGAGGCCTGCCTACGCGACGCAGCGCCGGCGCGCACACGCTCCTGTCTCCCTCACTCTATCTCTCTGCCTCTCCCCTTCTCTCTCTCTCTCTCTCTCCCTCTCCCTCTCCCCCACTCTCTTTATATTTCTCTCTTTCTCTCTTTCTCTCTTTCTCTCTTTCTCTCTTTCTCTCTTTCTCTCTTTCTCTCTTTCTCTCTTTCTCTTTCTTTCTCTCTCTTTCTCTCTTTCTCTCTGTCTCTCTCTCACACACACTTGCCCCTCTCTCTCTCTCACTCTCTCTCTGTCTTTCCCTCTCAGGCCGCCTCCGTATTCCGCGTCCTAGTGGAGGCCTGCCTTCGCGATGCAGCGGCCGGTGCACACGAGGACGCGGACGATGGCGACGAGGCAGCGGCGGCGGCGGCGGCAGAGGACTGGATGGTGAGTTGGGGTGGTTGGGTGGGTAAGAGGCTATAGGGTTTGGGTCAAGGGGTTGGTTGAGGGGTTTGGGTTGGGGTTGACGACGGGGCGGCAACGGCCGCTGCTATTCGTAGTCCAGCTCAGATCACATGAACTAGCGCAACCTGCTCTCCTTTCGCGGCTGGCGCTGGAGCGTGTGTGCACGTGCGTGCGTGGTGCTGAGACACGCCGTGGCACCCTCCGAACTAACTCATCTCTCCTCTGCAAACATCCCCCGTGCCCCGCTCTCGGCCTGCTGGTCGAGAGGCTGTTCCCGGCTCAGAAGTGTGGCCATTTAGTGTGGCCTCCCCTCCCTAACCCCCCTCCTCCTCTCGTGCGACCTTGCCACCCCAGGTGTGCACAAGCGCTTCCATCCAGTGGTCCCTAAGAAGGATTGCAGTAACTAGTTTCCCCGCGGCTAGAGCAACTTTGACCGCGCATACCAGGCGCAGCACGTAGAGGGTGCCGCTGAGCTGCTCGCGGCCAGAGCCACGCAACGTGTGCCGCTGTGGTGCTCTCGGCAGTTCCAGTTACATCAGCTTTCCAGCAAAGACTACCTCTAGTCCTAGTACCACCGCCTAGAACCAAGTCCAGTTCTGGCTCTAACAATTACTTGTGAGGGGCAGTAGCCACCAGCCGGCTGCCTGCCAACGTGTAGTCCCAGAGCAAAAAGGAGAGCTATTGTGCGACGCATCCAAAATAGGTCCTAACTGCTTCCAGGGGATAGGGGGTCAAGTGGCGCTTGCCAATCTACTTGACCGCCGTGGTGGAGGGGCCGGCGCCTGAGGGGCAGCCGGACCGTACACCACGGCTCTCCACCCGACCCTATCCTGAGCACGCTCAAACGCCGTGTCCGAAAAAGTCTTCCAATCAGAACGAGTGCCACTAGTTTCGCCTAGCTGCTGAATCAGTAGCTTAAGAAAATAGTGTCGGGGGGAGGCTGGAGGCCGGCCTTGCTGCCGAGCCACATCCATTGTGCAGTCAAAAGTCGTACGAGGAAGACGAGAAGCCGGCATGCGCATCACATGGCCTAGCCACTGCATTGATCGCTTTGCCACAAGGCTCTCAATTGGCTCAGTGTCGCACGCCTGCCGAATATAAGTTAATCTGTGCCGGTCGACCAGGCGCACACCCAGAATGCGACGAAGGCAGTTAGAGTGGGCAACCTCCAATCGAGTCAGTTGTGTTTTAGTAGGGGCCCATGTTTCGCAGCCGTACAGAAAGTGTGGCAGCACGAAAGTGTTGTAAACCCGCATCTTAGACTGCACTTGCATCTTCTTGCTGGCCCAAATCTGATCAAAAGACGCAAACACGCCCAGCGCGCGACCGACACGCACACCGATCTCTTTCTCCACACCCCTGTCGCACACCAGACGTCACGGGGAATTCGTGCCCGATTTTCCCAGCCAGCCGCACGGCAGCTGCGGTGTTGGTGTGAAGATCCTCCAACAGATCAATAATGTGCGGATGAACACTACATAATCTAAGGACTCTCCACAGTGCTGCACGGTTTATGCAACCGTAAGCTTTAGAATAGTCGACAAATGCCACAGCCATGCATTGTTTGTACTCGGCATGTGCCGCGCTCAGCGAGCGCAGAGTACAAATCGCATCAACGGTGCCTGTGCTTTTTCTGAAACCACACTGAGCCTCATGCAACTGACCATCAACCTGCGAGGAGACGCGGTGCAGAAGTATGGCAGCGTACACTTTCCCGGCAATAGAGAGAAGGCTTATACCGCGGTAGTTACCAGGGGAGTCACGCGGACCCTTCCCCTTATATAACGGTGTGATAATAGCAGTTTTCCATTCCCTCGGGGCTCTCCCCGACCGCCATACGGCGATGATGACCCGGTGGAGCCATGCAATGGCAGGTGGGCACCGCAACAGCATGGCGTCCAGCTGGTCACCGCCCGGAGCGGCGGCCGAGCGCAACGCTCGCACACACGCCTCCGTCTCAGCCAGGTCAGGGGGGCGCCCGTGCGCCTCGTCCACCTCTGTGGCGCGTGTGAGCTCAAACGCCGCTACATCGTTCTCCAGCTGGTTCAGGGTCTCGTCGCTGAGCTTGGTCTCCCCGCCATATAGCTTGTCGAATGACTCTGTCATGGCCTTCAGCACCCGTCTGGACCGCTGTGCAGCGCGCCCGAGACGTCCCGCATGGCAGGTGGGATCTGATGGCTGCGGCTGCGGCCCGCCAGCCTGTCGCACGCGCGCGCAAACTGGCGCAGATTCTTCTTGCGTAGCATGTCTTGCGCCTCCGCCACCTGCTGGCCGATCCACTTCTCCCTGTCTCTCTGCACAGCTGCGTCGGCCGCGCGGTTGGCGCGGTTGCGCTCTCGTTTGGCAGCAGCAGACTTGCTCCTGAGCCATGCCGTGTGCGCGCGCTGCCGGGCGTCCATGAGCCGGAGGGTGCGCTGCGACAGAGTGAACTGCCAGCCGCGCCGCCGGCGGCTGCCGCGTGGAGCGAGGTGGTTGGTGGCCACCTCGCGAATGGCAGCAGCCATCGCGTCGTACTCCGCCTGGGCATCAGCGCCCTCGGGCGGCACGGCCTCCAGCAGCCCAAAGCGATCGGACAGCTGGAGGTTGAACTCACGACGGACAGCCGGGCGCCGCAGTTGTGAAGAGTCCCATGCGCGCCGCTGAGAGCCGCCTGCATGGCGGGAGGGTCGCATGCGGAGGCGCATGGACAGTACCACCATGCGGTGATCGCTGTCCCAGGTTGGGCTCCTACGCACCCTACAGTCTGTCACCGCATGCATGCGGCGGCGCGCGACCAGGATGTAGTCCTTGACGCTGTGCAGGCGGCGCACAGAGCATGCATGCCGTCTGCTCTGTGCAACAGCCATGGGGCTGATGTGGGTGTACTGGTGCTCAGGCCTGTGGGGGTAGAGAGTGTTGGCAGCGCGCAGGCTGCATGCAGTGGCAGTGTCGAGGAGCAGGCGACCGTTCCTGCTGGCCACCGCTGGCTCCGTGAGGGGCAGGTGCTTGCCAACGCATTCGTGGTCGGACACCGAGTCCCTCCCCACTGCTGCATTGAAATCACCTGCTCTCGGCAAAAGCTTTCCAAAGCACCCCTCCACGCCCTCTCCCACCACGTGTGGGGTGGTTTCCCGCGAAACGGGAAAACCGGCCCAGCCCCGAGCGGTGTGCGGCTTGCAGGGGGATCACTGATGCCATCGCACTGCCATCTGTTCCCAGAACTAGCCCCCTCCGCAACCCCTCCAAAACCCCTCCGTAACCCCTTCTCCTTGCAACCTTGTTTAGGGTTGAGGGTTCTGGGTTTTAGGGTTTAGGGTTTAGGGTTAGGGGGTTTTGCTAACCACAGGTGCGCGCCGCGGTGCTCGCTCGCGCAATCCATCGCCCGCGCAATCTCTTGGGCTGCTGCTTGAGGTGCTGCAGTGCCCTGCCTCTGTGCGTGAACTGCCACTCTCTTGCCACCCCATAGGTGCGCGCGCCGCGGCGCTCGCGCGCGCGTAGCCCGCGCAAACTCTCGGTATGCTGGCCGAGCTGCTGCTGTGCCCTGTTCACCAACACCCTCCTCCCCCTCCTTGCGACCTTGCCGTCGCATGGGTGCGCGCGGTAGCGCGGGGTGCCACGCACAGAGGTGCGCGCAGCCGCAACAACTAACCGATCCCCTCCTTACGATCTTGCTGCAACAACTAGCCGATCCCCTCCTTGCGATCTTGCCGCAACAACTAGCCGATCCCCTCCTTACGATCTTGTCAGGTGCGCGCAGCCGCGCTCGCGCGCGCGTCGCCGGCGCAATCTCTCGGTATGCTGGTCGAGCTGCTGCGTGGCGCGCGTGGGAGGCTGTCGGAGTGCGCCGCGGGCGGGGCGGACCCGAGCGAGGTGCTGGAGCAGGTGTGTATGCAGGTGTGGGTGCGTGTTTACGCACATGTGTGTGTGTGTGCACGTGTGTGTGTGTGCGGCTCGCGTGGGAGGCTGTCGGAGTGCGCCGCGGGCGGGGCGGACCCAAGCGAGGTGCTGGAGCAGGTGTGTATGCAGGTGTGTGGGTGCGTGTTTACGCGCATGTGTGTGTGTGTGCACGTGTGTGTGTGTGGCTCGCGTGGGAGGCTGTCGGAGTGCGCTGCGGGCGGGGCGGACCCGAGCCAGGTGCTGGAGCAGGTGTGTGTCTGCAGGTGTGCGTGTTTACGCGCATGTGTGTGTGTGTGTGCACGTGTGTGTGTGCAGTGCGTGTTTACGCGCAGGTGTGTGGGTGCGTGTTTGTGTGTGTGTGTGCACGTGTGTGTGTGTGGCTCGCGTGGGAGGCTGTCGGAGTGCGCTGCGGGCGGGGCGGACCCGAGCCAGGTGCTGGAGCAGGTGTGTGTCTGCATGTGTGTGTGTGCGTGTTTACGCGCATGTGTGTGTGTGTGTGCACGTGTGTGTGTGCGGCTCGCGTGGGAGGCTGTCGGAGTGCGCTGCGGGCGGGGCGGACCCGAGCCAGGTGCTGGAGCAGGTGTGTGTCTGCATGTGTGTGTGTGCGTGTTTACGCGCATGTGTGTGTGTGTGTGCACGTGTGTGTGTGCGGCTCGCGTGGGCGGCTGTCGGATGCGCGGCGGGCGGGGCGGACCCGAGCCAGGTGCTGGAGCAGGTGTGTCTGCATGTGTGTGTGTGCGTGTTTACGCGCATGTGTGTGTGTGTGCACATGTGTGTGTGCGGCTCGCGTGGGCGGCTGTCAGAGTGCGCGGCGGGCGGGGCAGACCCGAGCGAGGTGCTGGAGCAGGTGTGTTTTCGGTTACTACTGTCAGTTACACAGTAGTTACACAGACCCCCCCCCCCCAAAACGCACACACACACAGACACACACACACACAGGTCGTGTGGCTGTTGTGCATGGCCGCACACGCGCTCGCCCAACACCGCACCGCAAACACACACACACACACACACGCACGCACACTACGCCACCAAAGGCGTCCGACGGTCTGTAACATCGACCACACACACGCAGGTCGTATAGCTGCTGCGCATGGCCACCCACCCACACACTCACACACACACACACACGCAGGTTGTTTGGCTGCTGCGCATGCCCCCCCGCCTTCACCCCCCCGACACGCACACACGCACACACACACGCACACACACACACACCACACACGCAGGCCGTGTGGCTGCTGTGCATGGCCACCCACACACTCACCCCCACCCTGCCACACACACACACGCACACACACAGACACACCCAGACACACACACACACACACACACACGCAGGTCGTTTGGCTGCTGCGCATGGCCGCCCCCCCCCAACCACCATCACCACACACACACGTCATCTGGCTGCTGCGCATGGCGGCACACACACACACACACACACCAGGTTGTTCGGCTGCTGCGCATGCACACACACACAGGTCGTTTGGCTGCTGCGCATGGCCACCCACACACTCACGCACACCCTGCCACACGCACGCACACACACATTCCATTCCATTCCATTCCATAATGTTACACGACTGCAACAGCACTACCCGTACTTAAGTACTGGCAATGTTCCAGAGGTCAAAAGGCACATGTGTGTCGTTCTACAGCGGGGGACCAATCAGCGCTAAGAGGGGTACATCACATGGCGGGGGGGGGGGGGGCCACTCGGGCCAACCAACTTCAACTTTCAACTTCATTCAACCTCAATCGCGGCGTATCATCCCCCCATGGGCTGATTAATTCCATGGGGCGATAGTTGGGGGTAGGCAGGCCTAGAGGACGTCGGATCAGCTCCTCGATGGGGCGACGGACGAGCGTAGGCGGGCCTGGGATAGGGGGCGGCGGCGGATCATCTCCATGAGCCAACGAACTCGATGGGGCGATGATGAACGTAGGCAGGGGCGCAGGGATGGGGCGGCGGATCATCTCCATGGGCCTCTGAACTCCATGGGGCGATGATGTAGGTAGGCAGGGGGCGGAGGCAGGGGCGAGGGAGGAGAGGCTGGGGCGTGGGGGGTGGTGAGGCGGATCATCTCCATGGGCCTGTGAAGTCCATGGGGCGATGATGTAGGTAGGCAGGGGGTGGAGGCAGGGGCAAGGGAGGAAAGGCTGGGGGGAGGGGGGGGGGAGGGAGGGCCAGCATGGGGTCGGCGCGCGTGAGGGCGCATGGGCGGGAGGCGCATGGGGCGGGGGTGCATGGGCCTGCATGGCGCGCACACGGGACGGCAAGCTCCATGTGGGGGTGGAGCGTGGGCGGGTAGTCGACTGTGGGGTGGTGAAGGTGGGGGATAGGTGGACTGTGTAGTTTGGAGCGTGTCAGTGGGAGTGAAGGGTGCTGAAGGGGGGGGCATGGCGATGTGAGGTTCTCTGTGGTGCATGGTGGTGGGGCGCCGCAGTGGGGCGCGGCCGAGGATCTGCTCGGCGGAGGCGAGGCGGTCTGGGATGCGGTCGACAGTCGGCCGAGGAGCTGTTCGGCGCTGGCGAGGGCATGGAGACGGGCTCTGCGATGACATTTTGAATTTGGGGTTCGAGTTGCTCAGCTCGTTGAGGCTGCCCTTCGGGCGATGGCGATGGTGGATAGTCCAGGATGGGCCGCATACATTGGCGGCAGTCGACGGGGGGGCGGGGCGATGCGGCACACACACACACACACACACACACACTCAACCCCCCCCCCCCCCACACACACACAGAGGTCGTGTGGCTGCTGTGCATGGCCACAGGCGGCACACACACACACACACACACACTCAACCCCCCCCCCCCACACACACAGGTCGTGTGGCTGCTGTGCATGGCCACCCACACACTCAACCCCACTCTGTGACACACACACACACACACGCAGGTCATGTGGCTGCTGCGCGTGGCCACCCCCCACCCCCCACCCTTCACCCCTCTGCCAAACACACACACGCACACACACGCAGGTCGTGTGGTTGCTGCGCATGGCCGCCCACACACACGCTCAAACACACACACACACGCACACACGCAGGTCGTGTGGCTGCTGCGCATGGCCGCCCCCCCCCCCCCCACACACACACACATACCAGGTTGTTTGGCTGCTGCGCATGCCCCCCCCCCCCACACAAA
Organism: Chlamydomonas sp. UWO 241; assembly: GCA_016618255.1. Lineage (NCBI taxonomy): Eukaryota > Viridiplantae > Chlorophyta > Chlorophyceae > Chlamydomonadales > Chlamydomonadaceae > Chlamydomonas > Chlamydomonas priscui. The sequence goes on along the minus strand of VFSX01000011.1, from coordinate 504,304 downwards.
CGCACACGCAGGTCATGTGGCTGCTGCGCATGGCCACACTCACCCCCACCCCCACCCTGCCACACACACACACACACACACAGGTTGTGGCTGCTGCGCATGCCCCCCCCCCCGTCACCCCCTGCCACACACACACACACACACACACACATGCGCGCACACACACATATGCACACATTGACACGCAGGTCGTGTGGCTGCTGCGCATGCCCCCACACACACACACACACCAGGTTGTTTGGCTGCTGCGCATCGCCCCCCCCACCCCACACACACACGCGCGCACACACGCAAGTCGTGTGACTGCTGCGCATGGCCGCCCACACACACACACTCACACACACGCACACACACACACACACACACACGCAGGTCGTGTGGCTGCTGCGCATGGCCGCCCACGCGCTCGCCCCCCCCCCCCACACACACAGGTCATGTGGCTGCTGCGCATGGCTGCCCCCACACACACACACCTTTGCCGCACACACACGCACACACACACACACAGGTCGTTTGGCTGCTGCGCATGGCCGCCCACGCGCTCGCCGACTCTGGCGCTGGCGAGACGCCGCTGATGCCGCTGATGCTGCTGGACGAGGCTGAGGTGTGTGTGTGGGGGGGGGGTACGTGTATTGATTGTGGGTGTGTTGTTGAGGTTCAACACTTATCAAAATTTGTGAAATTTATGTGAGTTTGCGCGTGCGTGGATGCTGGCGAGACGCCGCTCATGCCGCTGGACGAGGCAGAGGTGTGTGTGTGTGTGCGGGGGGGGGGGGTACGTGAATTGATTGTGGGTTTTACATAGAAGCTCCATGCACTCTCACAAGCCCCCCCCCCACACACACACACACACTGCAGGTGCACGGTCCCGGCGCGCCCGCAATCCTCGCGCTCTGCGAAGCCCTGCTCGAAATGCCCAACCTGGGCACTAGACACGCATACGAGCGCGCGCGGGCACACACACACACATGCGTGCATGCATGCATGCACGCACGCACACACACACACACACACACACACACACACTTTGCAGGTGCACGGTCCCGGCGCGCCCGCGATCCTCGCGCTCTGCGAAGCCCTGCTCGAGGTCCCGGTCCTGACGCTGGACACACACGTGTGCACGCACACACACACACACACACACACACACACACTGCAGGTGCACGGTCCCGGCGCGCCCGCGATCCTCGCGCTCTGCGAAGCCCTGCTCGAGGTGCCCGCCCTGGCACTCGAGCCGGGCGCGGCGCCTGTGCTGAGCCCTCGGCTCATGGAGACGTGCATGTGGGCGCTCTCGCGGTGGGCGGACACGTATCTGCTGCCGGAGGAGCCGCTCCCGGGCGACTTGCAGCAGGTGATTAATGCATAGGGCTCGGTTGGGTTGTTTGAGTAGCGTAGGAGAGTCAGGGTCCGCCTGGCTGGGTGATGGGGGCGTGCATGTGGGCGCTCTCGCGGTGGGCCGACACGTATCTGCTGCCCGAGGAGCCGCTGCCGGGCGAGTTGCAGCACGTGATTAATTCAAAGAGCTCGGTTGGGTGTGTGAGTAGCGTAGGAGAGTCAGGGTCTGTGATGGTGATGTGCATGTGGGCGCTCTTGCTGTGGGCGGACACATACTTTCTCCAAGGGGAGCCTCCGCCTGGAGCCCTGCAGCAGGTACGGCCATTTTGCCAGCTGTGGTTGTTGTTTTGAGTGATTGTTCCAAGCTGAGTGGTGGTGTTGGTGCACGTGTGAAGCAGGCAGGACCCTCGCGCACTCCTGCCCTCGTTTCATCCAACCATCCCGCCCACGCATCCACACGTGCCTCGTTTCCTGCCGCAGGCAGCAGCGCACGGGCAACTTGCCCGACGGCGTCTCGCTTCATCCAACCAACCATGCACGCATCCATGCGCACGCACCGCCTGCTCGACTACTCTAATCCAGCCCGACGAGTCCAATCCAACCAACTGTCCGGCCTCGCTTTCTCGCCTACTGCACAGAACATTGACATGCACCATCATCACTGCCACAGGCGTACGGCGCGCCGACCGGGCGCGCGGGCCACCTGCTCGACTTCTCCAATCCAATCCAATCCAACGAATCCAATTCAATGAGTCCAATCCAGCGAATCTAACCCAACTGTCCGGCTCGCTTACTGCATGGAACACTAACTCAACAAGCACCACCACTGCCGCAGGCGTACGGCGCGCCGACCGGGCGCGCGGGCCACCTACTCGACGGCATCGTGCGCGTGGCGCTCGCCTGCCTCGTCAACTTCCCCGGCGAGGCCCTCCTCCACGGCGCGGTGTGCGGCACGCTGCTGCCCGTGCTCGTGCGCCGCAAGCCGCTGTGCCGCGCGCTCGTGGCGCTGTCCTCGTGGCAGGTGTGCAGGGACGGGGTGAGGAGGGGGGTGCTTTGCGTGGGCGCAGACACACAAAAACATGCAAACCAACCAACCAACCAACAAGCAAACGAACAGACAGACAGACAGACAGACAGACAAACAAACAACAAACAAACACGAACGCACGCACGCATGCACAAACAAGCGCACAAACGAACACACAAGCAAACAAACATCCGCACACTCGCTCGCCCACGCATGAGCTGTGCACGCATTTGCTGTGCGACTGCATTGGCGCCATGCACACACGCAAACACTCGGATATAAATAAAGAAAGGGATATCGTTGCACACACACACACCTGGCTGCCTCTCCACAGGAGCTCTGCCACGCTTTTGCGTCGCGCGCCCGCGCTGCGCTTGAGCATGGGCGCCATGCACACACACAAACACAGAGAGAAATAAATAAATAGATATCGTTACACACACACACACACCCCTGGCTGCCTCTCCGCAGGAGCTCTGCCACGATTTTGCGTCGCGCGCGCCCGCGCTGCGCTTGAGCATGGGCGCCATGCACACACACAAACACAGAGAAATACATAAATAGATATCGCTACACACACACACACCTGGCTGCCTCTCCGCAGGAGCTCTGCCACGCTTTTGCGTCGCGCGCGCCCGCGCTGCGCTTGAGCATGGGCGCCATGCACACACACCAACAAGTAACACGGGGTTTCCAGCTAAGCAGGCTACTCTTGTACTAGAGACACCCACCGATACTCCAGCAAACTTAAGTACTTGAGTACCGCCGGCTCCCGGCCGATAGACTACCGCTCCCACCGGCTAGACTACCCCAAACAGCGGTCTCTGAGAGACATGTCTGGCAAGGAGCATATAGGAGAGGACCTTCCTCAAGGTCACAGTAGTGGCCTTGTGGCCAGTCAAGCCGGCAGAGCCGACTGGCGCTGACTGGAACGGTCCCCGCCTGGCAGTGCATGGTTGTCCAGCTCTCGTTTGCATGGGGCTCAGCCGGCGCCCCATGCCTCATGCATGGCCAGGTCCCACCCTCCAGGGGTGCATGGACGACAGAGTTGTCATGGAGGCTGCCTGAAGACCTTCCAACGCCAGTCACCGGCAGACGAGCGACCCCGAGGATGAGCGCGGTGACGAACGCTGCGATTGGTGAAGCGGATTTACTCTGTGTTGCCTCGGCGGTCGCCACCGCTGAAGCCGTGATGGCAGCCCGCCTCCACGGGCAGCCATCTTGACCAATGTCCAGCATGCATTGACGGGCGCCAGCTCCTCCGCTCGTCGATCAACTCGTCGAGATCGGTGCCGCATGGCGTCCTGCATGGGGGGAGGATAAGGGCCGTCTCCCAGCACGGGCCGCGGCATCGCCGCGGCTACTCGCCAAGCCATGGCAGCGCCGGGCAAGCCACTCCTGAAGTGTTCCACCGAGGGGCAGTCTAGCAGGAGCCGGGCCAGTCGTATTTTACCCCGCTCGTCAGCGGCACGGAGATCCTCGTCACCAGCAGCGCCGCATTGCTGGGTCCAGGGCTCGGCGACGAGAACGCGCCTCCGTTAATCGAGCCACACACACACCAACACTCTGAGATAAATAAATAAAGAGATATCGTTACACGCGCACACACACACACACACGCACCTGCCTGCCTGCCTGCCTGCAGGAGCTCTGCCATGCATTTGCATCGCGCGCGCCCGCGCTGTGCTTGAGCATGGGCTCCAAGACTCAGCGGTCGCTCGCGCAGTGCCTCTGCCTGGCGTCCGCTGGGGTCATGGGGCCGAGGGCGGGGCAGGCGTACGTGACGCAGGTGGGTCTTGCTAGCTTCCTATTAACTCCCACTGGCTTCCACCTAGCTGCCGGCTAGCTGCCGGCTAGCAGTGGCTGTGTCGGCGTCCACTGTGGTCATGGGGCCGAGGGCGGGGCAGGCGTACGTGACACAGACGGGTCCTTCCAGCTTCCTACTAGTTTTGACCTAGCTGCCTGCCAGCTGCCTACCAGCTGCCTACTAGCAGTGCATGTGCCCCACGTCTGCTGTGGTCATGGGGCCGAGGGCGGGCCAGGCGTATGTGACGCAGGTGGGTCTTGCCAGCTTCCACCCAAGTGCCTGCTAGCTTCCACCTAGCTGCCTGCCAGCTGCCTACCAGCTGCCTACTAGCAGTGCATGTGCCTCGCGTCTGCTGGTGTCATGGGACCCAGGGGGGCGCAGGCGTACGCGGCGCAGAGGGGTCCTTCCAGCTTCCTACCAACTTCCACCTAACTACCTGCCAGCTGCCTACCAGCTGCCTACTAGCAGTGCATGTGCTCCACGTCTGCTGTGGTCATGGGGCCCAGGGAGGCGCAGGCGTGCGTGACGTATGAGGCCACTACCCCCCTCACAAGTTGCATACACCCCTAATACGGGATGCACACACCATACCATGCACCGCACACATGGACAGCACACACACACACAACCGAGTCGAGCGACCGTGGCTCAAGCCCACAGAAGCATGCACATGCACACACACACACACACACACACACACACACACACGCGCGTGCACACACACACCGGCCTCGCCCTCACTCAGCCCAATCCAACCTCAGCAAGGCTGACCTCGTCCCCCCACTCGCGCAACGCAGCTCATGGCGGCGACTGTGCAGCAGCTGGGAGAGCTAGGGTCGCGGCCCGACCTGGACAGGTAAGTTTAAAACTTGAGAACCCCGAACCCCCTTCTCCTGAAGGGAAAAGAAGAGGGAGTGTCTCTTTCTGTCTCTCATCTCTGTCTGATCGGGAAGGGGGAGAGGGAGAGTCTTTATCTATCTCTGTCTCTATCTCTCTCTCTAATCTCTCTCTTCTCTAGACGAGAGAGAGAGAGAAGGTAGCATGCGTGCGCACGTACGCACAAGTACACATGCATGTAAGGGGGGCGCGTCCTGATCGTTGTGCTTTGGCTGCTGGTTGCTGGGCAGTTACCTGCTGCCTGGCTGCTGGCCGCTGGGCTGTTGCCTGCTGCCCGCTGGCGCACACACACGCACAAGCACACATGCACACCGCGCAGCATGCCCTTCCTGACCCCCCCCCTCTCACGCCCCTAGATGCGCAGCGTGGGCGACGCGTGGCGTGCCTGGTGGATCCCCCCCGCCCTTCCCCCTCCCCTCTCCTCCCTCCTCCACCCCTGCTACAGTTACAGCAACAGTAACACCGGCTTTCCCGCAAAAATCTCATATTGTTTCAGAGAATACACCCCCCTCCTAAACCCTCATACCCTCTGTGCAGCGTGGTCTTCCTCACCCCCGAGGCAACGCGTGCGGCATGCGGCATGGAGCCCCGCCCTCCTCCCCCCCCTAACCCCTAAGTCAACCCCCCCCTCTATGCACAGCGTGGTCTCCCTCGCGCCCGAGGCGACGCGTGCGGCGTGCGTCATGGACCCCCCCCTCCCCCCCCTAATTAAACCCTTAATCCTACGAACCCCCCCTCCCCCTGTTCAGCGTGGTCTCCCTTGCCCCCGAGGCAACGCGTGTGGCGTGCCTTGTGGAGGCCGTGCGCGGGTGCACGCGCGCGACACTTTCGGCAACGCAGGTGTGTGTGTGTGTGTGAATGTGTTTTAGATAGCGCCTGGTGCGTGTGTGTGTGTGTGTTGGAAAGAGCCTGGTGGGGGCCGTGCGCAGGTGCACGCGCGCGACACTTTCGGCAATGCAGGTGTGTGTGTGTGTGTGTGTGTGTGTGCGTTTTAGATAGCACCTGGTGTGTGTGTGTGTGTGTGTGTGTGTGTGTGTGTTGGAGAGAGCCTGGTGGGGGCCGTGCGCGGGTGCACGCGCGCGACGCTTTCGGCAACGCAGGTGTGTGTGTGTGTGTGTGTGTGTGTGTGTGTGTGTGTTAGTGAGCGCCTGGTGGATGCGGTGCGCGGGTGCACGCGCGCGACGCTTTCACACACACCCTCTTAACACGCCCTCCCTCCCTCCCTCCCCTCCTTCCTCCATGCAGCCGGCCGTCTTTGCGCTGACCTCGCCGCTGCTCACGCCGCTGCTGCGGCTACAGCACGCGTTCAGGTGGGGGGCTCATGTGTTTGTGCGTGTGTGTGTGTGTGTGTGTCTGTGTCCATCTTTGCGCTGACCTCGCCGCTGCTCGCGCTGCTGCAGCATGCGCTCAGGTGTGTGCTCATGTGTGTGTGTGTGTGTGTGTGTGTGTGTGTCCGCCTTTGCTCAGGACCTCGCCGCTGCTCGCGCCGCTGCTGCGGCTGCAGCACGCGTTCAGTTGTGTGCTCATGTGTGTGTGTGTGTGTGTGTGTGTGCGCATGCGTGCGTGCGTGCGTGCGTGTGATTTGTGTATGTGTGTGTGTATGTGTGTCCGCCTTTGCCCAGGCCCTCGCCGCTGCTGGCGCCGCTGCTGCGGCTGCAGCACGCATTCGTGTCGGGGCGTGTGTGCGTTTCTGTCTCAGCTGTCTTCAGTGTGTTCAGTTTGTCCTTAAAGTCCGGCTCATAGCATGCGCTCACCTACTTCAACAAGCGTTTGCTGCCGCTGCGGTAGGGGACCTAGGGGTGCGCCCACGCTCTTTACAGAGTTGGGGTTCCCTACCACCAACAGCCAGCCATCTCAGTAAGGTGCTCGGGCCATACGCGCCGAGCACGGTCTTATACGCCTTAAGAGGTGTCCCTGACTGTAACATCCATCATCATCATCAAAGTCGCCTGAGGCGCACCCCCGACCGCCTCACTACGTCTTGGCCGCATTCACTTGCGCGGATCAGACGATGGGGCTGTGGTAGGGCTGCCTGATATGTGCTGGAAACGGGACACCTGATCGCACCTGCGCTGCACCTTCCCACCCCACTCCCACCCAGTCACGCTTGACCATGGAGGTCACGGCTCGGGCAGAGTCTGGCCTTCACCGGGCGCAGACAGTGACCATGCCCCCAAAGGCTTGTGATATCACTGCCCACAACCAGTGTCAAGCCGGACCCTGATGCTTGCTAGCACTCCTAAAATACTACAGCAGGGAAGGGTGGGTGGGTGGCACGGCTTAGAGGGAATACCCCCGAGCCACAAAAATATTAAAAATTGGAGCGGTGCTAGCCACCCAAGCTGATGGAGTGGGAGCTTAGGTGCCAAGCACCGGTCTTGGTTCTGCACTTCTCACTCTTATAAATCAGCACAACAGAAACTCATGTTTTCTATGCATATGTGATTCAATTGAACTCCCATGTGCTTGTGTCCCTCAGAAATCACGTCTGGTCCCTTTGATCGCCCCTACCATCGCCCCCACAACACACACGTGCGCACGCACACACACGTACACACACATACACACACACACACACACACACACCCTCCCAGGGCCAACCCCCTCGTTGTGACCTCCCTCCTCAAGCTCGCCGCCGAGATCGTCGAGAACCACATCTCGTTCCTGCGACCGGCCGAGTCGGACGCCGTGATGCGCTGGGTGCTCGAGCTGCTGCAGCAGGTAGCCCCCCCCTGTCATGTCAAGATAGGTCGTGGCTCGGTATACGCAAAGCCGTGAGTTGTAACGAGGTTTCCTTGGTTTCCTTGGCTCGGGTCGACACACACTCACGCACCCACGCAGTACTTGCGCGACAACCGATTCAGCAACGTGCACACACACACACACACACAACACACACACACACGCACACGCGCACGCGCGCAGTACGCGCGCGACAACCGGTTCAGCAACACACAAACACACACACACACAGACACACACACACACACACACACACACTCATGCCCACGCCATCACGCGCACGCACCCACGCAGTACTCGCGCGACAACCGGTTCAGCAACGCGCAAAACACACACACACACACACACACATGCGCGCACCCATGTGCAGTACTCGCTAGACAACCGGTTCAGCAACGCGCACGCCAGCGCGGCGCATACACACACAACACACACACACACTCACACACACACACACGCGTGTGCGCACTCATGCAGTACTCGTGGGACAACCAGTTCAGTAACACGTACGCACACACACACACACACACACTCACACACTTGTTTTTGGCCAACACATACACACACACACACTCACACACACACTCGAAGTACTCGCGTGACAAACAGTTCAGCAACACACATACACACGCACACACACACGCACAGGCACACGCACATGCACACACACACACACACACACACTCTGTATTGGACCAACACACGCACCCACACGCACCCACGCAGTACTCGCGTGACAAACTGTTCAGCAACACACACACAAAGACACACACACACATGCCCCCCCCCCACACACACACGCGCGCACGCGCACACACACCCACGCAGTACTCGCTGGACAACCGTTTCAGCAACGCGCAGGCGAGCGCGGCGCGGGTGCTGCAGCAGGAGCACCACGCGGATCAGTGCAGGGACCTGCAGGTGCGCTGACGGGGGGGGGAGAGGGAGAGAGATAAGGAGAAAGAGGGGGAGGGGAAAGGGGCAGGGAGGGAGGAAGGGAGGGAGGGGGGGAGGGAGATAGGGAGAGAGAGGAGGAGGGGAAGGGGAGGGGAGCAGGGAGAGTGGCAGCAGGAGCACCACGCAGATCAGTGCAGGGACCTGCAGGTGCGCTGACGGGGGGGGGAGAGGGAGAGAGATAAGGAGAAAGAGGGGGAGGGGAAAGGGGCAGGGAGGGAGGAAGGGAGGGAGGGGGGGAGGGAGATAGGGAGAGAGAGGAGGAGGGGAAGGGGAGGGGAGCAGGGAGAGTGGCAGCAGGAGCACCACGCAGATCAGTGCAGGGACCTGACGCTGCAGGTGCGCTGACGGGGGGGGGGGGAGAGGAGAGAGATGGGAGAAAGAGAGGGAGGGAAAGGGGAGGGAGGGAGGGGAAGGGGAGGGGGGGAGGGGGGAGGGGAGGGAGGGAGGGGGGAAGGAGGGAGGGAGGAGGAGGGAGGGAGGGAGGGAGAGGGAGGAGAGGGAGGGAGGGGAGGGAGGGAGGAGGAGGGGGAGGGAGGGAGGGGAGGGAGGGAGGGAGGGGAGGGAGGAGAGGGAGGGAGGGAGGGAGGGAGGGAGGGGGAGGGGGGAGGAGGGAGATATGGAGGGGAGGGAGATAGGGAGGGAGAGAGAAGGGGAGGAAGAAGGGGGGGGGAAGGAGGGAGGGTGGCGCAGGAGCACCACGCGGAGCAGTGCAGGACCTGCAGGTGCGCTGACAGGGGGGGGATGAGGAGAGAGGGGACGGGGGGGGAGGGAGGGGGTGGCAGCAGTAGCACCATGCAGAGGAGTGCAGAACCTGCAGGTGGCTGACGGGAGAGGAGAGGGAGGGGAGGGAGGGGAGGGAGGGAGGGGAAGGGGGGGGGGGAGGAAGGGGGGGGAGGGGGGGGAGGGAGGGAGGGGAGGGAGGGGAGGGAGGGAGGGAGGGAGGGAGGGAAGGAGGGAGGGGCAGGGGAGGGAAGGGGGGGAGGGGGGGAGGGAGGGGAAGGGAGGGAGGGGGAAGGGGAGTAGGGATGGGAGGGAGGGGAGGGCAAGGAAGAGTAGGGATGGGAGGGAGGGGGGCAACAGGAGCACCACGCGGAGCAGTACAGGGACCTGCAGTTGTGCTGCAGTACTGCCCTTGGTGAAACAGAGGATGCAGTGTTTGTTTGTTTGTTTGATTGTTTGTTTGATTGTTTCTTCGTTTGTTTGTTTGTTTGATGCAGGGGTTTGTTTGATGCAGGGGTTTGCCGACCCCAGGCCCTCTTGACTTTCCCCCCACCACACACACACACACACGCACACATACACACACACACACACACACACACACCACAGGCGCTCCTGAAGCTGCTCTCCCACGTGACTCAGCGCGACATCGCAGACGCCGACATGTGGCGCCACCAGTCGCACCCGGGCTCCCCGGGGCGCACTCCAGGTGAAGGGGCGTATCGAGGCGTTGCTGTTGTGCTGTTGTTGTTGTTGTTGTTGTTGCTGCTGCTGCTGCTGCTGCTGATGTTGCTGTTATTTCTGCTGCTCCTGCTGTTGTTGCTGTTGTTGTTGTTGAGAAGGGCGACTAAGGCAGGGCAGGCCTGGGTTTGGGGTGTCCTAACGCGACCTCCCCCCCTTTGATCCCTGCCACCCTGACTCACCCACCCCACCCCACCGCTCCTTTTTTTTATCATACGTCAACCCCCCGCCCCCCCCCCCACACACACACCTTTGATCCCTGCCTTCCCAGGGCGCTCGCCCGCGGGCACGCCTACTGGCACGTCCGGCGGTGGCATGCACCCGGACTCGCCCACGCGGCACTCGGGCGGGAACGCGGCGGCGACCGAGGCGGCGGTGGAGGAGCCGCAGCTTGATGCGTCTCAGGTGTGTGGGTGTGGGGTTGAGGGGGCGTGGGTGTGGGTGTGGGTGTGTGTGGGGGGGGCGGCACTCGGGCGGGCACGCGGCGGTGGCTGAAGCGGCGGTAGAGGAGCCGCAGCTTCAGGCGCCTCAGGTGCGGGTGTGTGTGGGGGGGGGGCGGAGCCCTACCAAGCTGGGAAAAAAGGAACAAGGGCAGCATCAGGAGCTCAAGAGCCGCAGCTCAAGACACCACATGTGTGGGAGGGGGTGGAGGGGGGGGGGGCAGCAGCAGGAGCCGCAGCTTGAGGCATCACGTGTGTGTGTGAGGGGGGGAGGGGGGGGGAGGAGCCGCGGCGGCGGACGATGCGGCTGAGGCGGTAGAGGAGCCGCAGCTTGAGGCGTCTCAGGTGGGGGTGGGTGGGGGTGCGGGTGTGTGTGCAGGGGGGGGGGGCGGAGCCCTACTAAGCTGAACATGAAGAACAGGAACACGGGCAGCAGCAGGATCTCAAGAGCCGCAGCTCAAGACACCACAGGTGTATGGGTGGGGGGGGGGGGCAGCAGCAGGTGCCGCAGCTAGAGGCGTCTCTGGTGTGTGGGTGTGTGGGAGGGGGGGGGGTCACGCGGGGGGGCACCGCGCGGCGGAGGAGGAGGCGGCGGAGCCTTATTTAGGGTTGGAAAGAACAGGAACAGCCTGCCCACCAAACAAACCACCAAACAAATCAACAAGCCACCTGCCGTCCGCACACACACACACGCGCACGCACGCACACACACGCGCGCACGCACGCACAGGTCGTGCTCCTCGGCACCCACATCATCCTGCCGCTGCTGTCACACACACACACACACACACGCAGGTCATGCTCCTGGGTCTCCACATCATCCTGCTGCTGCTGTCACACACACACACACACACACACACAGGCACAGGCACATACACCGAGACAAACACAGACAGACAGAGAGATGTTTGTACGAGGAGGGCACACACACACACACACACACACAACCAGGTCGTGCTCCTCGGCCTCCACATCATCCTTCCGCTGCTGTCGCTCGAGCTGCTGAAGTTCCCCAAGCTCTGCCACCTCTACTTCTCGTTGCTCTCCTACGTGCTCGAGGTCTACTCACCGCAGGTGTGCCTTGAAGGTTTAGGGTAAGGAGCTCAGGTTTTAAATAGCCCTTTGTAAATCTAGAAATCTAGCTCCTGCAATTTGGGTTTTGAGGGAACTAGGGGTGGGATCAGGCTGGGGCCAGGCACCCTCTCTGCCACTTCTTTTTCTGGCTGCTCTCCTACGTGCTCGAGGTCTACTTGCCTTCAGGGTTAAGGGTCAGGGGCTCAGGGTTCAGGGTGTAAGCCCTCAATCGGGGTGTCGTAAAGCGTCTT
>VFSX01000011.1:347313-487313 GCA_016618255.1 Chlamydomonas sp. UWO 241 | reverse complement strand
TGCGACAAGGACAAGCGTGCCCTGCGGCTCGTGTGCAAGCGCATGTGCAACCTGGGAGATGCCGCAGTGTCGAAGGTGAACACGCGGGCGGGGGAGCTGCACGGCGCGCTGACTCGCTGGCGCGGGGTCAAGGACCTGCAGTTCCGCCTCATGGGCCCCAACGACGCGCTGCTGCTGCTCGAGCTGAGCTGTGCATCACTGCCCAGGCTGCGCGACCTCACCATCTACCAGGTGAGTGCACCCAAGCAGCTCCATGCATGCGCAACCCCGAGCGCGCTTGCTGATCACACGCTTTGCGACACAGGGCTCCCAGTCGCCGGCCGCCTGGAGCCTGCCGGCGCTGCGACCGGCTCCGGCAGCCAACCTCCGTCGCCTCATCTGCAACCACTGCTTCGGGCTGCAGAGCATCAAATCGGCCGTCGACTTCACGCGGCTGAGAGAGCTCAACATCAGCGACTGCGAGAACGTGACGCACCTGCCAGCGCAGCTGCCGGCCACGCTGCTGAACCTGCGCGCAAAGAACTGCTCTGGCATTAGCGACCTGGGGCCCCTTCGTGCGTGCCCGCTGCTCGGGACGCTGGACGTGGCCGGCTCTGGCATCACCGACCTTGGGCCGTTGCGTGCGTGCACTCTGCTCAAGGAGCTGGACGTCTCCCGCACGCGCGTCACCGACCTCTCGCCTCTGCAAGCGTGCTGCCAGGTGCAGGATCTGGACGTGAGCTACACACAGATCAGTGACCTATCACCCGTCCTGCAGGCATGCGACGGAAGCGCAGGCGCAGGCGTGCTGCAGGTTCTCAACATATCGGGCACGCATCCGGTGCTGCTCGAGAGTGACTTGTCGGCGCTGCGTGGCTGCACTGCACCTAGCTGCGTTTTCTGAAATGCCTGCCTGGGTGCGCCGTGTGCGCTGTGCCCACGCTCGAGGCTCTGGGCCTGATTGCGCCACATGGTGGGAATACGTGGAAAGCCAAGCCTTCTGAGCTCTGAAGGGACAAGGCTGGAGGGCGGCAAAGTTTTGCCAGTGTGGCTCGATTGCGCGCTCCTGGTGTTTCGGCGCGGCGCGGCGCAGATTGTTGACAGGGTCAACGGTTTGTATTGTAACCTCCCCTAGCTCAAAATCTTGTGGTGGCTATCTCAGCCGGGAAGGTGAAGCGGCGGAAGGTCCCCAATATGTTTTGGTCGGCCCTCCGCAAAACACGCCCCGAGGGAGCGTCATTTAAACTGCAAACTGTAAACTGAGGAGGCGGAGGTGCGCTGCTGCTGGGGGCGCGCGGTGCTTGACTGTGCATGCGACATCTGGGCCCCACGGCAGATAGCGCATGGCGCAGGCACATGTCGGAATCGGGACGGGGCTCTCGGGGGCACAATGGTGCCGAGAGCACCTCGGGCGCAAGCACAGCACGGGGGGCACGCTCGGTGGCGAGCTCTTGTGCAGGCCTTTGTTCATGGGGTAATAATGGATAGTAGGGGTGGTGTTGGTGGGGCGTGGCGCACACAGCCCGGACCCGCAGCCCCACCCGCCTACAGCCCCACCCGCCTGCATCGCCAGCTACTTGCTTGGATCACCGCGCTTGCGGGCACGGCGCCGGCAGCCTGACGCACGCAGCCCTGGCAGCACCGCCAGCAGCCGCGGTGTCGCGTTGAACATGAGCCGGGTTGCCGACCAGCTGCCGCCCAGCAGCTGCTGGGCTACGAGCTAGTGGCCAGTGGGGGTGGCTTGGACGCGGCGCTCACATCCCGTCACCACACAGGCTCAGCGGCACCGACAGCAGCCCTCCGCAGCTGCCCCTGCCGCAGCTGCTGAGCTTGGACAGGTAGAGTGCTCGGGCGCGGCGCCCATAGCCCGAGAAACGCAGGCCAGGCGGCATCGCCAGCAGCCTCTGCAGCTGCAACCGCCAGCCTCTGCAGCTGCAACCGCCACATGGTGCTTGGGCTTGGGGGGAAACGGAAACGCGAGGCAGGTCATCGCCAAAAGAGACATCCCCCCGTGGGGAGAAAGGCCAAGACGTGGCCAAAAAGGACATCAAGCCGGGCCGCAACCACTGAAGGTTCAAGGGGTTTTCTAACTGGGATTTAAACCAGCATACACAGGATTCTCAACCTGGTACCCTCACCCTCTCAACCTGGTACCTCTAACCCGGCTCTGAGCAAAAGCTGACCCCTTGTTGTTGCACCGAACACGACATTGTACGTGTCCCCTACCGCAGCAGCTTAGCAGAAGTCGCACCTGGCAGTGACACTGCGGGAACTGGTTACCAAGGGCGGTGCAGCATACTACTCGCCTGACTTGTATATGCTGTATACTTGTACTGAAGGAGGGTCACCGATCCAACTAGTTCCTTTTGCCTACTCAGTTGCTACAAGCGGGCAGGACGCACAATCAGTTGGGGAACTGGCTGCCTGTGAAAACAGGCATGCATCACACACGCCAGGCGCCATACCGCACCCCCGGCTCACATGTACTCGCCCCTCAAAACACAAATGCAGACGTCGGCTGTCGAGCTTTCTTGCAGCAGCGCAGTCACCTCCTCGCGGTATAACTACTTGTTCTCGTAGTTGTCAAATGGGGCTTGAGCTCGACCGGGGTGGGGCCGTCGAGCAGCTGTGTGTGTGTGTGTGTGTGTGCAAGTGAGTGCGTGTGTGTGTGTGTGTGTGTGTTCGGGGGGGGAGGCATTTTTACGCGTGCGCGTGCAAGGCTGCCGCCAGAAGCCGCGCCGACCATGAGCCGGACAGCCGCAGGCAGGCAGCCCGCCAACGAGCCCAGCTCCAGCTCCATCCTGGGCGTCGCGCATCCCAGGACTGGCAACTTGGGTAACAGTGGTGTCCGCAGCTCAGCAGACGCCGCCGCGGGGGAAAACAGGACAGACGGCGGGAATTGGGTATTCGCGGAAATGTCCAGGGTGGCGTCCGTAACTGGAACTCCTCCGTAACTGGAACTGTTGCGGCGCGCCGTAATGGTTACGGAGAGTCGAGGCAGCTTGCAGATAACTCCGTAACTAAGTGTGGACAGTTGCGGAAGTGTGGACATGGGCAACTCTCCTGGCCCTGCCTGCCCGCCTGTCACCCATGGAGCACGATTGCAATGGTTTCACCTCAGGGGAGGGAGCCTCAGGGGGGGGGAGGGGGGGGGGGCAGGTGCGTGTGCGTGTGTGTGTGCGTGTGCGTGTGCGGTGTGTGCGGTGTGTGCGGTGGGTGCGGTGGGTGCCCGTGTGTGCGTGTGTGCGCGTGTCCGTGTGTGCGTGTGTGGGTGGGTGGATGGGTGGGCGGCGTTACCTCGTGAGTGGATGCAAACGTGCATGCAGTGGGTGCATGCATGCATGCATGCAAGGGCAAAGGGAGCACGTCTGCCCACCCCAGCGGTTGAAATTGTAAGGAATTGGGGTTACGGCAGTTACGGCGGTTACGGCGGAGGTTGCGGAGAATGGCTGCGGAGTTATAGGTTGCGGAGAGGGGGGGTGGGGTTACGGACGCCACCCTGGAAATGTCGCTCCGGAAAGTGTGAAAATCGGCAATTTCATATTCTCCGCACATAATCGTCTCCTGGCGGGGGCACTTTGGCATATTGGATCCGGGTATATATGTTGCGGGGTCGAACGTGACATTCTCTGCTTCCTTATTGCGAGAAACAAGAGTTTCACAAGAGTGTGGGAGTGTGTGGAGTTCGTCCCTCCCCAAATACTTAATTTTCACCCACCCACCCCCCAGAATGCCACGCAGCGCGCAGCGCGTGCTCACCGCCCTGATGACTGCCGCGGTGGTGGCGGCTGTCCTCCCGCGCGTGGCGCCCGCTGCGGAGTGGACCACAGCATGCGACGCGTGGGCGCGGCACAGCCTCTCCAAAGGCATACAGGCCAGCCTGGCTCACTGGCAGGAGGGCGGCATCAGCGAGGAGCACTACGCCACCACGCTGCGCGACCACGGCGCCGGGACGTCTCGCGTGGCGGTGCCGGGCGTGGTGAGCTGCATGGGCGCGCCATGCACGCTGCATGGGCGCGCCATGCGTGTACGCTGTCTGGGGCGCCCCTTCCCCATGGGGGCGCGCATGCAGGCAACACCACACCATCACAGCAGCGTGATGGTGCTGGCGGATGGACCTTGTCCCGCCCACGACTTGTTTCTGGAGACAGGTCTGTCTCCAGAGGCAGGTCACCACCTGTCTCTGGAGAGGTGCACCCTTTGATCGCATCAATTCAGTCGCGGACCGGTGTGCTCACAACCACCCCTGTCTGACCCCTATAAGCCCCCCTTGTATCTCACCCCTTATACCTCCCGACCAACCTGCCTATCTCACAACCAACCTGCCTTTCTCACGACCAACCTTTCCATCAAGGCCCGGTTCACTGCCGCTACAGCCGGGCGGCATGCCAGCTTCATGCCAGCTTCACGGTAGCTTCATGTCAGCTTCTCACACCAACTAAGGGCGCAACGCAGGGTGTGCTGCTGGTGGGCGGGCAGGCATACATGCCACCATTACCAACCCGCTTCCACACTGAGCAATGGCCACACTGCTTCATGCCAGATTCATGCCAGATTCATGCCAGCTTCTCACACCACGCAACGCAGGGCGTGCCGCTGGCGAGCGGGCACGCCTGCAACTAACACCACACCACACTGCCACCTGCCACCCACACTGCCACACGAAACTCTGAACCCTGAACCCCAAACCCGTAACCCTTAACAACCGAAACCCTTTAAAACTTTACCCTGAACCTCGAACCTAAACCACGGACAAGAAGGGTGTGCTGCGGCAGGCGGGCATACACCCCACCACCACCACCCCGCTTCCACACCGAGCACTGGCCACACTGTTGCATGCCAGCTTCATGGTAGCTTCATGTCAGCTTCATGTCATGTGAGAAGCCAGCCTCTCACATTACGCAACACAGGGCGTGCTGCTTGCGGGCGGGCAGGCACACACCTCACCACCACCACCCCGCTTCCACACTGCTTCATGCCAGCTTCATGTCAGCTTCATGGTAGCTACCCTGCACCTAACTCCACACTGCCACCGGCCACCAACGCTGCCACGCTAAACTCTTAACCCTTAACCCCAAACCCTTAACCCTAAGCTCCCCCCCCCGCCCCCCCCAAAAACGTAACAACCGAAACTATTTGAACCTTTACCCTAAACCCTGAACCTAAACCACCAACGCAGGGTGTGCTGCTGGCAGGCGGGCAGGCCTACCTCACGACCAACCTGTCAAAGGCTCACTTCCGCGACTACCACATGGGCATGATCACGGCGCACCTAATACTGCTGCAGGTGTGTGTGTGTATGTGCGTGCGTGTGTCTGTGTCTGTGCCTGAACCCTTAACCCCTAAAACCCTGAACTCTGAACCCACGAGGCATGATCACGGCATGAATGATACTGCTGCAGGCCGTCTACTAATCTCGCCAGCCTTGGAGCCCCCCCCCCTTCCCCCCCGTCGACTCACTAGACCCACAACTGGCGCCTGCCTGCCCCACCAAAACAGGACCTGGCCTCCACTCTCGGCGACAGCCTCTCCCCCGCAGATTTCGTGTTCGGCACGCTCCCCCCACACCCTGTCCCTCCGTTGACTCACTAGACCCTCCAACTTGCGCCTGTCTGCCCTGCCCCAACAGGACCTGGCCTCCACTCTCGGCGATGCCCCCCCCCCTCCCCCCCGGCACAGTCTTCGTGCTCGGCACTGGGGACACACCCTTGCGTGTGTGCGCCTGGCTGGCGTGCGCGCTTCTGATCCCATCGGACCTTGAAAGCACCCCCCCCCCTTCCCCCCGTTGACTCACTAGACCCACAACTGGCGCCTGCCTGCAACCCCCAACAGGACCTGGCCTCCACCCTCGGCGACGACCTCCCCCATGCAGAGTTCGTGTTTGGCACCGGGGATGCACCCGCCGTGCGCCTGGCTGACGTGCCGAGCGGTCAGCCGGTCCCAGGTGTGGAACTGTGGTGTTTGGGGTGGTAGGATGGTGTATAGGGGAGGGGGGGGATACCGTATGGGTGTGTTTGGTCGACGTTTCGGTACCCTAGGGTGTATTGGGGGTGCGAAAGGTACGAAGCAGTGGCGTTTGGGGTAGTTAGATAACGCGGGAAGGGGGGGGGGGGTATGGGTGTGTTTTGGTGGACGTTTGGGAACCTAGGGGGCGCACCCGCTGTGTGCCTGGCTGATGTGTCGAGAGGGCAGCCGGCCCCAGGTGCAAAACGGTGGGTTGGCCAGGTTGGGGTTTTGGTCAGCTTGGGGTCGGGATTTGGTCGTTAGGAGTCATGTGTTTGCGCGCTCTGTTTGTCAGGGCTGTCAGGCCCCGTGCTCCGTTACCGCACGAGCGTCCACCACGGCCGACGTCCCCCCCATCCCGCACACCCACTTCCAGATGTGCACAGAGCAGCAAGGAGACCAACACTCAGCATGCGTGCTCCTTCCTGATTCCCCTGCCCCCCCCCCCCCTCCCCCCCTGCCACCGGGGTGGCCAACCGCTTTGCACCCGCCCCCCACAAATCAGGCCCCGTGCTCCGCTTCTGCACGAGCGACTACCACGCCGACGTCCCGGTCCCGTACATCCACTTCCAGATGCGCGGCTTCGGCGCGGCCATGCTCGCGCACGCTGACGACCTCAACCGGCGGTGGCCGTGGGGAGAAAAGCAGGACGTGGCGTTCGGCCGGTTCACGACCTACGCGCGCAAGCTCGAGGTCGGGCAGGCGGGGCTCGCGCGCCGCGGTGCGCGCGGCTCGGAGGTGAGTTGCGAGCGGCGTGTGTGTGTGTACATGCATGCGTGCGTGCGTGCGCTTGTCTCCCCACTCTCCCACACTCCCACTCCCTACCGGCCGCTCCACGCCGTAATAGCGCAAACTTGAGGTCGGGCAGACGGGGCTCGCGCGCCGCGGCGCGTGCGACGCAGAGGTGAGTTACGTGGGTTGTGTGCGTACGCACATGCGTGTGTGCGTGCTGGTAGGCTTGCGCGATGCGTGGCCTTGCGGGCTCTCCTAGTAGAGCCCCCCCTAGACGTGTAGTCTAGGCCTTCATTCACGCCCCGGGGTCCTTTGGGCGCGTACGTGTACAACCTGCAAAACCCGTGCGAGCGTGCGCCTGTCTCACCACTCTCCAACTCCCTCCCAACTTGCAGCATCATGCGCGCGAGCGGGCGCCCCGACACACCCCACGCAAACGCGCCCTGCCTCGACCCGTGCAGATCTGCGCGCCAGTGGGGAAGCGCGGGCTCGCGTGCAACGCGCGCGCGCATTTCATGGCGTGGGCGGCGTCACAGGCGGCCAACGGCAGCGCGGCGGCCGCGGCCGGCGGCGCGGCGCTCGACGTGGCGTCGCGGCCGAAGGTGTCGATGCACGACCATGCATCGTATAGGTACCTGGTGCACCTGGACGGCCAGAGCTGCTCGTCTAGGCTGGAGCAACTGCTGGTGATGGGGTCGGTCGTGCTCAAGGTGTGAGTGTGTGTGTGTGTGTGTGTGTGTGTGACGGACTGTAAAATCAGACTATAAAATCGACCAGCACACACACACATGCACGCATGCACGCACGCACGCACGCACTCTCTCCCTCCCTCACACACCAACACACGCATGCACAGGAGTAGTCTGTCTCTATCTCTCGCGCACAGTTATCACACACAAGCAGGAGGAGTCTGGCTACCGTGCGTTCTACCACCACCTGCTGGCGCCTTACGGGCACTACCTGCCGTTCTGGGTGGAGCAGCCGGAGGACATCCTGGACGCACTGGGCTGGGCACAGGCAGGTCTTAAGGCCGGGTTGCCACAGGCAAATGTCGTTCAGGGTACAGGGTAGGCATGTACAGGGCGGACACAGTAACACACATACCATGCAAGCAGCACATCAGCTACAGCATGGGCCATGAGATGCATAGGCCACCACGCGCATAATTCCATGCGCAAAAAAAAACGAGTCCCTCGGGTACCGTGTGACGCGGCCTCGAGTATACAGAGTGGGCATGTACAGGGCTGACGCAGTAGCATCGGCTTTCTAGCAAAGACAGTTTTGGCGCAGGCAGGTATTTTCACGGATGGCACTGGCAGGTCTTCCAGGGTTGCAACAGGCACAGAGGCAGGTGTCAGGTGTACAGGGCACGGGCACAGGCCATTGTGGTGGGCCACCGCACTCCACCCCGCCAGCTTGACCGGCCACAACCGACAACCACCCCCACCTCTCCTGGACGCAGGCAAACAGCGAGCATGCGCAGCGCATCGCGCCGCGCGCGCAGGCGCTGGTCTCCACACCACCCCACCCCACCAGCCCCGCCCCACCCACCGCCAACCAACTCCACTCCGCCCTGGGCGCAGGCAAAAGGCGAACAGGCGCAGCGCATTGAACAAGAGCACAGACGCTGGTCCCCACCCCACCCCACCCGCCGACTTAGCCCGCCATAACAAGCAACCAACAACACTCCGCCCTGTGCGCAGGCGAGCAGCGAGCAGGCGCAGCGCATTGAACAAGAGCACAGACGCTGGTCCCCACCCCACCCCACCCGCCAACTAAGCCCGCCATAACAAGCGACCAACAACACTCCGCCCTGTGCGCAGGCGAGCAGCGAGCAGGCGCAGCGCATTGAACAAGCGCACAGACGCACTGGTCCCCTCCCCACCCCACCCGCCAACTAAGCCCGCCACAACAAGCAACCAACCCCACTCCGCCCTGGGCGCAGGCAATCAGTGAGCATGCGCGGCGCATCGCGTCGCGCACGCGACCTGGTCCCACCCCGCAAACCCCACGCCACCAGCCCCGCCCCACTGACCGCCAACCCACCCCACTCCGCCCTGGGCGTAGGCAAACAGCGAGCAGGCGCAGCGCATCGCGTCGCGCGCGCAGGCGCTCGCGCGCGAGGTGCTCACAGGCGAGGCGCTCGCGTGCTACTGGCGCAACCTGGTCGCGGGCATCTCCCGCGTGCTGGGGTTTGTGCCGAGCGTTGAGCACGCTCGCGCGCGGGCGGGCGGCTTTGTGCAGCCGGTGGCCGAGTGGCTCGCGTCGGAGCCCGGCGTGAAGTGGACGCAACACTATAAGCTGGACTCCATGGAGCTGCCGTCCGCCATGCACCTTCCCCTCACACATGGGACTCCAACATAGCACAACCACCTGCTCATAAATAAATTGAGACCTTTGCAGCAAACGGGCAGCGGCCTCACACATGCCATTCCCAACAAACACGCGTGCAAACGATAACAGTTACATCGGCTTTCCAGCAAAGACTACCTCTAGTCCTAGTACCACCGCCTAGACCCAAGTCCAGTTCTGGCCCTAACAATGACTTGTGAGGGGCGGTAGCCACCAGCCGGCTGCAAACGATAAGCACAGTTGTAAAGAAACAGGTGCTTGGACAGCTGTTACAGCACACGCGCGTCCTGACGGCCCATATGCACCCATGACAAATGGCACTCCTAGGCCGTCCGCTGTGTAAAGGTGTTACAAGTTTTACACGTGCGCGCCCGGAGGACCCCGGGGCGTGAGTTAAGGCCTAGACTACACGTCGAGGGGGGCTCTACTAGGAGAGCCCGCAAGGCCACGCAGCGCGCCAGCCTACCAGTAGCTGGGCTCCATGGAGCTGCCGTCTGCTGTGTAAAGGAAGGGGTGCCGATGATGGATGTTGAATTGAGAGACGGCGTGGAGCGTTCCACGCGTACGAGCTCGCTTGGAGTTTAGTGCCCGAGCATTCTACTGAGACTCCGACCACTAGTAGCCCAAGCAGTTTGGTGGCAGCTGCCGCTGCCGCGCTGGCGATGCCGAGGCTTGTGTGTGTCGGGGTGACGTGGACGCAAACTACAAGCTCGCGTCGATGGAGATGCCATCCGCTGTGTGAAGAAGGTATTTGGCTGACTGGCTGGCAGAGACGTGACAGGCCGAGCCAGCCAGTCATAGTGGTGCGGGCATCTGGCGGGAGTAAATGACAGTGAGCGTGAACACACGTAAGGTCTGCTTTATTTGCTGGGATGTGGCTGTGGGACACGAGCGGGTGGGCGCGCACGTGAGAAGCTGCGTGTGGGGGGATGCGCTGCCTGTTTTCTGTGCTCTACTGCACTGCACCGGTACACATTATACATACACTGAGGTTGTGGAGGTGCCGCCGAGTGAACGCCTTGATTGTGAGTCAGGGTCCACACCAGATCTGAGAGGGAGGGTACGTTGGTCGTCACACCACCACAGCCGCCCCCCGAAAGATTGTAATTTCGATGATGAATCCATCACTGCTTGCGTCCTGGCTTTGGCTGTGGCTTGCGTCATTGCGTTTATTACCTGTGTTGCCTGCGACGCCATCTCGTGATCAAGTCTGAATGGCTGCTGCTGTTGTCACACTGTGCTGCCGTCCTGTCTCAAACAGCCCTAGTCTGAGAGCAACACTGAGAGCAGGTTTCAAGCCTGCACTGTGGTGCTGCTTGCTTGGTGCCCACCACTACGTGGTTGGCGCTACCGTGGGCTACTTTTGTAGCTTGACCTTTTTGGTGGGCCTCGTGCCTGCTCTCTTAAGTCCCGCTGGAGCTATGGAACCGAACGTGTGACCGCCGGTAGTGGATTGTAAACTCAGAGATGCGCGTGGCATCCTCGTCACTGATGGCAGGGGAATGGCTGACATCATGGCTGACGCCGTGGCGGCGGTCTCACGGCCGCCAGCGCCATCCCCCGCTGATCGGGAGGCTGTGCTGGGGGCGGTGCGTGCGCACTCGCCGCGCGTGCCGCAGGCGGTGGCGGATGCAGCCGGCGCGCTTGTTGTCACACCCGCCGAGGTACGGGCGGCGGCCACCCACTCCAAGCCTAGCACCGCCCCGGGCCCGGATGGCATCCCAGTGGATGTGTGGCGGAAGCTGGGCGAGCCAGCCTTTGAGCTTCTGGCGGCGGTCTTCACCGCGGTGGGAGCTGCAGGTAGGACGCCGCCTGGTTTTCTCGACGGCGTCGTTGCCTCAATCTACAAGGCCAAGAACGCTGCGGATGCGGCAAACTACCGCCCACTCACCATGCTGGGCTCCGACTACCGCATCCTCGCCAAGGTGCTGGCGACGCGGTGGACGCCCCTGCTCTCTGCGGTGGTGGGGCCGGAACAGACCGCTTTCCTCGCTGGCCGCCGCATCTCGGACAATATCTGCCTCACGCAGATGCTGCCTGGCCTGCTGGCTGCCAACGCGGCGGAGGGCGTGGGGCCGACGGGTGCAGCGCTGGCGCTCCTGGACTTCCGCAAGGCATACGACACCATCGACCGTGGCTTCCTCATTGCGGTCATGGAGGCGGTGGGCGTCGGCGACGGCGTGCTGGCGTGGACCCGCACCATCCTCACGCACACGTACGCGTCGGCCGAGGTCAACGGGTTCATCTCTGCGCCGCGCAAGTATGCGGCGGGCGTGCGCCAGGGCTGCCCCGCCGCGCCAGCCCTCTTCCTGTTCCTGGGGCATGCGCTCGCATGCTTCCTGCGCACATGCCCGGCAGTGGGGGTCGAGGTCGTGCCTGGCTGCTGAGTGACCTGCCCCCAGTACGCTGACGACTGCATGCCCCTCCTCCGGTCGTGTGCGCCGGCTGACGTCGCTGCACTGGTGGAGACGATGGCGGTGTTTGGCCGAGCGACGGGCCTTGTCCTCAACCTCGGCAAGTGCGGCATCCTGCCCCTGGGGTCGGCGGGGGAGGGCCTGCTGGCGGGTGCCGAGGTTGCTGGGCTGCGCGTGCTGGGCGCGGGCGTGTCGCTGGGGGTGCCCGTCTCTGCCGGCTTGCCGCCCCCGGAGGGCGTCACCGGGGTGTGCCGTGAGAGGCTTGCGGCCGCGTATACCAAGCTCGCGCGCTTCCCCATGTCGGCGTTTGGCAGGGGGCACGCGGCGGCGACGTACGGGGTCTCCCGCATCCTGTTCCGGGCGGTGCACTGTGGCATGACTCCGGAGGCCGAGAGGGTGCTCTCCCGGTGGACGGCTACTCTGGTGGACAGGAGCGTGGGGCCGGACCCGCCGGCAGAGCTGCCGCGGTGGGCCTCTTCGGTGCCTGGTGCGCCTGCTGCGATGCTCCTGGGGCGACCGGCGCATGGTGGTTTTGGGGCGCCGGCGTGGCGGGAGATCGTGCACGGGCAGTGGGTCGTCCACCTCGCGTGCCTGTTTGGGGCGTGGGCGGCAGGCGCCCCCCATCTCCTGCTGCCGGCCCCACGGGCCGGCGGTGGCGGCGGGGCTGGCGGCAGTGGCGGCGGTGGCGGCGGCGGGACACAGCCGGAACAGCAGCCCGCGCCCCCGGCCCAGCCGGCATGGCAGCCGCTCATGGTGGAGGCGGTGCACCGCCTGTGCCCGGAGGCCCACCCGAGCCTCTTTGTGCTTATGGCTGGCCTCGCGCCCAGGGCCGGCGCCCTCCCGGACGGCCTTA
Source organism: Chlamydomonas sp. UWO 241 (assembly GCA_016618255.1). Lineage (NCBI taxonomy): Eukaryota > Viridiplantae > Chlorophyta > Chlorophyceae > Chlamydomonadales > Chlamydomonadaceae > Chlamydomonas > Chlamydomonas priscui. The sequence goes on along the minus strand of VFSX01000011.1, from coordinate 474,980 downwards.
TTGGTGAGTGCGTGGACCCGGCTGTGAGGGCGGCGCTCTTGGCTGGGCCGATGAGGCGCATGCTCGATGGGGTGCAGGCCCTGGGGCCGGTGGCGCGCATCACGGGGCGCGTGCAAACAGCTGAGCTGTGGGGGGCGGAGGCGCCGCTCTGGGCTAACCCCCTCCTCCAGCTGGAGCTGCCGGCTGCGCAGCGGTCGGTACAGTGGCGGGAGCCCACTGGGGATGCGGCAGGGCATGCGCTCTTCAGCCCGACCGATGCGGCACGCTGGCTGGTGGACGGCCTGGCCCGCGTGCGCGACGCCCTCCCCGGCATGCGGACGGTCACGGACCTGTGCGTGCTGTGGGCGTGGCTCGCTGCTGTCGACATGGTGCGCAGCACACGCACGGTTGACCACGCCTGCCTGAGGGTGTACGCTGCTGCGGATCCGGCGCGCGCGCGGCTCGTGCTGGGGCAGATACGCGCGGCGCTGGCGTGCGGCGCTTATGACGGGGGCAATGTCTGGAGGGCAGTCCTGTGCCGCGCCCTTTTCCCAGAGGTGCCGCCGCCAGTGCCGGGGGTGTGCCAGACCTGCTGTGCGTGCGGCGCACGCTCGACCCCCTGTTCACGGCAGTGGCGGTCGTGCTTGCGGCGCTGCCCCCAGCCTGGGTCGAGGCGGCGGCTGGTGGAGCTGCCCTCACTGTGCTCTGGCCGCTCCGTCACTTCCAGCCCCTCCCCCAGGCGGGCGAGCGCGCTGCTGTGGTGGAGATCCTGCAGCTGGTTGGGTGGAAGCTGCCGAGTGTCATCACGCCGGCTGGCTGGCAGCGTGGGCGGCCTGGCCTCCGATCCACAGCTGCCCAACCTGCTCCCCTACCTGGGGGGGGCGGCGCCGCGGGCGAGCCCCGATGGGTTGGGTTTGCGCACGGCCCGGGTGTGGTGGGGAAACTGACGTGCAAGCTGGCGGTGGCGCTTCAACTGCGGGCGGTTGTGGACGAGCGGCGAGTGCGGCGGGCAGCCACGGTGGAGGCGGCTCTGGCGCTGGACCACGGGCCGCACGGGGGCCCCCGCGCGACCGACGCGCAGGTCTTCGCGGGGCTGCGCGGCCTGGAGGCGGCGGTGCCGACACTGTGGCGGATGCCGCTCCTCAACGCTCGCAAGGAGCCCATCTGGCGGCTGTGGGTGAGTGGTTTTCACAAGCAGGCTGCACTAGGCGTGCCCGAGTGCCCCTGCGGGTGGCGGTGCCGTGATGAGGACGGGCCGCCGGCGACGGCGTGGCGTGCGCACAGCTTCTGGGGGTGCCCGGTGGCGGAGGCGGTGGTGGTGGCGGCTGCTGCTGCCCTCCCTGCTCCTACGCCGGTCATCACGTGCTGCCAGGTGTGGCTGCTGCAGCCTCCCGCTGGGGTGCGTGCTGGTGTGTGGGCGGTGGTGGCAGCGCTCGTGGTGGACGCCATGGAGCGAGGCCGCCGCCACTTGTGGCGCATTACGTGCCCGCGTGATGGTGTGCAGCCCCCTGCTCGCTCGGTGGCGGTTGAGCGGGCGGGGGAGCTGGCGACGATGGATCTGTGGGACGCGCTGGCATCCTTTGCTGAGGGCGGCGGGATGCCGCGCGGGTGGGCGGGTGTGGTGGGCCCGACCCACCCCTTTGTTGGAGTAGTGGACGGCGGGCTCACTCTGAACAAGACGTCCTAGATCCCTGAGAGGATGCTTTCTTTTGAGGGGAGGTGGCGCCACATGCGTGCGCTGGCGGGTTGTGATGTGGTAGCTGAGCAGAGTGCTGCGGCGGGTGTGCACAACGGCCCCGCTTCCGGTGGGTTGAGGGTGGGCTTTTTGGTCCCTTCATGGTTTTATACCTTGGGCCCGCCATCCGTTTCCTGGAGGGGTTGAGTGTGGAGCCTGCACTGTGGTGCTGCTTGCTTGGTGCCCGCCACCGCGTGTGGGTGGCGCTTCCGTGGGGCATCCCCCCTTTTTTCTGTTGGCAGGTCTTCAGGACTGCTTCCTCTAAGTCCTGCTGGAGCTTTGGAACTGAACGCGTGCCCGCCAGAGAGTGGATTGTAAAAACTCATCATCTCATCATCATTTCAAGGGTGGTGCAAGTGAGGCGAGGAACGTGCTTGCAACTAGCAACTACCAGCTGGCACGGGTCGTCAGGAATGTCCAGAAGGGGTTCAGAATGGGTTCCTTATCCTAATCCTAGATTGGCTGAAGATACACATCTTCACTCCCCCCCCCCGGGATTCCTATCTGTCGGCGGCATCCCGGAGCGAAAGTGTGGCAACTTGATATATGCATCGCTGGCGCCAAGCCTCTTACCCTCTTACCCTCTTACCTCTTACCTCTTACCTAGCTGCTACAACGCCGCCGTCGCTTGCCTCCTACTACGAGATCAGCCTATAAGCCAGCCAGGACGAGGAGGTCAGCGCAACTCCGCCGCCCCCTGTGTACACTGTGCTGTGTCACCCCGCTCCCCTCTCCCATCGCCGCAGCAGCCCCCACGCGTGGTGCGTAACTACCACGCACGCCAGCACAGGTGAGCGCACGAGTTGGGGCGACAATGCTGCATGCATGCGCGCCCCTGCCGCGTTGGACTGGGTCCTTGCTTGCAAACTTTTGTACTGGTCCCCATGCACCCCAGACCCGCATGCCCTTCCCAGCGTACAATGCGTGGCCTTGTGCCATGATGTAGGGCGGGGGCTGCCTACTTGCTGCGTCATTGCTGCGTCACGCATTCACCCAACGGCGCAAACCTGCGCCACGTGTCTCGCAGGTGCACAGGACACACCTACGTCAGCAGCTCATGACGCAGCAGCGTATTAGCGACGTCTGCGCCGACGTTGCGCTGGGCCACCGGACCATGACACCTGCTGCTGCTGCTGCTGCTGCTGCAGATGTTGCCATCTGTTGCAGGAGCAACACGACATTAGCACCAGGGATGCTGAGTATACAACCTATACAACCACCCAGCAGCAGTGGGCAGTGGGGTCCAGGCGCCGCCGGGCCACCACTGAGCGGCCACAGCAGCAGGCAGTGGGGCGGTGGTCCTCCGTCGGCGCCCGTGCCCCAGCCGCAGCCGCGCGCGTCCACGTCCACGTCCGCTCCCCTGGGCGGCACCAGCTGCTCCGGCCGCGCGCAGCCGCTCAAGCGCCGCGGCCTTAGCAAGCACTTTTGCAAGGCCCGGTCGTTTATGGCGATCGACCTGGAGGCGCTCGTGCGTGGCGCGTACGGCGAGCACGTGGCATCGCTCGGCAAGCGCCACTCCAGCGCCAGCCCGCCGCCGCCGCCGACGCGCCCGGACAGCTTGATGGACAGCGGCGAGTGCGACCACGACCGGCGGTCGTGCTGGTCCTCCAGCGGCGCTGCGGCACCCAGACCGACCTCCGCCGCCTACGCCGAGGGGGGGCAGCAGCATGGCTACTCGCCCCACCACAGCTGCTTCCCGACGTCCGGATACCCGACGTCCGGATACCCGACGGGCGGCTCCCTGCGCTCCGCGCACGCCTCGGACGCCACGCTTTACACAGACTCACGGGACTCGAGCGCGCGCGGTCACCTGATGCGCACGCCGTCCCCGCCCAAGGGGGGTGCCATGTCGGAAGTGGTGAGCAACGAGCTCATAAGCGCGCTGCACGCGGCGCTGCGCATCTCGTCGTGACGGCACGGCGACGCACTCGTGCGAGAGAAGAATACAAGGGAATCAGATGGGGGGGGCACCGTGGGGTGCACCGCAACGTGGTGTAGCAACCATGTGCGTTTGTGTTTGTCTGGTACCATGTTTGTTTGGGCGGAACAGGCTGCATCAGCCGCACCGCCTCATGTTTGGGCATATTGCGCCGTGTGGGCGGGGGGAGACAGCGGGCGGGACATGTTACATGCAATTACTTACGCACGCTACCAAATGCAGCATGCAACCGTGCAGCATGCAACCAAAATGCAACTCTTGGCTCACTAATGCATTGTCTATTGTCTACCGAGCACCCAGCACTTCCTCAGCCTCGGACGATGCCATGGACGCCAGGTAGTCCTTCCACAGCTCGTGGCCCAGTGCCGCTTTGATGGCCTGTGGGACGTGGTGGGGAGAGTGGGGAGGCAGGGCGCGTTTGAGTCGGGCGTGCCGGGGTGCCCGCTCGTGCGCATGTTGCTGGAAGTTGGAAGGAAGTGGGGAGAGTGGGAGAGCGGGGAGGCAGGGCGCATTTGAGTCGGGCGTGCCGGGACGCCCGCTCGTGCGCATGGTGATGGAAGTTGGGAGGGAGTGGGGAGGGTGGGAGAGTGGGGAGGCAGGGCGCGTTTGAGTCGGGCGTGCCGGGGCGCCCGCGCGCATGGTGCTGCAGCACTTGCAGCTGCAAGTTGGGAGGGCATGTTGTGAGCGCATCTCAGCTCGCGCACATTCAAGAGAGAGTAGTGTTACACATCCACTGCCGGAGGTCACAATCAGTTCCAAAGTTCCAGCGGGACTATCAGACAGCACGCACGAGGCCCACCAAAAGGTCAAGCTACAAAAGTAGCCCACAGTAGCGCCACCCACACTAGGTGGGCAAGCCCCACAGCAGGTCAGGCGTGAGCCGCCTGTTGATGAACGCCTCTCCGCTGTGACTTATAGTCTGCTTTGCCCGCCTGTCCTTTCTGTCGCTTGTAACCTGCTCGGGCCTCGGCCTTGGTTTGTCTCTCTGTCTGTCGGGTAAAGGTTTCGTGTAACACATTCCTCCAAACAAACAAAAAGGTGGGAGGGCGAGGCGGCAGTGGCAGATGAGGCGAGGGGTTGCAAGCTCCTGTGAGAGTTCCAGCAGCACGCGTGCGCACACAACCTCCAGCAGCATGCATGTGCGCCCCCTGTATATCAACAGCATGCTCACGCGTGCGTCCCGCAGGGACGAAGGGGTGGTGGTGCTGTGTACTGTGTACGCACACGCATGCGCGCACGCATGCACGCACCTCGTTGATCGGCATGATTGCCGCCAGGTGCGCGGGGCTCACACACGTGTGAAGCTCGGCCCACTCGGTGGCAAACACGGGTGCGCGCACCACCCCCGCCTTGACGGCGGCGACGGCAGCGGCGACGGTGGTTGGGTATGCCTCGCGCATCACCGAGCACGCCGCGAGCGCGTGGGAGCCGTCCTGCGTGCACGTGTGTGTGTGTGTAAGGTTCGGCGGTCTATATATAGCCCTTAATAAATTAAGCTTAATCAAGCTCAATTAAGGTCTATACGCGCGGAGCGCCGCGCGTATAGTGTCGAATTCGGGGACCTTAATTAAGGTGCTCGCCGAGTGTGGGGGGCCGCGGAAGCGCGAACGGGGCATTTTGGCCTCCCCGCGCTGTGCCAGCGCACCAGCGGGACCATACGAATCCAATGCGTCGCCGTGAAGCGCGGGAGGTCGCGATATCGGCCATCGGAGGGGGTCACCCCACACTTGGTTCGACTGCAACAGCTGGCTCGTAGGACCCCCGAATGAGGTCCCAACACTTGTGACGCTTCAGAAATACGTAGGGGGCGATCTACTTTCGTTTGGCACAGGGTTGCATGGGGGCATGGCTGCATCTGCATCCATGCAGTGGGTGGGTCGGTTGGGGCGGCACAGGTGGCCAGGAGCGTTCCCTGGCTGCCTTGGCATGCTTTGCAACATAGTGAGACCTGAAGGGAACCATAGTAGACATGTCCTGGGGTTGCTGATCGTGTTAACCTCAAGAGGAAGACGGCCGATGTGATCGTGCGCGCGCAGCGCTCAGTGAGAGCCAGAGCCGCGCCATATGCATGCTTGATTCGAAGCTGTTCACTGAGCCCGCGACTCTGAGGACGCTACTGCTCAAGGCCACGTCCAAGGGCTACCTAATGCGGCGCAAGGCAGCTGAGGCGGCGGCGGCGGCGGCGGGGGCACCCAAGCAGCAGGGCCGGCCGACCAGATCGTGAGCAAGTAGTGATGCCGCTGCCCGCCTGATGATGCTGCCCACTTGGGCGTAGCTGGGGCACGTGTTTAGTGTGCTGGGTGGTGGGTGTTGAATTCAGCGACTGTAGGAGTAGGGTGCTGAGTGGGTGGAGTGTATGTAACTGAGTGGGTGGAGAGGCGTTTACCGCGGCGGAGAGGCGACTACCGCGGCGTCCACCGAGCGCACATAATCTTGTATTGCTTCCCACGACTCGAAAAAACAGCATTTACATGTCCCGATCATGGTTCTGAGCCCCACAACTGGCGTAGAAAAGAGAGAGTAGTGTTACACATCCACTGCCGGCGGTCACAATCAGTTCCTAAGTTCCAGCGGGACTATCAGGCACAAGGCCCACCAAAAGGTCAAGCTACAAAAGTAGCCCGCAGTAGCGCCACCCACACTAGGTGGTGGGCGCCAAGTAGCAGCACAGGCCACAGGCACCTCACCAAAACCCCTCCGGTGGGTGGAGGGCAGCCTTAGGTATGAACCACAAGGGACCAGAGGCCGTCCCCCAAACCACCAGAAGCGGGGCTGGTAGCACACTTGCCGCAGCGCTCTACCCAGCGACCACACTGCACCCACCACCGCGCGCGTGTGGCGCCACCTCCCCTTCAAACACAACCCCAGAGGGGGTGCAACTAGCAAGCAGGTGCAGCCACCCGCTCGCCGTCGACCACGAGGCGTGCGCGGTGGAACTGCGCCCGCTTGCCCGCAGCCTTGGCGGCAACGAAAGCGGGCCACAGCGCCTGGTGACGCGCCTCCTCGCGGTCACTGAGGACGTCGAAGACCGCAGCCGACGGGTCCACGCAGCGGCGCAGCGCGTGGCGCCAGCGCACAACGGTGTCGGCCACGGCGTCAGACGCCACGGTGAAGAGCACACGCAGCACGCCGCCCACGCGCGGCTCCTCACCAATGCCCCCGACGGCAGGCTTGGCGTTGAGGAGCGACGCGGACACGACGCCTCCACCAGCCGGCTGCGTCCGCTTGGAGATCGCATGCACGAGGCGCACGAGATCCGTAGCTAGGCAGACGGGCAGGCTGATGCCGCCCTTGGCGGCATCAGCCATTTTCTCCGCCGCGGCCGCCACCTAGAAAAATGCCCAACTTTCAGATCTCAGCTGGGATTTTTTTCCTGGGAGTTAAGTTTTTACCTTAACTTAATTAAGCTTAATTAAGCTTAATTATTCAAGGTGCCTGTTTTTCGGGCCAACTTTTTGTCCGACGATTATGTGTGTGTGTGTGCGTGTGTGTGTGTGTGTGTGTGTGTGTGTATGTGCGTGTGTGCGTGCGTGTGTGAGGGATTGTTCGCGTGTGCATGTGTGCGTGGGCGTGCGCGTGTTTGGAGACAGCACGCAGGGGTCACGCGCGCGACACACACGGCAGCGGTAGCCCTCCTCTCCCCACGTTGCGCACCTTGCAGACACGCCGAACAGGCGGTCCCACCACTGCTCCCCTCGCCCCCCCCCCCCTCCCCTGTCCTTGCGCACCTTGCAACGCGTCGCCGCAAAGCCAAATAGGCGGCACACGAGCGGGCGCTGCTCGTACATGCCGCACCGCCCCCGCGCGCCGCCCCCCTCGCCGCCCTCTGGCTCGTACAGCGCGCACAGCAGCGACGCGCGCTCCTCGAGTGCCGCCAGCATGCTCTCGCCGCGCCCCCCGCCCTGCCGGATGAGCTCTCTCGCGAGCGGCAAGCATTCCCACGGCGTGCTCTGCCGCCGGGGGTGTCACAGGGGGGGGGGGCGTGTCTGGAGGGAGTGGATTGTAAAACTCTCATCATCTGGAGGGCCCCTCAAGGGAGGGGGGGCGTAGTTGCAGGGGGGGCGGCAGCTGGGCACCTCCATGCGGCTCCCGTGCACACTCTTACTGCTGTGCACACTACTCTGTGTATGTACACGATGGTGCATTGTGGAGGACTTGAACAGTAGTGTTGACAGTGGTGAACACAGGTGGGCCCCCAGCGTGCCACTGGACCAAGGTAGGGGGACCCCCTACCCCTGCCCCTACCAACTCATCCTACTACCAACATGTCCAATCACTGCTCACCTCTATCTCTGGAGAAGTGCAGCACTTCCCGCAGCCTGGTGGACAGCCGAATGTGCCTGAACCGCCCGTGAGCGCTGCAACCCCGCTTACAAACGCCTTTTCCTGCTCCTGGATTGAGGCGCAGTAAACCTCAAACCTATTGTCAGTGTCACATGTCACATGCGGCTCAGACGCAGCGATGCCGCGCTGTGCATGACGACCCCACAATTTAGATCTCTCCTCCTGTGCACGTCCCTGAAGAGCCACAACACAGGTACCACAATAATGAGAAAACGCTGCTTGCCGAGCCACCGCTGCGTGCATCCAATTACTGGCCGAACGCCGCAACGAAAAATCGAGCATCCACACTGCCCCCCCACACTGTCCGTACCTCTTTGTCAGCCGCCCTTGGACGCCCTGTACTAGTACCGAAAATGCCGCTTAGACAGATAGATGTTTGTATCAACCCAGAAGGCCTGCCAGCTGCGGGCCTGCCTGCAAGGCGGGGGCACAGGTGAGCTAGTGGCCGGGTGTGCCGGGTGTGCATGCAGGATTGCACGAAGACGTGGGTCCGGGAGGACCCGAAACCCTGCAGCACAACGAAGGAGGGGGGTGGGTGGGGGGCAGCTTTGCATGAGTTCTTCCGAGGTTTCCCCACCACCACCACACCGCCGCTCGCAGCGTCACCGAGAACTACCGAAGTGCGCACAAGCTGCTGCAATCCGAGGACGTGAGTGCGTGTGTGTGTGCAACAACGGCAACAGCGGCAACACCAAGATCCAGTGATGCATGCCCCATGCACACACATGCAGGTCGCGCGCAAGCTCAGATCTCTTGACGTGTCGGACATTGGGCACGCGTTGCCATGCCGGCAGCCAGGCCTCACGGTGCGCACGCGGGGCACACATACAGGGGCTGTCGTGCAGTGTACACGCACACACACACACACACACACACACCGCCACACACACACACGCACTTGCACACACACACGCACACACATGCGTGCACTAAAACACACACTAGCACACACAGAAGCTCTTTGAAATCACACGCACTTACACACGCACATGCACATGCACACACACACACACTCACACTCTCCCCCCCCTCCCCCCTCCCCACCACCCTCGCCCCTCCACACGCAGCTCGCAGCGCCGCCGCGCGGCACCAACCCTCTCAACCCAACGTACACGCTGCCGTCGTATGCGCTGCAACACTCGCTGCCGCCGTCGCCATCGGGAGCGGCGGCGCGCGGCGGCAGCGCCAGCAACAGCGCGCCCGGCAGCCCAATGGGGGGTGCCGCCCCGGCAGCATTGCCGCCCTACCCGCAGGTGACGATGATGGATGTTGCAGTCGGGCTATACTGAGACTATACCGTAGTACCGCTTTGCCTTGCTGATTAAATACTTCTGAGGACGTGCCGGCAAAAGGTCGATTTCTAATAAACAATGCCGGAAAAAGGGAAAAAATGCCAAAAGTTATGTCAAAACGGGGGAAAAAACGCAGGTGACGGTGATGGATGTTGCAGTCGGGCTATAAAAAGTCACGCTCGGCGCGCAGTAGTACCCGAGCACCCAACTGGGGTGGCTGGCGACTGGCGGCAGGCAGTCATTTTGTTTTGGGCCCCTGAGAGCCATAGGGGGCATTTGGCTACTGACGATCCCATCAGATAGAGCTCAACCAACCAAGTTGCTTGATGGTCTGACGATCCCGTGCGATAGATCTCGTTGAGAGCTTGATAATTACCTACATTTGATGGTCACCGGTCAACGCTAAGGCAGCGGTCAAGGCGGTCAACGGGGCTTTGGTCCGCGCGTCGGCTCCCCGAAAACAACTAAAAAAACTGAAAACGAAACCACTGGCGGAAGGGGACCCCCACTCTGTTGTGTTGTGCCATCAGCCTTCTGACAGGGGCATCTCCTACGCCTCATGATGATGGATATTACAGTCTGTGTGACACCAGTAATGATGTATAAGACCGGTGTCGGCGCTAGCGCCCGACACCTTAAACTCAGTTTCAGTGGGAAACTGGCTGGCTACCTGGTAGGGGTGAGGGTAAACCCCCACACGCGCGCACGCACTGGACCTAGACAGGACACTGGGCCCCCAGATCCACCCTATACCACCCAGGTAGTGACAGCAACGCATTGTTGGTGTGCGCCTGTGTTCTACTACTAGTCCCGCCGCCGCCATTGGCTCCAGCAATCTCCTCCATGCCCGCCAGCAATCTCCTCCACGCCCGCCAGCAATCTCCTGTATGCCCGCAAGAAATCTCCTCCATGCCCGCCAGCAATCTCCTGTATGCCCGCCAGCAATCTCGTCCATGCATGGGCGCCGCCATGCGATCTCCATGCGCCGCGCCGCGCTCCATGCGCGCCAGCACCCGTACCACCCGCCTCATTCCCGTTCTTTAGCCATTCCCCGTGACACCTATGGCTGATCCTTGTTCCGCCGTCCCCTTTGGCATCTGTAACCCGTATCCTCTCCCTGTAGCCTCATTCCCCGTTCTTAACCGCCATCTCCATTATGGTGCCCGCCCGCTGGTGGGGCCTCGCCTCGCCCCATGCCGCACGGCTAGTGTATTGATTGCTGCGCCATCTATAATCTGCGCCTTGGGGCAGGGAACCCCTGCGCCACAACCTCCTCACAAAGCCTAGCCGCATGTGCCTCGCTTCCCATGTTTCTCAATTTCTCGCCATCCGCTTCCATGCCCGCCTGCAATCTCCTCCACGCCCGCGAGCAATCTCCTGTTTGCCCTCAAGCAAGCTCCTCCATGCCCGCCAGCAATCTCCTCCATGCATGCACGCGCAGAGCGCCGCCATGCAACCCCCATGCGCCGCGCGCGACGTGCGCGCGCCGCGCCCGCCAGCTCCCGTAGCCTCATTCCCCGTTCTTTACCCATGCGCCGTGACGCATTAGCCTTGTCCGCCGTCCCCTGGCATGCATAACCCGTAGCCTCATCCCCGGTAGCCGCATTCCCCGTTCCTAGCCGCCATCTCCATTATGGTGCCCGCCCGCTGGTGGGGCCTCGCCTCGCCCCATGCCGCACGGCTGGTGCATCGATCGCGTCGCCATCTAATAATCTGCGCCTTGGGGCAGGGAACCCCTGCGCCGCAACCTCCTCACAAAGCCTAGCCGCATGTGCCTCGCTTCCCATGTTTCTCAATTTCTCGCCATCCGTCTCTCTCTTCCATCCAGGCACAGTAAACCATTAGGAGCCGCAATCTGCTTGAGTTCCGATCGTTGTGAGAGGGGGTGCATGCTCGCCGCAATTCTCGCCATCGTGCATCGTGCTCTCCATCGTACCGCTGCCCCATCTGCCACATAGCCTCGCCCCATCAGGAACAGTTCACCAGTAGCGCTGTGCGTCAGAGCCGCTCAGGGAAAATTTCCAGATTTTCAGCCGCCCAGTATCAAGCGCAGTTGTCCCGGTTGTCCGCCATCGAGCGGCGCCAGGGCGGGAGCCCCTGGCGAAGAGCTTATGAACACACTACAGATTCGGTTCCAGGCTGAGAAGAATGGTCATAGTACCACCGCCTATAAGTAGCCTTACCTTACCTTATTTGACCTATCCAAGTACCACCTATAGGTAGTCTTTGCTGGAAAGCCGATGTAACTGTAAATGTAATTACCACCGCCTAAAAGTAGCCTTACCTTACCTTACCTAGCCTAGTACCACCGCCTCTATAACTACGATTAAGTAGCCTTACCTTACCTTACCTTACCTTACCTTACCTTACCTTACCTTACCTTACCTTACCTTACCTTACCTTACCTTACCTTACCTTACCTTACCTTACCTATCAAAGTCCAAGCTGCGAGCGCGCCGAGGTTCCCTTGTGGTACCGCTGGTGGACTGGCGACTGACGCTGTAGAAGGGCGACCTATCCCCTTTGTTCGGCTGCCTGTTGTCTCACGTTTCGGCGACCACGCACTGCCAGACGCAAGCTCCTCAGACCTGAGGAGCCAGCAGCACCTGCAGGTCCACACGTGCCGTACTGTGTCGTCCTGACGTCGGCAGTCTACAGACCTACTGTGCAGTGCCCCCAGCAAAAAGTGCAGTGCCCCCAGCACCACCAGTATTAACGGCTGCACGCTAGGCTTGAAACGGCGCCACCCAGCGTGCATCAGAGCGACCAGCGCCACGGCCACCATGTTGAGGACTGGAGGGTCAACCTGTGGGTCAACCTCAACTTCACAGCCAACAGCTGCGCATGCAGTACTACGGTGCCGCTTGAGCAGAACATCCATCCCCACCCTGCCTCTGCTGCCGGTGCTGCTGCTACTGCTGCTTGTCTGCACCCCCCTGCCCCGAGCCCACGGTGCCAGCGGACGCATGCTGAGGCAGCAGGGAGGCAGCCCGCAAGGCGCGGGGCGAGAAGACGTTGACATAGCTGGGGTGTTTGCGACACTTGCTCAGCTGCGCAGTGTGGAGCACGCCGGCGGCCCCTCCGTGAGCCAGCCAGAGGAGGACATCTTTGCTGAAATCGCGGCCAAGCGGGCGGCAGACGCAGCCGCCGCAGCCGCCGCAGCCGCCGCAGCCGCCGCAGATGCAGCCGCCGCCAGTGGCCAAACAGCATCGGCCGCGCCAGATGAGAGCCCTGCCGGTGATGGGCCACAGATTGCATGGCCCGTGCGGCCGGGCAGGGAAGAGGCCGCGGCCGCTGCGGCAGATGCGCTGCGTGAGGCGGAGGCTGCGGCCGCTGCCAAGGCTGCTGCTGACAGGGCAGATGCCGGGGCCACGGCAGCTGCCGGGAACGCGGACGCTCCTGCTGCTGCTGCTGCTGCTGCTGCTGCTGCTGCTGCTGCTGCTGCTGCTGCTGACACGGAGGCACACCGGGCCACAGTGGCCGCCGCCGCTGCCGCTGCTGCCGCTGCCAAGGCGGACGCCGAGGCAAGGGCCAAGGCAGCTGCAGCTGCTGCTGCCGCCGCGCTGGCTGCCACCATCACTGGAAGTGCCAACGGCCTCACCCGTGAGGAGGTTCAGGCGCTGCTGAGCGGGCACAATGACGCGCGCGCCAGGTTTGGTGCTGCTCCCCTCATGTGGTCTTCACGGCTCGCAGCAGATGCAGCGACACAAGCTGCGCGCTGCGCATTTGAGCACAGCCCTGTGCCGAAGTGGGGAGAGAATGTCGCGCTTGGGTACAGCAGGGATGCTGCCACTCTGGCAGACGTGTGGGTCAGTCAGGAGGTTTGCAGCTACGACTGGAGACGGCCAGAAGCGTTCACAGCGGGGCACTTTACACAGGTTGTGTGGGCTTCGACGACCATGATCGGATGCGCACTTGTTGGCAGCCCGACCTGCCCCAACGGCATCCGCACGCCGTGGGCGGGGCAGTCACGAGGAGCTTGGATGCTGGTGTGCGAGTACGACCCCCCCGGCAACTACATGGGCCAATTCTCGCGCAACGTGGGGCGGCCGGTCAACCCACGCGAGCTCGCGGTGTGCACTTAGCGGAGGAGAGGGGCCAAGCTCCAGTGAGCTACATCCTTATACCGGCTACCTGGTAAGTTCATAAGCTCTTCGCCAGGGGCTCCCGCCCTGGCGCCGCTCGATGGCGGACAACCGGGACAACTGCGCTTGGTACTGGGCGGCTGAAAATCTGGAAATTTACCCTGAGCGGCTGTGACGCACAGCGCTACTGATGAACTGGTCCTGATGGGGCGAGGCTATGTGGCAGATGGGGCAGCGGTACGATGGAGAGCACGATGCACGATGGCGAGAATTGCGGCGAGCATGCACCCCCTCTCACAACGATCGGAACTCAAGCAGATTGCGGCTCCTAATGGTTTACTGTGCCTGGATGGAAGAGAGAGACGGATGGCGAGAAATTGAGAAACATGGGAAGCGAGGCACATGCGGCTAGGCTTTGTGAGGAGGTTGTGGCGCAGGGGTTCCCTGCCCCAAGGCGCAGATTATAGATGGCGCAGCAATCAATACACTAGCCGTGCGGCATGGGCGAGGCGAGGCCCCACCAGCGGGCGGGCACCATAATGGAGATGGCGGCTAAGAACGGGGAATGCGGCTACCGGGGATGAGGCTACGGGTTATGCATGCCAGGGGACGGCGGACAAGGCTAATGCGTCACGGCGCATGGGTAAAGAACGGGGAATGAGGCTACGGGAGCTGGCGGGCGCGGCGCGCGCATGGCGCGCGCGGCGCATGGGGGTTGCATGGCGGCGCTCTGCGCGTGCATGCATGGAGGAGATTGCTGGCGGGCATGGAGGAGATTGCTCGCGGGCGTGGAGGAGATTGCAGGCGGCAGCATGGAAGCGGATGGCGAGAAATTGAGAAACATGGGAAGCGAGGCACATGCGGCTAAGCTTTGTGAGGAGGTTGTGGCGCAGGGGTTCCCTGCCCCAAGGCGCAGATTATAGATGGCGCAGCAATCAATACACTAGCCGTGCGGCATGGGGCGAGGCGAGGCCCCACCAGCGGGCGGGCACCATAATGGAGATGGCGGTTAAGAACGGGGAATGAGGCTACAGGGAGAGGATACGGGTTACAGATGCCAAAGGGGACGGCGGAACAAGGATCAGCCATAGGTGTCACGGGGAATGGCTAAAGAACGGGAATGAGGCGGGTGGTACGGGTGCTGGCGCGCATGGAGCGCGGCGCGGCGCATGGAGATCGCATGGCGGCGCCCATGCATGGACGAGATTGCTGGCGGGCATTCAGGAGATTGCTGGCGGGCATGGAGGAGATTGCTGACGGGCATACAGGAGATTGCTGGCGGGCGTGGAGGAGATTGCTGGCGGGCATGGAGGAGATTGCTGGAGCCAATGGCGGCGGCGGGACTAGTAGTAGAACACAGGCGCACACCAACAATGCGTTGCTGTTACTACCTGGGTGGTATAGGGTGGATCTGGGGGCCCAGTGTCCTGTCTAGGTCCAGTGCGTGCGCGCGTGTGGGGGTTTACCCTCACCCCTACCAGGTAGCCAGCCAGTTTCCCACTGAAACTGAGTTTAAGGTGTCGGGCGCTAGCGCCGACACCGGTCTTATACATCATTACTGGTGTCACACAGACTGTAAGATCCATCATCATCATCATCATCCTAGTACCACCGCCTGTAAGTAGCCTTACCAGTGTTTCCGTTGGCCGACACGCAACCCGAAACAGTGCACTTTGGGGTTGAGATCGGCCGATTTGGCTGGCGCGTCGGGTTGAGATTGCGCGAATTTCGACCCGAAAAGTATAAAAAATTACGTGTTCACACCCCTTTCGCACGAAGTCGCCTCCGTCGGGTTGAGCCGGGCGTGAGCCGTGAGGCCCGGGTTGAGCCATAATTTCCTCAAGATCCTACGCGGAACCACTGAGCCTGACCGTACCTTAGTAGACGCACGTCCAGTTCTGGCACGCCCTGCTGCAAGACAGGAGCTGCTCAAAGGCCTAAACTGCCCAAACCAGTGCCCCCCCCCCCCTCAGGGCCCCCCCCAACCCCCTCAGGGCCTGAACCCCCGAATCCCCATTCCCATGCCCATTCACAACAGTGTAGCATCGGCCTTCCAGCAGGGGCACCTCCTAGCCCTAGTGCCATCGCCTAGACCCAGGTCAAGGCACACCCAACCGCAAGACAAGAGCTGCTCAAAGGCTTGCCCAAACCATTGACCCTCCCCCCCCTCCCCTCTTCCCCCCCCCCCCCCCCCTGAAACCCCGAATCCTCATGCCCATGCCCAGTTACAATAGTAGTAGCAGCGGCCTTCAAGCAGGGGCATCTCCTAGTCCTAGTGCCACCGTCTAGACCCAGGTCTGGCACGCCCTGCTGCAAGACGAGAGCTGCTCAAAGGCCTGCCCAAACCACTGACCCCCCCCCTTCCCTTCCCACCCCCCCCTGAAACCCCGAATCCCCATGCCCATGCCCAGTCACAACAGTAGTAGCATCGGGGCATCTCCTAGCCCGAGTACCACCGCCTAGACCCAGGTCTAGGCACGCCAAACTGGAACACAGGAGTTGCTCCAAGGCCCGCCCAACCCACTGACCCCCCCACCCCCCCCCCCCCAACCCCCTGAACCCCCAAACCCCAGGCGCGGCCTGGGTGCGAGCCCGGCGAGTGGCGCAACGCGTCGCCCATGCGCACCGGCGCGCTCGACCTGAGCGACATCGCCGGCACGCGCGCGCGCCCCACGCTGCGCACGCGCGCCGCGCCGGGGCAGTACCCGACGGGCGACTACGTGAGTGCCTGCAGTGATTTCCTATTCAGGAGTTTTAATTAATTATTCCACAGCCGGATTTTGCTTTGACCGTGTTGACCGTTGACCTCCCGATGACCGTTTGTCCGCATACACAGGTAACTTGAAAGCTGTCGGCGTGCTCTGTCTGGCGGGCTTGTCGGACTAGCAATCCACTGGATGGGTTGAGCTGTGTGCAAGGCCAAAGTTCAGCCAGAATACAGCCAAATGGCTGTGGAGAGCCGAAAAGGAAATCACTGAGTGTCGGGGTCTTCAGTGTCTTGGTCTTGACATCGTCCTGGTCTCGCCCTTCGTGTCATGGTCTTGGCATGGACTGTTGCGAGGGTCTTGGTCTTGACAGTGTTGCTCGAGCGTCCTGGTCTTGCCCTTGGTCTTGAGTGTTCTGGTCTTGGCATTGACTGTTGTGAGGGTCTTGGTCTTGGATGTTTTGAGGGTCTTGGTCATGACAGTGTTGCTCTTGGTCTCGAGCGTCTTGCCCTTGGTCGTGTCTGTCTTGCCCTGCCCCCGGCCGCCTAAACCCTAAACTTGACACACACACACACACTCACACACATGCCGGGGCCCAGCGCGTGTGAGTGTATGTGCTTCCAGCATGCGCGCGATTCCACCCGCTCTGCTTACCCGCCTGCCCTGCCGACGTTCTTTTGCCAGGGCGACGTGACGGCCGGCGCGGGCGCCGCCATGGGCGACAGCAGCCGGCACGCGGTCGCCGAGCGGATGCGGCGCGAGGGGCGGCCCACGCGCGCCCCACACGACGCGGGCCAGCTCGGCGTGTTTGCCGGCGCGTTCGGCGGGGACTCAGGCCGCCTCATCGCGAGCGACCGCCACGCGCGCGCGCCGTCCAACCCCAATGCGCCCACGTACTCGATCCACGGGGCGTCGCTCGACGACGCGCGCGCGGGCGTGGGGTCGTTCTCGTCCCCGCTGCGCGCGCGCGCTGCCGCGGCCGCGGGGCCCGACCGACGCGCGTGGAACGACGCGGGCGCGCTGTGCATCGCCGACGCGATGGCGACGGGCACGGCGCGCCACGCACGCGTGTTTGCGGCGACGTCGGGGCCCAGCGGCGTCCCCGCGCCGCGCCACGGGCTGCCCACCCTGCAGCCCGCCACTGCCGCCACCGCCGGCATGCAGCAGCGCTCGCTGGGACGGGAGCGCGCGGCGGCGGTCCAGGCGGTCGCGTCGCTGCTGTAGCCGGGGGGGCTGCATGTTTCGTTCTTTGTTGTTGTTCTTGTCGTTGTTGTTCCTTTGGTGGCGTGTGTGGGGGGGAGTCTACGGGGTCAAGTAGCGCGTGCCCTGATGAGGGCCTGAAATACTGGCCGGGCACGCAGGAGTTAGTTTGAGTCGTCAAGGGTAGTCGGTAGTGAGCATGGCTGTAGATATGCCGCACACACACAGTGGTGATGAAGAAGGGGACGATAGTCTGAAGACATGTGTATATGTAGATATACCGCACACTGTGGTGGTTTAGAAGAGAGGGCCCCAGAGGCGCCCCTCTTTACCGCCTCCAGTGGCACACCAGATGAAGAAGGGAGTGTTTTTGCGGAGTTGCACACGTCGGAGGTGGTGGCGCCGTAGGTAGAGAGACACCGAGCAGGGATTGAGCCCCCCCCCAAACACAGTAAAATCAGTGGTGCATAATTGGCCTGCTACATTGTAGACTCAAGGAGGTGTTGCACAGGTGTTGCAGTCTGTTGCTGAGGTGTTGCACATGTGTGGAATTGAAATTGGTCGAAGGCGAGGACAGCCCCCAGCCCCATGCAGGCACGATGGCAGAGATAGTGCACACAGGGAGCCGGGGGCGAGGTGGTGGAGGTGGTGCAGGCCTAGGCGTGGAGCATGGGCGTCTAGCCATGCCGCCCATGGGCGCGCGGCCCGCCACCGCAGCGCCCAACCTCGCGCTGTCTGTGCCCGACCGCAACGCACGAGTCGCAGCACAGGTAGAGGCGGCCAAGCTGTCCTCAAGCATGCGGGAGGGAATGGTGCAAAATGCAAATCGACCGAGTACAGCACCGGCCCGTGAGCACAATGGCTACCAGCTCCGTGCGATGGGGAACATGGACAAGAACTTCGGGCGGCAGAGTCTCTACGACCATGAACGACACGGCCTGGTGCACGCTACGCTCGGTAGGGCATCTGTATGTATGGCACACACACACGCACACACACACACACACGCGCATGCACATACACACACTCACACACACTTATGCACACAGTCCCCACCGTGCTGCGCGACCTGGAGAAGCCGCAGCGGGGGACCCTTCCACGGGCGCCGGAGGACTTTCTCAAGAGCGGCGACGGAGCGACGGTGTGTGTGTTTGTGTACGTGTGTGTGTGTGTGTGTGTGTGTGTGTGTGCGTGTGTGTGTGTGTGAATGTACAGCATAGGCGCGGTTGTGTGTGTGCATGTGCCAACCGCGCGGCCGACGCAGCTGTGCAGAGACAGGGAGAGGTGGATCGGCCAGCAGATGGCGGAGGCGCAAGACATGCTACGCAAGAAGAATCTGCGCCAGTTTGCGCGCGCGTGCGACAGGCTGGCGGGCCGCAGCCGCAGCCATCAGATCCCACCTGCCATGCGGGACGTCTCGGGCGCGCTGCACAGCGGTCCAGACGGGGTGCTGAAGGCCATGACAGAGTCATTCGACAAGCTATACAGCGGGGAGACCAAGCTCAGCGACGAGACCCTGAACCAGCTGGAGAACGATGTAGCGGCGTTTGAGCTCACACGCGCCACAGAGGTGGACGAGGCGCACGGGCGCCCCCCTGACCTGGCTGAGACGGAGGCGTGTGTGCGAGCGTTGCGCTCGGCCGCCGCTCCGGGCGGTGACCAGCTGGACGCCATGCTGTTGCGGTGCCCACCTGCCATCGCATGGCTCCACCGGGTCATCATCGCCGTATGGCGGTCGGGGAGAGCCCCGAGGGAATGGAAAACTGCTATTATCACACCGTTATATAAGGGGAAGGGTCCGCGTGACTCCCCTGGTAACTACCGCGGTATAAGCCTTCTCTCTATTGCCGGGAAAGTGTACGCTGCCATACTTCTGCACCGCGTCTCCTCGCAGGTTGATGGTCAGTTGCATGAGGCTCAGTGTGGTTTCAGAAAAAGCACAGGCACCGTTGATGCGATTTGTACTCTGCGCTCGCTGAGCGCGGCACATGCCGAGTACAAACAATGCATGGCTGTGGCATTTGTCGACTATTCTAAAGCTTACGGTTGCATAAACCGTGCAGCACTGTGGAGAGTCCTTAGATTATGTAGTGTTCATCCGCACATTATTGATCTGTTGGAGGATCTTCACACCAACACCGCAGCTGCCGTGCGGCTGGCTGGGAAAATCGGGCACGAATTCCCCGTGACGTCTGGTGTGCGACAGGGGTGTGGAGAAAGAGATCGGTGTGCGTGTCGGTCGCGCGCTGGGCGTGTTTGCGTCTTTTGATCAGATTTGGGCCAGCAAGAAGATGCAAGTGCAGTCTAAGATGCGGGTTTACAACACTTTCGTGCTGCCCCACTTTCTGTACGGCTGCAAAACATGGGCTCCTACTAAAAAAAACTGACTTGATTGGTTGCCCACTCTAACTGCCTTCGGCGCATTCTGGGCGTGCGCCTGGTCGACCGGCACAGATTAACTTATATTCAGCAGGCGTGTGACACTGAGCCAATTGAGAGCCTTGTGGCAAAGCGATCAATGCAGTGGCTAGGCCATGTGATGCCGGCTTCTCGTCTTCCTCGTACGACTTTTGACTGTACAATGGATGTGGCTCGGCAGCAAGGCCGGCCTCCAGCCTCCCCCCGACACTATTTTCTTAAGCTACTGATTCAGCAGCTAGGCGAACTAGTGGCACTCGTTCTGATTGGAAGACTTTTTCGGACACGGCGTTTGAGCGTGCTCAGGATAGGGTCGGGTGGAGAGCCGTGGTGTACGGTCCGGCTGCCCCTCAGGCGCCGGCCCCTCCACCACGGCGGTCAAGTAGATTGGCAAGCGCCACTTGACCCTCTATCCCCTGGAAGCAGTTAGGACCTATTTTGGAGGCGTCGCACAATAGCTCTCCTCTTTGCTCTGGGACTACACGTTGGCAGGCAGCCGGCTGGTGGCTACCGCCCCTCAAGTAATTGTTAGGGCCAGAACTGGACTGGGGTCTAGGCGGTGGTACTAGGACTAGAGGTAGTCTTTACTGGAAAGCCGATGTAACTGTAACTGTAACTGTAACTGTGTGTGCATGTGCACCCACCTACCCACCCACCAGGCTCGCCAGCTGCGTCGCGCTGCACGGCCTGCTAGAGCAGCGCCCGGTCACACACACACACGCACACGCACACACACACACACACACATACACACACACACGGCAGCTCGCCAGCCGTGTGACGCTGCGCGGCCTGCTGGAGCAGCGCCCGTTTACACACACACACACATACACGCACACACACGCACACACACACACACACACACACGCAGCTCGCCAGCCGTGTGATGCTGCGCGGCCTGTTGGAGCAGCGGCCGGTCAACCGCGACCCGCCGTTGGTGCGCGGCACGGGCGGGGTGACACTCTCGTGGGGCAGCGTGCCGGCGGCGTGCTCGGTCTTCAGACAGGTGCGCGCAGATGGCCAATCGCTGGAAGCTAGCACTGGAAGCTAGCTGTGCATATGGGGCCGGTTGGAGATGCAATCCTAGATGATGTGCACGGCACGGGTGAGGTGGCACTCCCTTGGGGCAGCGTGCCGGCGGTGTGCTCGGTCTTCAGACAGGTGCGCACAGATGGCCAATCGCTGGAAGGCGACGTGCTCGGTCTTCAGACAGGTGCGCCCTGTGGCCGTGTATGCGTGAGACGGACGGGGGTGGGGTGCTCTCATGGGTAAGCATGCCCGGTCTTAACCATTGCGCGCGACGACCGATCGCTGGTGTTGACCTGGGAGCGAGCCGCGCCTCAGGCAGGCTGGTAGTCATGATAGATGATGGGTTCCTAAGATGATGTGCGCGGCACGGGCCGGGTGGCACACTCGTGGGGCAGTGTGCCGGCGGCGTGCTCGGTCTTCAGACAGGTGCGCGCAGATGGCCAATCGCTGGAAGGTAGCACTGAAAGCTAGCTGTGCATGGGGCCGGTTGGAGATGCAATCCTAGACGATGTGCGCGGCGCGGACGGGGAGGCACGTTCGTGGGGCAGCGTGCCGGCGGCCTGCCCGGTCTTCAGACAGGTGCGCGCTGTGGCCGTGTGTACGTGAGATGGACGGGGTTGGGGTGCTCTCATGGAGCAGTGTGCCCGGTCTTAACCGGTGGCCGCGACGACCGATCGCTGGGGCTGACCTGGGCGCAAGCTGCGCCTCATATGGGCTGGTAGTCATGATGTATGATGGGCTCCTCTAAGATGATGTGCGCGGCACGGGCCAGGTGGCACGCTCATGGGGCAGCGTGCCGGCGGCGTGCTCGGTCTTCATACAGGTGCGCGCGAAGTCGCAGTTTCATTTCCAGCAATTTGTGGCCGAACTGGCGCATCCCTTGACCTGACCCCTCCCCCTTCTGTGTCCATTAGGGAAAGCCTCACAGCAGGTCAGGCATGAGCCGCCTGTTGATGAACGCCTCTCCACAGTGACTATTCTGCTTTGCCCGCCTGTCCTTTCAGTCCCCTGTCCCCTGTTCGGGCCTCGGCCTTGGCTTGTCACTCTCTCTCTGTCGGGTTTAGGTTTCGTGTAACACATTCCTCCCCCCTCCCCCCCCAAAAATCCGCCCTGCCTTAACTTTACCCTCCCTTGACTCAACACTTTCTAGATGTAATACGCCAACATGGGTGTCCGATAGACTGCAAAACCACCTCTTCAACCCTTCATTGACCCCTCCGTTGACCTTTGACCTTTGACCCTCCTTTGACCCTCCTTTGACCCCCCCACCCACCCCACTCACACTCCCCCTGCCCCCCCCTCGTCCCCACCAGCTCTATGACAACAGCACGATCGACATCGTCGACACTCCCCTGAATTGACACTCCCTCTACCCCCCACCACCCCCCACCACACACCAGGGGTTTCCTGGGGGTCAGTCATCCTTTCGTTTTTTCCGAAGAGGCTTTCCCAGTTCCGTCGGGATTTGGGGCTGCAGCCCGAAGAATTGCGTCAAAAAGTGTGAAAATCGACGATTTCACACTTTTCCCTGGAAAATTCGCCTCCGCACTTCGTTTTTCCCGATCGTAACCCTACCCAAAACCATCGGGATCGCGCACTCTGAGCGCGCTTTTTTTCGTTTCCCGACACACTCTTCTGTCCCCCCCCCTCTCACCACAGCTGTACGACAACGGCACGATCGACTTCGTCGCACTGCGCTGGGGCGGGATGGCGAACGAGCTGGTTTGGGGCGCACGCGACTTGGGCAGCGCGGGGAAGCGCGACTGGGGGCCGCGCCCGACCGACGTTCCGGTCGGACGGTGGCTGCCCGTCTTCCTGGAGGGCGTGCGCGAGTATGCGGTGGGTTTGGGGTTTAGGGTTTAGGGTTCAAAGGTGAAGTCGGACGGTGGCTGCCCATCTTCTTGGAGGGCGTGCGCGAGTATGCGGTGAGGTTGGGGGTTTAGGGCTTAGGGTTCAGGTTTCACGGTTCAGGGTTCAGGGTTCAGGGCTCGGAGTTAAGGAGGTTGGACGGTGGCTGCCCGTCTTCCTGGAGGGCGTGCGCGAGTATGCGGTGCGTCTGGTGTGTGTGAGGGGGGAGGGGAATTCAGGCATCCCGCTTCAGGGTTGGGGGGGTAGGGTTCAGGGTTCAGGGTGACGGATTGGGGGTTTTAGGCTCAGGCTCCCCCATGCCCTTCTGGTGACCCGCCTTCACAGTAACAGTAACACGGGGTTTCCAGCTAAGCAGGCTACTCTTCTACTAGAGACACCCGCCGATACTCCAGCACACTTAAGTACTAGAGTACCGCCGGCTCCCGGCCGATAGACTACCGCTCCCGCCGGCTAGACTACCCCAATCAGCGGTCTCTGAGAGACATGTCTGGCAAGGAGCATATAGGAGAGGACCTTCCTCAGGGTCACAGTAGTGGCCTTGTGGCCAGTCAAGCCGGCAGAGCCGACTGGCGCTGACTGGAACGGTCCCCGCCTGGCAGTGCATGGCTGTCCAGCTCTCGTTTGCATGGGGCTCAGCCGGCGCCCCATGCCTCATGCATGGCCAGGTCCCACCCTCCAGGGGTGCATGGACGACAGAGTTGTCATGGAGGCTGCCTGAAGACCTTCCAACGCCAGTCACCGGCAGACGAGCGACCCCGAGGATGAGCGCGGTGACGAACGCTGCGATTGGTGAAGCGGATTTACTCTGTGTTGCCTCGGCGGTCGCCACCGCTGAAGCCGTGATGGTAGCCCGCCTCCACGGGCAGCCATCTTGACCAATGTCCAGCATGCATTGACGGGCGCCAGCTCCTCCGCTCGTCGATCAACTCGTCGAGATCGGTGCCGCATGGCGTCCTGCATGGGGGGAGGATAAGGGCCGTCTCCCAGCACGGGCCGCGGCAGCGCCGCGGCTACTCGCCAAGCCATGGCAGCGCCGGGCAAGCCGCTCCTGAAGTTTTCCACCGAGGGGCAGTCTAGCAGGAGCCGGGCCAGTCGTATTTTACCCCGCTCGTCAGCGGCACGGAGATCCTCGTCACCAGCAGCGCTGCATTGCTGGGTCCAGGGCTCGGCGACGAGAACGCGCCTCCTTCACACCACACCCTAAACCCTAAACCCCAAACACACGTACACACTGCGCACACACCCTAAACCTCAAACCCTTAACATACGCACACACCCCAAACACACGCACACACCTTAACCCCAAACCCTAAACCCCAAACACACCTCCCCCCCACACACAGGAGCCGTACCGCTTCATGTCGATCATGGGCGCACACGACCTTATCTCCGAGGTGCGGGTGTGGGTGTGGAGTGTGGGGTGTGGGATGTGGGGTGTGGGTGTGGGGGCAGAGGGGGAGAGGGGGGGAGCATCCTGTGGGGGCGCCAGTCTAGGTCCGGGGGCCAAGTCCCACGGGTTGTTACAAATGCGATGGGGGTGTCAAGGCGGGGTGAGGTGGCCCGTGGGCGAAGCCAAGTGTGGGGGTGGATGGTTTGCCCAGTTTCGGTGTTGACCCCTCTATGGACTCCCCCCCTCTGGTGTGTGTGTGTGTATGTGTGCATGTGTGTGTGTGTGTGCATGTGTGTGTGTGTGTGTGCGTCCCTCACACACGCACGCACACGCTGACACAGGCGGGGCCGCACCTACACGCGATCGCGGCCAACTGCGTCCCGCCGCTCAAAAAGGCGCTCGACACGCGCGAGCCCACGGTCGTCGCGGTCGCGGTCGAGCTCATGCGCACCGCGCTGGTGGCCGACCCGCGCGTCGCCGAGACGTGGATGCACTACATTGGGCAGATTGCGCAGCCGCTGAACCTGTTCCTGACGACACAGGGCTACAGCGTCGACATGGGCTACCTGGCGCCGCGGCGCGTGTGCGCGCTCAAGGACGCGATCCAGGAGGTGCTCGTGCTGTTGCAGGTGCGGTGCGCTCTCCTGTCCTGTCCGCCTCTCTCTCTCGTTCTCTCTCTCTCTCTCTCTCTCTCTCTCTCGTTCTCTCTCTCGTTTTCTCTCTTTCTCTCTCTCTCTCTCTTTATCGTTCTCTCTCTTGTTCTCTCTCACGCGCACGCGCACGCACGTGTCTTGGGGGTGCCTTGCGGGGGGGGTGTTGCCCAGTGTCGGGCAGCCCACTGCGTGTGCGCCTGCACAGGTGCGCCATCTCGGTTTTGCCCTCGGACGTGGTCTCACGTACGCGCCCGGAGGACCCCGGGGTGTGAGCTAAGGCCTAGACTACACGTCTAGGGGGGGATCTACTACTAGGAGAGCCCACAAGGCAACGCAGGCCGTGCACAGCTTACCGTGCGCTCCCCCTGGGCGTTGGAATCGAGGGGTCTGCCTCGTGAGGCGGGCGGTTAGATGCCCTCGCCGGCTGCTCGCGTGCACGGCTTTGTGGCACTAGACCGAGGCCGGGTCGCTTCGGCAGCAGACTGCTTGGCAGGGGAACACAAAACAAAGACACCTCTTAACCCCACATGACGTCGCTGCTGCTGCTTACCCCAGCCGCCAAACCTGCCGCCCGCATCGCGCAGGAGCACTGCGGCTTCGATGCGTCGCAGCTCATGCGGCGACACATGCGCGTGGATCCGATCGTGTGCGATGCGTCGTTCGAGCGGCGGCTGAAGCAGGCGCGCGAGAACCCAGTGTACAAGCCGTGGCAGCCGTACACAAAGCTGTGAGCTGCAGCTGGGCTGTGAGGCATCCCTCTACCTTGGGTATTTCCTTGTACATCAGACATGACAGGCGCGCGCCGTGGCAGCCGTGGCTACATGAGCTGTGGTCTGCAGCTCAGCTATGGGGCAGCTGTAGGGCTTGCGTGCTTGGCACTGAGCGCCCCTACACCTTGGGCATAAGGCCCCCCCCCACATTGGACACTATTGAAGCTACAAAGACAGGATGAATCGACATATCATAGGCACTAGCTCATCTAGTTAGCTCACTAGATAGCTCAATAGGTAGCGCGCCAGGCTGCTGCTCGACGGGATCTGTGAAGAACAAACTCAGGCCACAGGCGCCATCAACTCGGCCTTTACTCGGCGCCACCAGCGTATGTCCGAAGGCAGGGATCCGGGGGACGGCGGCCGCAGCTTTGGGTATTCGCGCAGAGCCCGCCAGCTCCACTTATTGCCAATTGCCTCCTGGTATGCGGGGCAGTGTGGGGTTTGGGGTCACACCGCCGCCCACGAGGCGCCATACACTGTCGATTTCAGAGTGTCGCGTAGCCACGGCCAACACGGAGGCGTGTCAGGAGGGGCGGCGAGGGGGCGCAGGTGGCACCCCGAGTTGCTCACTATGGCCACCCAGCATCCGGCAAGCCAGGCGACAGCTGTCGCGTCAGCTGCTGCTCGGCGGCGGCATCGGCATCCCGGGCGGCTTGAGCTCCGGGTGATCCCGCAGCAGCGACAACGTCTCGTCGTACTGCTCCTGCAGGTGCCACGGCAGGCCTGCAGGTGCCAAGGTACATACACAAGCAAGTCAAGGGCGTGCTGGGTTGGTTTCTAGCACAGGTGCAGGCCGAACACTGCGACACAGACACATACAGTGCCAGACACTCTTTCACGCGCGCACACACCTGGCAAGAGGACATGTCGCTGAGCATGTCACACAGCACCAAGCATGCCTGACACGCACTCACGCACGCACACACGGACACACACACACACGCACACACACACACGCACCTGGCCCAGCGTAGACGTCGCTGAACATATCCCCCAGCGGAGGCAGCTCCTCTTTTGCAGCAACGTCCATTGCGTCAAGCACGCCCTGCCGCGCCGTGCGCCGCGCATCCGCCTCCTGCGCATCGCTCCACCAGCCGGCGGCCTGCGTGCGTGCGTATGTGTGTGTGTGCCTCTGCCTCTTGCGCATCGATCCACCATCCGGCGGCCTGCGTGTGTCTGTCTGTCTGTCTGTCTGTCTGTCTGTCTGTCTGTCTGTCTGTCTGTCTGTCTGTCTGTCTGTGCGTGTGTGTGCCTCTGCCTCATGAGCTTCGCTCCACCAGCCAGCAGCCTGCGTGCGTGCGTGCACGTGCGTGTGTGTGTGTGCTTGCATGTCCGGCTGCACACAAAACACCCCAATCGCATTGAGAGGATCGCATCACAGGCCCCGCACCTGCAGCCACGCGCGGAAGCGGGCGACGGGGTCGCGCGCCTTCCACGACCGCATCTCGCTCGATGTGCGGTAGCTGCGGGGTTAAGGCACGTTTCGGGTTAAGGGGTTTAGGGGCAACTCTAGAGGTGTCCCTGACGGTAACATCCATCATCATCATCAGGGGTAAGGTGTTGGGCTTTGGTAGGCAGGCAGCGGTCGCGCGCCTTCCACGACCGCATCTCCCTTGACGTGCGGTACCTGTCGTCAGGGTTGCATTTTCTGAATTCAGCTCCAGGTGTCAGTTCCAGGCTTCAGAGTTTAGGTCCCAGGGTTGAGCAGGCAGCCGCCTCCCACGACCGCATCTCGCTCGATGAGCGGTAGCTTCGTGGCAGGTTCTGGGTTCCAGGCTTAAGGCTTCAGGGTTTTGGTTCCAGCGGCAACGTTTTGGAGTTGAGGAGTCAGGCTTAAGTAGGCATGCGGCTGTAGCGCGCCTCAGCCGCATCTCGCTCGACGTGCGGTAGCTGTGGGGTCGAAGGAGGTTTGAGGCGGGTAATTTAGGGTTTGGGTGGTGTGTGTGCTGGTGGGGTGGGGCCAGGCAGTGTGTGCGTGAACATGTCCCCCAGCATCAAGCACCACCTGACAAACACACGCACACATGCACACATAAACATGCGCGTACGCACACACACACACACACACACATGCACGCACATACAAATACACACACACCTGCACAAGCACACGTGCACAAGCACACACACACACACACACACGCACGTGCAGGCACCCACCGCATCGAGTCGTCGTTTGTTGAGTGGTGCCCGCTGCGGTGCTTCACCCTTCACCCTTAACCCTAAACCGTAAACTCAACCCTTAACCACAAACCTTAGACTTATCCCCAAACCACACACCGCGTCGAGTCGTCGCTCGTTGAGTGGTGCCCGCTGCGGTACGACATGCACTCGATCAGCACGGGGCGGCAGCCGTCGACCGCGATCTGTGCGGTAAGGGACGCGAGGGGTGTGGGGGCGAGGGAGGCAGGGGAAGACACCGCAATCTGCCGTGAAACCAGTGGGTGGTGTGGGATAAAGGAGAAAGGGGGGGGGTCTGCCATGAAGGAGAAAGGGAGGGGGCGGGGTCTGCCATGGGGAAGGCAAGTGGCGTAGGAAGGGGGAAGGAGAGAGGTGCGGGTCTGACAACACGACCCAGATGGCGAGTGGCACGGTCGCGTACACCAGTAAATGGTGGCGGCCGCAACATCCACCAGCAGGACGGCAACTATAAAGCACTCATTAAAACTGGATTAGGCCAACTATGGACGCCACCATAAATTCCTTGGAAGTTTGGTGTCGGCAGTTTTGGCCAGTTTTGGTCACTGGTTGGGTGGGTGGCCTTTTTGTCTCAGTGCGTTGACAGTTCGTTATTGAATTCAGACCGGCACCCGCCCATCCATGCCTGATGGCGTTATAAATCACGAGCTTCGTTGCCTAAACCCTAAATAGGTGTAAACGTAGGGTGTTGAGTAAACAAAACAAGCCCACCTGTCTCGCCGCCTTAATTGCATTGTACACCGCTCGCGCATCATTGCCGTCCACGCGCACCGAAGGGATGCCAAACGCGGGCCCGCGCGACACGACGCCATCTCCTGGCAGGCACAATGATGGTTGCATCGAGATGTGATGGAAAGCTGACAGCGAGGAGCTCGTTTGTACGTCAGGGTCTGTGCGCAGCTGTCACGGCTTATAACAGTTATACGGCACACAAAAAAATACGGGGGGGGCCATGACACACGCACACGCACACAAACATGCACACGCACACGCACACACACACACACACACACACACACACTCGCCCCGCATCTGCTCGTGCGCTGGCGTGCTGATCGCGTATCCGTTGTTGCGGCACGCAAACACACACACATGCACACACACACACGCACCCACCCACACACTCACCCCGCATCTGCTCGTGCGCCGGCGTGCTGATCGCGTATCCGTTGTTGCGGCACACAAACAAAACAGGCACTCCGAGTGTCGCGGCAAAGTTTAGCGCCGCGTGAGCGTCGCCCTCGCTGCTGGCGCCCTCCCCGAAGAAACACACCGTCACGGTGCGTGCCTGCATGGCCGCGTGTGTGTGTTTGCGTGTGTGTGTGCTTTTGCGTGTGTATGTGTGTGTATGAGAGAGAGAGAGAGTGTGTGTGTGTGTGTGTGTGCGCGTCGCCCTCGCTGCTGGCGCCCTTCCCGAAGAAGCAGACCGTCACGGTGCGCACCTGTGTGCGTGCGTGTGGTTGATTGCGTGTGTGTGTGTGTGATTGCGTGTGTGTGTATGCGTGTGTGTGCGTGCGTGCGCATCGCCTTCGCTGCTGGTGCCCTCCCCAAAGAAACACACCATGTCGGTGTGCGTCTGTGTGTGTGCGTGTGTGTGTGATTGTATGTGTGTGTTTGTGTGTATGCGTGTGTGTGTGTGTGTGTGTGTGCGTGTGCGTGTTTGCGTGTGTGTGTGCGTGTGTGCGTATTGCCCTCGCTGCTGGCGCCCTCCCCAAAGAAGCAGACCGTCACGGTGCCTGCGTGGTTGTGTGTGTGGTGGTGGTCGATTTGAGGGCCCGCCGGACGCTTTCGACGGGCGTATTCGACTCGTATGTGCGTGCCCTGTGTGTGTGCACGTGCGTGCGTGTGTTTCAAGTGTGTGTGTGTGTGTGTGTGTGTGTGTGTGCATGTGTGTGTGCGCACCACTGATGTCGCCATGGCGACCTCCTCCTACCCCATCCACACAGAGAGAGAGAGAGAGAGGGAGAGAGAGAGACGTTCGTTACAGCTCCCATTGCACGGACAACTTGGATTACGGCATCCACAAACCACACACACACACACACACACACACACCTGCTGCAGCTTCATGGCGTATGCCGCCCCGACCGCGTGCGGCATCTGCGTCGCGAGCGGCGACGAAATCGTGTGGAAGTGGAGGTCTCGGCACCCGTAGTGGATCGGCATCTGGCGCCCCTTGCCTGGCTCGTGGCGGTTGCCAAACAGCTGCGTGCGGTGGCGTTCGAATGCGTTCGAATGTCGGTTGGGCCTGGTTGGTTGGTTGGTTGGCGGTTGGTGGTCGATCGTGCGTGGAAGTGGAGGTCGCTGGCACACGTAGTGAAATGGGCGTCTGGCGCCCCTTGCCTGGCTCGTGGCGGTTGCCAAACAGCTGCGTGCAGTGACATTCGAATGCGTCCGAATGTCGGTTGGGCTTTGTGAGATGGTTGGTTGGTGCGGTGGCGGTTGGTGGTCGATAGTGTGTGGAAGTGCAGGTCGCTGGCACCCGTAGTGGATCGGCATCTGGCGCCCCTTGCCTGGCTCGTGGCGGTTGCCAAACAGCTGCGCGCAGTGACGTTCGAATGCGTTTGAATGTCGGTTGGGCCTGGTTGGTTGGTGCGGTGGCGGTTGGTGGCCGATCGTGTGTGGAAGTGCAGGTCGCTGGCACCTGCAGTGGATCGGCATCTGGCTTGTGGCGGTTGCCAAACAGCTGCGTGCAGTGACGTTCAAATGCATTCGAACGTCAGCTAGGCCTGCTTGGTTGGTCGGTGCGGTGGCGGTTGGTGGTCGATCGTGTGTGGAAGTCAGCAAGTCGCTGGCACCCGTAGTGGATGGGCATCTGGAGCCCCTTTTGCCTGGCTCGTGGCGGTTGCCAATCAGCTGCATGCATTGGCATTCGAATGCGTTCGAACGTCGGTTGGGCCTGGTTGGTTGGTGCGGTGGCGGTTGGTGGTCGATCGTGTGTGGAAGTGGAGGTCTCGGCACCCGTAGTGGATCGGCATCTGGCGCCCCTTGCCTGGCTCGTGGCGGTTGCCAAACAGCTGCGCGCAGTGGCGTTCGAATGCGTTCGAATGTCGGTTCGGCCTGGTTGGTTGGTTGTTGCGGTGGCGGTTGGTGGTCGATCGTGTGTGCAAGTGGAGGTCGCTGGCACCCGTAATGAATGGGAATCTGGCGCCCCTTCGTGGCGGTTGCCAAACAGCTGCGTGCAGTAGCGTTCGAACGCATTCGAACGTCGGTTGGGCTTTGTTGCTTGGTCGGTGCGGTGGCGGTTGGCGGTCGATCGTGTGTGGAAGCGGAGGTCGCTGGCACCCGTAGTGGATCGGCATCTGGCGCCCCTTGCCTGGCTCGTGGCGGTTGCCAAACAGCTGCGTGCAGTGGCGTTCGAATTCATTCGAACGTCAGTTGGGCCTTGTTGGTTGGTCGGTGCAGTGGCAGCTGATTGTGTGCAAGTTTAAGACGCTGCCAACCGTAGTGGATGGGCATCTGGCGCCCCTTGCCTGGCTCGTGGCGGTTGCCAAACAGCTGCGTGCTGTGGCGTTTGAATGCGTTCGAACGTCGGTTGGGCTTTGTTGGTTGGTTGTTGCGGTGGCGGTTGGTGGTCGATCGTGTGTGCAAGTGGAGGTCGCTGGCACACGTAGTGGATGGGCATCTGGCTCGTGGTGGTTGCCAAACAGCTGCGCGCAGTGGCGTTCGAATGCGTTTGAACGCCGGTTGGGATGTGTTGGTTGGTTGGTGAGGTGGCGGTTGGTGGTCGATCGTGTGTGGAAATGCTGGTTGCTGGCAACCGTAGTGGATGGGCATCTGGCGCCGCTTGCCCAGTTCATGGCGGTTGCCAAACAGCTGCATGCATGCATTGCGCGTTGTTTCGTCAGGTTCCAGCAGCGCTAACTTAGTAAGTGCATGCTGGTATATCGCACACAAGCGGGCATGCGCACACACACGCACCTCCTGCGCAAACTGCTGCGCCGTGTAGCCTCGCCACAGCAGAACACACACAGAGGCAGCACAGCAGCAGCAGCAGCAGCAGCAGCTGCAAGACACACACACACACACACACCTGGTGTGCAAACTGCTGCAGTGTGTAGCCTCGCCATGGCAGCACACACAGCAGCACACACACAGCAGCAGCAGCAGCAGTGCCAGCTGCAAACACACACACACGCACACCTGGTGCGCAAACTGCTGCAGCGTGTAGCCTCACCACAGCAGCACACACAGAGGCAGCACAGCAGCAGCAGCAGCAGCTGAAAGACACACACACACACACACCTGGTGCGCAAACTGCAGCAGCATGTAGCGTCGCCACAGCAGCACACACACAGAGGCAGCACAGCAGCGGTGGCAGCAGCAGCAGCAGCTGAAAGACACACACACACACACACCTGGTGCGCAAACCGCTGCAGCGTGTAGCCTCACCACAGCAGCACACACAGAGGCAGCACAGCAGCAGCAGCAGCAGCAGCAGCAGCAGCTGCAAGACACACACACACACACACATACCTGGTGTGCAAACTGCTGCAGCGTGTAGCCTCGCCACAGCAGCACGCCCTGCTCTCGATACTGCGGTGACAACGTGTGTGTGTGTGTGTGTGTGTGTGTGCGCGCGTCCCGCCCTGCCCGTACTCGCAGTTTAATCAGACCAGAGCAGTGGTTCTGTCTTCAGGAATTGTATTTTTTTATTTTCTGGTGCCATTTGACTGAAAATCCGGCTCCATGGCTCCCAAATCTGATGGTGTGGATAATAAGGAGACTTCTCGCCCTCTTATCATGGGCTCAGTGATTTCCTTCTCGGCTCTCCACAACCATTTGGCTGTATTCCGGCTGAAATGTGACCTTGAATATAGCCCAACTCAGTGGATTGAAAGTCTGCCCAGCCCATCAGACAAAGCTCGTCTAGAGCTTACAAGTTACCTACATATGAGGACAAATGGTCAACGGGAGGTCAACGGTCAACGCGGTCAAAGCAGAATCCGGCTGTGAAAGAATTAATTAAAAGCCCTGAAAAAGAAATCAATGCTCGAGGTGCTTGCCTGCGCAAACACCTCGTCCTCGGGCTCCAGCGCCGCGGCGGCCGCGACCGCGGTCGCCTCTTCGCCCTGCGATGTGAGGTAGAACGAGAAGCGCCCCTGCCGCTGCGCGTCGTAGAACATGGTGTCCATAGTCTGCGGGGCATGCACGCCGGTGGAGGGGGGAGGGGGGCAGGGGGGGAGAGGTGTGTGTGTTTGTGCATGTGCGTGTGTGTGTGTGCGTGTGTGTGTGTGTGTGTGTGCAGAGAAGCGCCCCTGCCGCTGCGCGTCGTAGAACATGGGGTCCATTGTCTGCGTGGCGGGGGCGCAGCACGCATGGTGGTGTATCCCAGGATTCTTGAATCCCAAAATGTATTGGTCATGATCACGCGTGACTGTTCACAAACTGAAGAGCCGAGACAGCAGCACCGGTGGGGGGAAGGGCAGTGATTTCCTTTTCGGCTGTCCACAGCCATTTGGCTGTATGCCGGCTGAACTTTGACCTTGCACACAGCTCAACCCATCCAGTGGATTTTCAGTCGGACAAGCCCGTCAGACAGAGCACGTCAACAGCTTTCAAACGGCCTGTGTATGAGGGCAAACAGTCAACGGGAGGTCAACGGTCAACGCGGTCAAAGCAAAATCCGGCTGTAGATTAATTAATTAAAAATCCTGTAATGGAAATCACCGGGGAAGGGTGTGTATGTGTGTGTGGCCATGACCACGCGCGACTGTTCACAAACTGGAGCGTTGAGACAGAAGCCCCGGTGGAGGGAAAGGGGGGGAGGGGGGGCGGGGGCTTGGGGGCAGGGGCACACACACCTGTAGATCTTCACAACTCCTCCTTGCCCAGCGGGTGCAGCACACCCACAGCCACACACCCACACACCCAAACACCCACACCCACACACATGCTTACACACACGCGCACACACATACGCCCCCGCCACACACACCTGCAGACAGACCATGGTGCTATACATCTTCACCGCGTCCTCCTTGCCCAGCGACACACACACACACACATACACACACGCTCACCCTACCCACACGCATGCATGCCCCCCCCCCCCCCCGCACACACACAATCACGCACGCGCACACACATACGCCACACACACACGCAGCCACACACCTGCAGGCGGGCCATGGTACTATACATCTTCACGGCGTCCTCCTTTCCCAGCGGGTGCGGCAGGACGGCGCCCGGGATCTCGCGCCCTGCCGCATTGAGCGTGCGGTAGATCGGCCGCCGCGTCGCCTCGGTCAGATCCTCGAAGCCGCCGACAAACGACAGCTGGGGTGTTGGGTGGTGGTGGTGGTGGTGTGTGTGTGTGTGTGCACGTGGTGTGTGTGTATGTGTGTGCGCCTGTGTGTGTGTGTGTGTGTGTGTGTTGTATGTGTGTGTGTTGTGTGCGAACATGCATGGCGAGAAAACCCTAGCTTCCCATGCTCCCATGCGCACCTCGGGCGTCAACCGCACATTGCCACCTGGCAGCTCGATTACGGTCTCTGATGTGTCAATGTACGCCACCTCGGCATTAGCGTCGGACGCGAGGCCCCGACGTGCCATGCCGAGCAACACCTCTGGGCGCAGATGTGGTCTAAAAGCGCTACAGAGGGCATGCCCTGCGCGTGCTGCGGGACTCATGGCTGCGGGAATGCGGTATCGAGCCTACCTCGGCTCTCCTCCTCCTGAATGGCTGACTAACGGCTGACTCATCTCCCCACACTCGAAGCGTTTTATTGTGTAATTGCCACGCTCGTCCATTTTCGTGCTATCTTGGGTACTTCTGTTTAGGTCTGAGTCCAAGGGACTCGGACGGGTGCCAAAGTTCCCTCTGTTGGCCTTCCCCTGATCTGAGTTCCTTTGAACCAGTGATCATAACAGCTGCTCATTCATGGCCATGGCAACTGCTGGCGGAGGCCTCTCTCGCACAGCCATGTCCCTGGGGTGTCGCAGCTGCGGGCGCCTGGCGAACAGCGCCCGAGGGTTAGGCATGCGATTGGATGGGCCGCACGCCTGCGTGCGTCGGCATGCATGCAAGGCCATGTGCCATCATGCATGCAAGAGCCCCACCCTAGCATGGGGATCACGCCCAACGGGGTGGGGCGTCCCGCACATGCTGCTGCGCCGCCTCAGGCACCCCACAGTGGCGACAACGAGGACAGCGGCGGCGGCGCGCGGGCTGGCGAGCAGCAGCGGCTCCTGGTGCGCATCCGGGCACGCGCCGTTCGACCCCGCGCACCCGCCGCCGGCGTGCAAGGCAGCGGGCGGCGACTCGCGCCGGCGGCCGCGCTGGTGGGCAGACGCTGGCACCGGCACTGGCGTGCGCACACACGTCGCGCCATCTGCTGCTGTGGCTGCTGCGGGGCCTGGAGGGGCGGGCGGCGGCGCAGCGGGCAGCAGCAGCGGGTTCGCGCCGGATGGCGTCTTCCGGATGCGCATGGACGTGCGCGACTACGAGCTCGACCAGTTTGGTGCGTGGTGTGTCTGGCGACGCCCGGAGGCTGCTGATGCTGGTGCTGGTGGTGCTGCCGATGCCGGTGGTGGTGGTGGTGGTGGTGGTGGTGGTGCGGCTGCTGCTGCTGAACACGAGGCGTTGCGCATTTCCCAACGGGAGCCCGCCCCCCTCCCTCCCCCCATCTTCCCAATCCCACCCCCCAGGCGTCAACGCGGTCTTCGTCCTACGCTCAGCACGCGCGCGCCACTCGCCCCCCCCCCTCCCTCCCCCCCCCCTCCCTCCCTCCCTCCCTCCCTCCCTCCCTCCCTCCCTCCCTCCTGAGCCCCTCCCCCAGTCATGTTACAGCAACTCAGCCACCCTCCAGATGCCTCTGCTGGAAAGCCGATGCTACTGCCCCCCCCCCCTCCTCCGCCCCTCTCCCTCACTCCTTAGCCCCCCCAGTCATGTTAAAGCAGCTCGGCCACTATCCAGATGCCTCTGCTGGAGAGCCGATGTTACTGCCCCCCCCCCTCCCTCGCCCCTCCCCCTCCCTCCTAAGCCCCCCCCCAGTCATGTCACAGCAACTCAGCCACTCTCCAGACGCCTCTGCTGGAAAGCCAATGTCACTGCCCCCCCCCTCCCCTCACCCGTCTCTCTCCCTCCTTAGCCCCCCCCCCCCATTCATGTTACAGCAACTCGGCCACCCAGATGCCTCTGGGGAAAGCCAATGTTCCTGCCACCCCCCCCCTCCTCCCCTCGCCCCTCTCCCTCCCTCCTTAGCCCCCCCCAGTCATGTTACAGCACTTCAGCCACTATCCAGATGCCTCTGCTGGAGAGCCGATGTAACTGCCCCCCCCCCTTCCCTCGTACCTCTCCCTCCCTCCTTAGCCCCTCCAGCCATGTAACAGCAACTCAACCAACTATCCAGATGCCTCTGCTGGAGAGCCGATGTTACCGCCCCCCCGCTCCCCATCAGGTGTTGTCAACAACGCGGTCTTCGCGTCCCTACTCCCAGCACGTGCGCGTCCCCCCCCTCCCCTCCCCCCTACTGTAACTCCCCCCCCCCCCGTTTGCCCCATTCAAGACACAGTTGCCTGGCATCCCCCCCCCAACCCACCCACCCCCCAGGTGTCGTCAACAATGCGGTCTTCGCGTCCTACGTCCAGCACGCGCGCCACGAGGCGTTTGCGGCGCTCGGGTACTCGATGGAATCGCTCACGGCTGACGGGTCGGCGCTCGCGCTGTCATCGCTCGCGCTCACATTCTTGGCACCGCTCAGGTAAGGGGTGGGGTTCAGGGTGTAGGGAACTCGATGGAGTCGCTTGCTGCCGATGGCCAGGGCTAAGGG
This sequence comes from Chlamydomonas sp. UWO 241, assembly GCA_016618255.1. NCBI lineage: Eukaryota > Viridiplantae > Chlorophyta > Chlorophyceae > Chlamydomonadales > Chlamydomonadaceae > Chlamydomonas > Chlamydomonas priscui. The sequence continues at coordinate 438,596 of VFSX01000011.1, read as the reverse complement.
TTCTAGGGTTTTCTAAAGGGTGTAGGGTCTCAGGTTTAGGGCTTAAGGAACTCGATGGAGTCGCTCACGGCTGACGGCTCGGCGCTCGCGTTGACAAGGGTTAAGGTTACAGGGTTTAGGGTGGTGCACGCACACCTCCCCCTCCCTCCCTCCCTCCCGCCCTCCCGCCCTCCCTCCCTCCCTCCCTCCCTCCCTCCCTCAGTTTAGGGGTTTGGGGAGGGGTCTAGGGATTCGCTCGCAAATGACGGCTCGGCGCTCTCGCTCTCGTTGCTCGTGCTGAAGTTCTTGGCGCCGATCAGGCAAGTAGCTTGCTCGGCCATGACGGTGTGACCACAGGAGCAGGTGTGTGCGTGTGTGTGTGCGTGCACCAATCGTGATGTCGGACGGCTCGGCGCTCGCGCCCTCGGCGCTCGTGCGCACATCCCTGGTGCCGCTCAGGCAAGCAAGTTGCTTGGCCATGACGGTGTGACCACAAGAGCAGGTGTGAGCGTGTGTGTGTGCGTGCACCAATCATGATGGCTGACGGGTCGGCGCTCGCGCTGTCATCGCTCATGCTGACATTCTTGGCGCCGCTCAGGCAAGGATTTGGGGGTAGGGTTTAGGGTCTGGGGCTCAGGGTCTAGGGTTCAGGGTCTAGGGTACTCGATGGAGTCGCTCACGGCTGACGGCTCAGCGCTCGTGTTGACAGCAGGGTTAAGGGTACAGGGTCTAGGGTTAAGGGTCCAGCTGGGGTCTAGGGTTTGCGGCGCTCGGTTACTCGATGGAGTCGCTCACGGCTGACGGCTCGGCGCTCGCGCTGTCGTCGCTCGCGCTAACGTTCTTGGCGCCGCTCAGGCAAGGATTGGGGGGGGCAGGGTTCAGGGTCTAGGGTTCAGGGTCTAGAGTTCAGGGTCTAGGGTTCAGGGTCTAGGGTACTTGATGGAGTCGCTCACGTCTGACGGATCGTCGCTCGCGCTGTCGTTACTCGCGCTCACATTCTTGGCGCCGCTCAGGCAAGGATTTGCGGGTAGGGTTTAGGGTTCAGGGTCTAGGTTATCTAGGGTGTGGGGTTCAGGGTCTAGGGTTAGTCTAGGGAGAAGCTCGCAAATGACGGCTCGTCGCTCGCGCTCTCGGCGCTCGCGCTCACATTCTTGGCGCCGCTCAGGCAAGGAGTAGGGTTTGGGGTTAAGGGTAAGGCTAGGGTTCGGGGTTTAGGGTGCTCGATGGAGTCGCTCGCCGCCTACGGCTCGGCGCTCGCGCTGACACTCTTGGCGTTGCTCGGGCAAGGAGTGGGGCTTAGGGTCTAGGAGTCAGGGTCTAGGGTCAAGCCAGGGTCCAGGGTTCAGAGTTCAGGGAACTCGGTGGAGTCGCTCACGGCTCGGCGCTCTCGTTCTCGACGCTCGCGCTGACGTTCCTAGCGCCGCTCAGGCAAGTAGCTTGCTCGGCCACGATGGTGTGACCACGACAGCAGGTGTGTGTGTGTGTGTGTGTGTGTGTGTGCGCGCGCGCGCACACCAATCGTGATGGCTGACGGCTCGGCGCTGGCGCTGTCATCGCTCGCGCTCACATTCTTGGCGCCGCTCAGGCAAGGATTTGGGGGGAGGGTTGAGGGTCTAGGGTTCAGGGTCTAGTGTGCTCGATGGAGTCGCTCACCGCCGACGGCTCGTCGCTCGCGCTCACACTCTTGGCATCGCTCAGGCAAGGAGTGGGGCTTAAGGTCTAGGGGTTCAGGGCCTAGGGTCTAGGGTTCAGGGTCTAGGGTCCTCGATGGAGTCGCCCACGTCTAACGGATCGGCGCTCGCGCTCTCGTCGCTCGTAGCACACAGACACACGCACGCACGCATGCCACGGCTCCCCCGGCCCCTGCCTCGCATCTCCTGTATCCCCCCCCCTCCCCCTGCACACGCGCACACACCCACACACCCAGGGCGCGCGACACGCCTGAGGTCTGCCTGTGGGTCGAGAAGCTGATGGGCCGCCGCCCCCTCTTTCCCCCCTGATCCCTGTCTCTTCATCTCCCCACAGGCCCGCCCCCCTCCCTGCCTCTTCACCTTCCCGCGCCCCCACCCCCGCAGGTCGCGCGACACGTTTGAGGTCTGCTTGTGGGTCGAGAAGCTAACGGGCCGCGCTTGCCGCCCCCTGCCCCCCCCCCCCGGACACCTGTCTCTTCATCTCCCCGCACACCCGCCCCCTCCCTGGCTCTTCACCTCCCCGCGCTCCCACCCCCCGCACCCGCACCCGCAGGTCGCGCAACACGTTTCATCTCCGCGTGTGGGTCGAGAAGCTGACGGGCCGCGCACGCCCTCCCCCCCGAACTCTGTCTCTTCATCTCCCCACACAGCCGCTCCCATCCCTGCCTCTTCACCTCCCCGTGCCCCCACACCCGCACCCGCACCCGCACGTCACGCGACACGTCTGAGGTCCGCGTGTGGGTCGAGGAGCTGACGGGGCAGTACATGCCCCTTCACCCCACTCCACCCCCGACACCCGCTATGTCTTCATCTCCCCAAAATTGCCCCAAACTGCCACACATACCCTCTCTGCCTCTTCATCCCCCCGCACCCGCAGGTCGCGCGACACGTTTGAGGTCCGCGTGTGGGTCGAGAAGCTCACCGCCGCGCGGCTGGTGATGGGGCAGGAGATCTCTCTCGTGTCGTCGCACACGGCCGCGGGGTTTGAGGACGCACGGCGGCCAGGGCAGGTGGGTGTGACAGTAACAGTAACATCGGCTTTCCAGCAAAGACTACAATCTAGTCCTTGTACCACCGCCTACACCCAAGTCCAGTTATGGCCCTAACAATTACTTGTGAGGGGCGGTAGCCACCAGCTGGCTACCTGCCAACGTGTAGTCCCAGAGCAAAAATGAGAGCTATTTTGCGACGCCTTCAAAATAGTTCCCAACTGCTTCCAGGGGATAGGGGGTCAAGTGGCGTGGCGCTTGCAAATCTACTTGACCGCCGAGGTGGAGGGGCCGGCGCCCGAGGGGCAGCCGGACCGTACACAACAGCTCGGGTGTGAACCGAAACCAAACTTTTATCTCTGGGCCGGCCCATGGGCCTGAATCGGAAGCAGAGCGGGTGTGAGTTCCCGCTCTGCCCTCTTTTGCCAGAGAGGGATTGAAAAGGTCGGATCTCAAGATGTGAGCCATGTGAGCGAATTTGCCCCATGTCCTCCTAGCACGATATCTGGCTGGACACGCCGCCCGCCCTCATCACCACCAACTCCTCCCCCCATCCCCCGCCGTGCTGCCCTCCCCCCCCTCTCCCTTCCCCACAATGCAGCCCGTGCTCAGGTCGGAGGCAGTCGTGGTGTTGCTCGACGCCGGATACGCGCCCGTGCGCATCCCCGCGGCCATCAAGGGCGTGTTTAGTGCGCTGCAGGCGCAGCGCCAGGCGGCAGCGGCGGCGGCGGCGGAGTGAGGTGGCGCCGGAGCAGGGGTGGTGTGGAGTTGATGTGATGATGTTCACGTTGGCCCGAATCATACCGTACGTGGTGTATTCAAATAGTGAGACTGAGAGAGAAAAGAGAGAAGAGAGAGAAGAGAGGGAGAGATGAGTAAGAGACCTACCACTACTACATTGAGGCCCCCTACTACTTGAGGGGGCCTCATAGGCTCACCATTGGCTGACATCGCGCAGAACACAGCTCCTGGTCGACCAGATACGAACACCTGTTCACGCTTGTGTGGGCGCGATTCATGTTTTGTTCCCCTCCTGAGGGGCATAGACGTACGCCTAATTGGCTAATGAAGCGCTCGGCAGACCAGCAGAGCAGCCCGAGCCCGGCAGCGAACAAGAAGCAGGCGAAGATGGTCGAAATCGATGAGAACCTGCACAGCCGGCAGCTCGCTGTCTATGGGCGCGAGGCCATGCGGCGCATGGCGGGGGCGGCCGTCCTGATCAGCGGTCTCAACGGCCTGGGCGTGGAGATTGGTGGGTGGGAGACTGAGAGAACAGTGTAAGATCGTTGTGTGTTGCATGCGGCAACCCAGCACGCACGCAGCGTGACCCGCCACTACCACTCGCAGCCAAGAACGTCATCCTGGCTGGCGTGCGCTCGGTGACGATCCACGACACCGCGGACGTGCGGACGCGCGACCTGGCAGCGCAGTTCTACCTCACAGAGGCCGACGTGGGGCGCAACCGCGCAGAGGCGTGCAAGGACAAGCTGCAGGAGCTCAACACCGCGGTCGCTGTGCATGCCTCAACCGCAGAACTCACTGATGACTTCCTGAAGGGCTTCCAGGTTCGGTGGGGATGCCATGCACATGGGCCGTGCTTTGCCCATGCGCGGCCCCTCCACTCACGCACACCTCGCACCCACCCGCCGCATGGGCTTACAGGTGGTCTGCCTGGTGGCCACCCCACTCGCCGAGTCCAAGCGCATCGACGAGTTCTGCCACAAGCAGAGCCCGGTCATTTCCTTCATCCGCGCGGAGACGCGCGGCGTGTTCGCCTCCGTCTTCACCGACTTCGGCCCGTCGTTCACCACATTCGACCAGGATGGTGAGCCTCGCAGGGAGTGGGTGGGCTGGCCCAGCCTCAGATCTCTTCGTACAGCACGCCAACCTCATGCGCCCCCATGCACGCATGTGCGCGATCGACCCCGCAGGCGAGGAGCCGCACACTGGCATCATCGAGTCCATCACCTCCGGCAACCCGGCCATGGTGACGTGCGTGGAAGACGAGCGCCTGGAGTTCCAGGTGCGCCGCGTTGCATGCGGCTTACATATTTGAAGCGACAGGCAGCGATCTGGCCCAGTGGGATCTGGGATTTCAGTGGCACACGCTGCGCTGGTGCTAACCCAGTGTTACCATGCACCGCGGTGCGTCGCGATTGCGCCACTCCGTCGTGCAGGACGGCCAGCTGGTCACGTTTGCCGAGGTGCAGGGCATGACTGAGCTCAACGGGCACAAGCCCATCAAGGTCATCAACTGCAAGCGCGCCTCGTTCCAGCTCGACATTGACACCTCGTCGTACGGCGACTACGCGCGCAGCGGCATCGTGACACAGTTCAAGGAGCCCAAGACACTCGTGTTCAAGACGCTCGCGGAGTCGCTCGCTGACCCGGGCGAGATGCTGCTGACCGACTTCGCAAAGTTTGACCGCCCCGCGGTGCTGCACGTCGGCTTCCAGGCGCTCGACGCGTTTGAGGTGGGCGGGGAGGCCCAGAGAGCAGCGGGGAGCGCACGCGCACGTGCGGTGGCGGTGGCGGTGGTGTTGGCGTTGGTGTCGGGAGGGGTGGTGCCGTGTTGATGCTTTCGGCCCGCACCTCAACACACCCCATGACACACGCACGCGCGCCCTCCCCTGCAAGCACAGGCCGAGCATGGCCACGCGCCGCGCCCGGCCGACAAGGCCGATGCCGCCGCGCTCGTGGCGCTCGCCAAGAAGATCAACGAGGGCCTGGCTGAGGCCGCGCGCGCGGACATTGGCGAGGGCGCGGAGAAGGTGTGTGTGTGTGCGTGTGTGTGTGTGTGTCGGGTTTGGGGTCAAGAATTTGGGCTTGGTGCTCGTGGCGCTCGTCAAGAAGGTCAACGAGGGGCTGGCTGAGGCCGCGCGCGCGGACATTGGAGAGGGCGCGGAGAAGGTGTGTTGACATGTGTGTGTGTGTGTGTGTGTTGAATGTGTGTGTGTGTGTGTGTCGGGTTTGGGGTCAAGGGTTCAGGGCTTGGAGCTCAACCAGACACACACACACACGCACACGCGCGCACACGCACGCACACGCAGGTGCTGGCGCTGCTGGCGCACTGCACGAGCTGCGAGCTGAACCCGATACACACACGCGCACACACGCACACACGCACAGGCACACACAGGTGCTGGCGCTGCTGGCGCACCGCTCGAGCTGCGAGCTGAACCCGATACACACACGCGCACACACGCACACGCACACACACAGGTGCTGGCGCTGCTGGCGCACCGCACGAGCTGCGAGCTGAACCCGATACACGCACACGCACACACGCACACACACGCGCACACACACATATGTAGGTGCTGGCGCTGCTGGCGCACTGCGCGAGCGGGGAGCTGAACCCGATCTCGGCGATGTTTGGCGGAGTGGTGGGCCAGGAGATTGTCAAGGCCATGTCTCTGAAGTTCCACCCGGTGGACCAGGTGCGTTTTTTGTGTTTGAACGAGAGATTGTGTGTGTGTGTGTAGGCACAAGAGAGAGGTCGTTTGCGTGTGTGTGCGTGGGAAGGCCAGGAGGTTGTGAAGGCAATGTCTCTCTAGTTCCACCCGGTGGACGAGGTGCATCTGAGTGCCCGTGCGTGTGTGTCCGTGCGTGTGTGTGTGCGTGTGCGTGCGTGTCTGTGTGTGCGCGCGTGCGTGCGTGTGCCAGATGATGATGATGATGATGATGATGATGGATATTACAGTCTGTGTGACACCAGTTATGATGTATAAGACCGGTGTCGGCGCTAGCGCCCGACACCTGAAACTCAGGTTCAGAAGAAAACTGGCTGGCTACCTGGTAGGGGTGAGGGTAAACCCCCACACGCGCGCACGCACTGGACCTAGACAGGACACTGGGCCCCCAGATCCACCCTATACCACCCAGGTAGTGACAGCAACGCATTGTTGGTGTGCGCCTGTGTTCTACTACTAGTCCCGCCGCCGCCATTGGCTCCAGCAATCTCCTCCATGCGCGCCAGCAATCTCCTCCACGCCCGCCAGCAATCTCCTGTATGCCTGCAAGCAATCTCCTCCATGCCCGCCAGCAATCTCCTGTGTGCCCGCCAGCAATCTCGTCCACTCATGGGCGCCGCCATGTGATCTCCATGCGCCGCGCCGCGCTCCATGCACGCCAGCACCCGTACCACCCGCCTCATTCCCGTTCTTTAGCCATTCCCCGTGACACCTGTGGCTGATCCTTGTTCCGCCGTCCCCTTAGGCATCTGTAACCCGTATCCTCTCCCTGTAGCCTCATTCCCCGTTCTTAACCGCCATCTCCATTATGGTGCCCGCCCGCTGGTGGGCCTCGCCTCGCCCCATGCCGCACGGCTAGTGTATTGATTGCTGCGCCATCTATAATCTGCGCCTTGGGGCAGGGAACCCCTGCGCCACAACCTCCTCACAAAGCCTAGCCGCATGTGCCTCGTTTCCCGTGTTTCTCAATTTCTCGCAATCCGCTTCCATGCCCGCCTGCAATCTCCTCCACGCCCGCGAGCTATCTCCTGTTTGCCCTCAAGCAAGCTCCTCCATGCCCGCCAGCAATCTCCTCCATGCATGCACGCGCAGAGCGCTGCCATGCAATCCCCATGCGCCGCGCGCGCCGTGCGCGCGCCGTGCGCGCGCCGCGCCCGCCAGCTCCTGTAGCCTCATTCCCCGTTCTTTACCCATGCGCCGTGACGCATTGGCCTTGTCCGCCATCCCCTGGCATGCATAACCCGTAGCCTCATCCCCGGTAGCCGCATTCCCCGTAGTAGCCAGAGTATGTGCGCATGTAGGAGAAAGGGAGTTAGCGAGAGAGAGTGTGTGTGTGTGTGTGTGTGCGTGCGTTGCTGCCTCCCCCCCCCCAGTGGCTACAATTCGACCCTGCCGAGTTGCTGCCCACCAACCCCTTATCTCTGCTCTCCCTTAAACTCACACATGCACACACACGCACACACACGCATGCTCCCCCCCTCTCACACACACACGCACACACACACACACACATGCCCCCCCCTCCCAGTGGCTCTACTTCAACTCTGCCGAGTCGCTGCCCACCGGCGTCCTGGAACTCTCGCCACCCCCTTCTCGTCTCTCTCTCTTCGCTCTCTCTCTCTCCTTTCTCTCTCTCTTCGCTATCTCTTCTCTCTCTCACACACACACACAGTGGCTCTACTTTGACTCAGCCGAGCCGCTACCCACTCCCCTCTATCAATGTCCTCCCTTGCACTCACACACACACACACACACACATGCTCCCCCCCCCCCAGTGGCTCTACTTCGACTCTGCCGAGTCGCTGCCCACCGGCGTCCTGGACCTCGGCGCCGATGAGTTTGCTGGCGACGGCGGGCGCTACGACGCACAGATTGCGGTTATGGGCAAGGGCATGCAGGTGCGTGTGTGTGCGTGTATGCGCCATGTAACTACATCTCGATGTCTGGTCTGCAACTCTCTCTCTCTCTCTCTGTGCGTTTGTGTGTGGGGGTGGAGGGGGGGGCGGTGGGCGCTACGACGCACAGATTGCGGTTATGGGCAAGGGCATGCAGGTGGGTGGGTGCTCCGATATCTCTGCTCTGTTCCAATCTCTCTATTTCTCTATTTCTCTGTGCGTGCCCGTGTGTGCGTGCGGGGGGGGGGGTCAGCTTCGCACAGATTGTGGTGCTGGGCAAGGGCATGCGTGTGCGTGTGTGCCATGCAACGACATCTTGATGTATGGTCTGTTACGCTCTCTCTCTCTCTCTCTGTGCGCGTGTCTGTGTGTGTTGGGCGGGGTGGGGGGGTGACGGCGGGCGCTGCGGCGCACAGATTGCGGTGCTGGGCAAGGGCATGCAAGTGCGTGTGCGTGCGCGCATGTGCGTGTGTGCCATGAAACGACATCTCGATGTCAGGTCTGTACCGCTCTCTCGCTGTGCGCGTGTTTGTGTGTGTGAAGGGGGGGGGGTTGCTGCCCCACCCACCCACAGGATGATGGATTGTACAGTCGGTTTGACAGTCTGCTCGACACCACTTGCACTATCTGACAGTACAAACAGACACCACGTATCCACCCCGCGCCCACGCCCCACGCACGCGTCAGGCCAAGCTCTCGACCACGACGACGCACCTTCCTCATCGTCGGCGCTTTCTCTTCTCGTCTGCTGCCCCTCTGCTCTGCCCCACCCACCTATGTCACTAGTACTTGGAAGTGGTGACAGACGGTAAAACCCATCATCATCATTACCACCGCCCACCTTCGTCCACCCCATCCCCACGCAGGCCAAGCTCGCGACCATGAACCTGTTTCTCGTCGGCGCCGGCGCTCGGTCTTTAACTCCCCTGCTGCCCCATGCGCCCACCTACCCACCCACCTAATGAATCCTCCCCCGTGCCCACGCGCACGGCAGGCCAACCTCTCTGCCATGAACCTGCCCCTCGTCGCTCAAACCTCCTCTTCTGCCACCCCTGCTGTGCTGTCTGCCCCTGCTGTGGCGTCTTCACCTCACGCACCCCATCCCCACGCAGGCCAAGCTCTCGACGATGAACCTGTTCCTCGTCGGCGCTGGCGCTCGGTCTTTACTCCCCTGTCGCCCCATCCGCCCACCTACCCACCCCCTAATACCCCACACACACACACGCGCGCGCCCACGCACACGTCAGGCCAAGCTCGCGACGATGAACCTCTTCCTCGTCGGCGCCGGCGCGCTCGGCTGCGAGTTCCTCAAGAACTTTGCGATGATGGGCATCGCGACGTCCGGGCCCGGCTGCGTGACCGTGACCGACGACGACGTGATTGAGAAGTCCAACCTCTCGCGCCAGTTCCTGTTCCGGGACTGGAACATTGGCCAGGCAGGTTTCAGAGGGGCTGCCACGTGTTCGCCACACCACACACAGTCACACGCACACCACAGTCACACTCGCAGATGTCTTTCCACACGCCAACATAGGTGTCGGACAGACTGAACCCCCCCCCCCCCCCGCACACACACACAGGCCAAGTCTACATGTGCGGCCGACGCAACGCACAAGCTGAACGCGGGCATCAAGATCAACGCGCTGCAGAACCGCGTGTCGCCCGAGACCGAGGCCGTGTTCAACGACAAGTTCTGGCAGGTGGGTGGCTGTGCTGGGACGTTCTGGCAGATGGGTGGTTTTACTGGGAAGTTATGGCAGATGGGTGGGTGTGCTGGGGTGCTACGGTTGGTAGGGGACCTCGACGGCATCAAAACGCGGGCCGGCGATTTTTGTTGTTGAGACCAAGGTTTCAAGCAGTTGGGTTTCGAGGTTGAAAGCCAGCCGAGGTTTCAGGGCATCAAAACACGGGCCGGCGATCTTTGTGGTTGAAACCAAGGTTTCAAGCAGTCGGGTTTCGAGCTTGAAAGCCAGCCGAGGTTTCAGGGTTGACGGCCGGCCAAGGTTTTAAGGTTAAAAGCCAGCCTAAAACCTGCCCACAGCCCTCACACCCCCAACCCCCCAAAACCCTGCAGGGCCTCGACCTCGTGATCAACGCGCTCGACAACGTCAACGCGCGCCTGTACGTCGACGCGCGCTGCGTGTACTTTGGCAAGCCGCTGCTCGAGTCGGGGACGCTCGGCCCCAAGTGCAACACACAGATGGTGCGTCCGTGTTGGGGGGGGGGGGGTCGATATGCCGGTGCTTTTAACAACAGAGGGGAATCCAGGGGAATCCGCGGGCGTCGGTCTCGTCGAAATCTAGCCATGCATGGACGCACGCGCACACACACACACACTGCCGGTAGCCGCCTGCTCAAGTCAGGGACGCTCGACCCCAAGTGCAACACGCAGATGGTGCGTGTGTGTGTGGGGGGGGGGGGTCCAAGAGGGTGGTGGTGGTGTGACTCTGCTCCTCTTTAAGGGGGATTCGTAGGCACGGGTCTCGTCGAAATCGGGCCATGCATGCATGCACACACTGTGCCGCACGTACTAGCAGCCTGCTCGAGTTGGGGGGCGCTCAGCCCCAAGTGCAACACGCAGATGGCAGCAGATCTTCTTATCGTACCTAAGTTGCTCAGCAGCACGTTGTCGTCGACCACATTGATGACGTATCGACTTGTCGATGTGGACTAGGGTGTCAGATGCCCTACCACATTCACAACGCCTGAGGCGGCGCCTGAGGTGCACCCCTGATCGCCTCAGGCGTCGCCTCAGTCATCATCCTCTGGCGTTATCCAAACCGCCTCAGGTGCCACCCCGACCGCCTCAGGCGCCCACCACCACCTCAGGCGCACCCCGGAGCGTCTCAGGCGTTATGACCGCATTCCATGGCGCGGATCAGACGTTGGGATTTGGTAGGGATGGTGAATGTTGTCACCGGATGGTGTCAGATGGTGCGTTGAGTGGGCTCTCTCTCGCACGTCATGCATGCGCGCACGCTCACGCGTCACAGATTCGAGTGCACACTCTCTGGCATGCGCACACTCATCCCCAGCATGGCTGAGAATTACGCCCACTCTCTCTCCTCTCTCTCTCTCTTCTCTCTTTTCTCTCCTCTCTCCCTCTGCCTCTCCCCCTCCCTCCTTCTCTCTCTCTCCTCCCTTGCCCGCGCCCTTCTTTCTCTCTTCTCACTTCTCTCCTCTCTCTCTTCTCTCCCTCCCCCTCCCTCTTTCTCCTCCCTTGCCCGCGCCCTTCTTTCTCTCCTCTCTTCTCTCCCTCTCCCTCTCCCTCTCTCTCTACCTTCTCTTCTTTGACCTCTTCTTCTCTCTCTCTCTCTTGACTTCTCTCCCTCGCTCTCTTGCACCCTCATCACCCCTCCCCGCAGGTCATCCCCAACATGACTGAGAACTACGGCGCGAGCCGTGACCCTCCCGAGAAGCAGGCGCCGATGTGCACCGTGCACTCCTTCCCCCACAACATCGACCACTGCCTCACGTGGGCACGCTCCGAGTTCGAGGGCCTGCTGGAGAAGGTGCGACTTGAGAGGTTTCAAAAGGTTGAGGATACCGTCCATATTGTTTGCCTTCGCGGGGGGGGGGGGGGTCGAAACTAAAGTTATTTAACGCGATTGCGGGGGTCGTTTTTAGTCGTTTTGACGTCCCGATTTCCGACAAATTATATTAGCTTCTCAACTTTGCAAGGGGGGGGCAGAAAACGATAATTATACTCGAAGGCTAACCGCCCGGACGGTAGGATAGATTTCAGTGTTTTTCAGGGTTCGGTCGTGCACCGTGCACCTCCCCCCCCCCTTCCTGCGATTTTCCCCTTTGAGAAAAAACTGCCTCACGTGGGCACGCTCCGTGTTCAAGGGGCCTGCTGGAGAAGGTGCGACTTGAGAGGTTTTAAGATGTTGAGGATAGGATAGATTTCAGTGTTTTTCGGGGTTCGGTCGTGCACCGTGCACTCCCCCCCCCCCTTCCTGCTCCCTTCTCCTCAAAAAAAAGTGCCTCACGTGAGCGCGCTCCGTGTTCAAGGGCCTGGTGGAGAAGGTGTGTGTGTGTGTGAGTGCGCGCGTGTGTGGATGGGCGCGCTCCGAGTTCGAGGGCCTTCTGGAGAAGGTGCAGATTTGGGTCTGTGTTTCAGCCGACGAGTCCGCCAATCAGGGTAGAGTTGGAGGCGCTCCGAGGTCGAGGGCCCTGTGGAGTAGAGGGGGGGGGGCATGTGCGTGTTGTGTGTGCGTGTGCACAACATCGACCACTGCCTCAAGTGGGCGCGCTCCGAGTTCGAGGGCCTGCTGGAGAAGGTGCGAGTTTGGCTTTGTGTTTCAGCCGCGTAGTAGGAGTTGAAGGCGATCCGAGGTCGAGGGCCTTGTGGAGTAGGGCGGGGGGGCGTGTGTGTGTTGTGTGTGCGTGTGCACAACATCGACCAACTGCCTCACGTGTGCGCGAGTTCGAGGGCTTGCTGGAGAGGGTGCGTGCGTGCACACCAACAGCGAGCGCCAAGGCATGTGGGCGGACGCAGCCGGAAAGTGGATCAGCACACGGCAAGCCGGTCCGCTCGAAACTGATTGCTAGTACCAGACCCACACGCCCAGGGCTGGACATCCCGCCCGGGGAAAACTGCAGAGTACAAACCACCAGCCCCTGTACCCTCGCTAACCCTTCCCCCAACTCCACCCTGCACCCCACCCCCCGGTTCGAAATTCAAAGGCGCCGTCCGAGGCCAACGCGTACCTCGCCGACAAGGAGAAGTACGGCCCCACTCCTCTACAAGCAAACACACACACACACACACACACGTACACACGCAGGCGCCGTCCAAGGCCAACGCATACCTCGCAGCCAAGGAGAAGCCCCCCCACACACACACGCATGCACACACGCACACATATGCAGGCGCCATCTGAGGCCAACGCGTACCTCGCCGACAAGGAGAAGTACATCGCGGCGATCCGCGCCAACCCCGACGCGGCGGCGCGCGAGCAGCTCGAGAAGGTCGTTGACGTGCTCGTCGGTGACTCGGTGTGCCGCACGTTTGACGAGTGCATCGCGTGGGCGCGCCTGCGCTTCCAGGTGGGTTTCTTGGGGGTTTCTTGGGGTTTGGTTGTTTAAAGGTTTTGCGGTTTTACCGGATCAACCGCGCTGCTCGGGGGAGGGGGGGGGGAGGTGACGTGAGCACATGCACACACGCATGGTTGACGAGTGCATCGCGTGGGCGCGCTTGCGCCTCCAGGTGCGAATCGTGTTGCGACTTATGTGGGTGCGTGTTGAGGGGGGGGGGGGGGCATTCAAGTGCCATCACCATTGACATCCCTCCCTCCCTCCCTCGCACTCCCTCGCGCTCCCTCGCGCTCCCTCTCTCCCTCCCTCCCTCGCGCTCTCTCGCGCTCCCTCTCTCACTCTCTCATTCTCTCTCCCTCTCTCCCTCTCTCTCCCTCTCTCGCACCCTCTCCCTCTCTCTCCCTCTCCCTCTCCCCCCCTCTCCATCTCTCCCTCTCCGTCTCCCACCCGCTCCACTGCTCTCCCCCATCTCCCTCTCCCTCTTTCCCCCTCTCCCCCCCTCTCTCTCCCTCTCTCCACCCCTCTCCACCTCTCTCCCGCTCTTCCCCCCCCCCTCTCTCTCTATCTCATCCCCCCACCACACCCCCACCACACACACCCTTGCGCAGGACTACTTCCACAACCGCATCGCGCAGCTAGTGTACACGCTCCCTCTCTCTCTCCCTCGCTCCCTCCCTCTCTCTCTCTCACACACACACGCTAACACCGTGCCCTCGCACCCTATTCCACGCACCCTTGCGCAGGACTACTTCCTCAACCGCATCGCGCAGCTCGTCTACACGCTCCCTCTCTTCCTCTCTCTCTCTCTCTCTCTCTCACACACACACACACTAACACACTAACACGCTAACACCGTGCCACACACACACACACACACACCCTTGCGCAGGACTACTTCCACAACTGCATCGCGCAGCTCGTCTACACGCTCCCTCTCTCCCTCTCTTTCTCTCCCACACACACACACACTCACACGCTAACACCGTGCCCCCCCCCCCACACACACACACTTGCGCAAGACTACTTCCACAACCGCATCGCGCAGCTCGTCTACACGCTCCCTCTCTCCCTCTCTCTCTCTCTCACACACACACATACACACACTTGCGCAGGACTACTTCCACAACCGCATCGCGCAGCTCGTCTACACCTTCCCGGAAGACGCGTCGACCTCGACCGGCGCGCCGTTCTGGTCGGCACCCAAGGCGAGGTTTACCCTGAACCCTAAACTAAAGCCCTGAAACCCTGAACCCTAAACTAAACCCTAAAACCGTAAGCCCTGCAGCCCTCGATCCCAATCCCTTAGCCCTTCAAGGCTTGAACCTTTTGCAGCGAAGCCCCCTAAGCCTGAGCTCAGCCTTGAAACCCTGAACCCCAAACGCTAGGCTAGGCCCTGAAGTAGGACCCCCAACACTGGACCCCCAACGTCGCCCCAGCTAGGCCATAAACCCTTGCCGGGAGGCAGCTCCGCTGCCCATGCTGACACACACGATGGCTCGCATGCATGCGTGCGTGCTGCAGCGCTTCCCCACCGCGCTCAACTTCTCCGGCAAGGACGCGTCGCACGCGAGCTTCCTGCAGGGGGCAGCGATCCTGAAGGCAGAGGTGCGTTTTTTTGCAAGCACAAGCACCTGATAGTGGCAGGGGGGGAGGCTTGAATCCCTCTCTTTTTGTTAGGGGCGGGGGGGGGAGCTTCCTGCAGGGAGCAGCGATCCTGAAGGCAGGTAGGTGCGTTTTTTGTATGTGTGCTTGCGGTGGAGGCTGAATCCTTCTCTTTCTTTGTTGGGGGCAGACGGAGGGGGGAGCTTCCCTCTCTCTTTGTTAGGGGCAGGGGGAGGGAGCGAGCTCCCTGCAGGGGGCAGCGATCCTTAAGGCAGAGGTGCTTTTTGTGTGTGTGTGTGTGCTTGCGGTGGGGGCTGAATCCCTCTCTTTATTTGTTGGGGGGAGGCGGAGGGGGGAGCTTCCCTCTCTCTTTGTTAGGGGCAGGGGGGGGGAGCGAGCCTCCTGCAGGGTACTGTGATCCTGACGGCAGAGTTTTTTTGTTTTGTATGTGTGCTTGCGGTGGGGGCTGAATTTAATCCCTTTCTCTCTTTGCTAGGGGCAGGGGGGGGCTTGAATCCCTCTCTTTGTTTGGGACAGGGAGGGCGGGCAAGCTTCCTGCAGGGGGGGGCAGCAATCCTGGAGGCAGAGGTGCGTGTTTCTCCGTGTGCACACGCACGCACGCGCATGCATGTCATATCGCGCGCATGCACACGCACACGCACATGACAGTAGGTTACGCCATCAAGGGCGTCCGACGGACTTCATAATCGATCACCGTGCGCAGGTGCACGGAATCGCGCGCCCCGACTATGCGTCCGACCTCGTCGCGATGGGCGCCAAGGGAGACGCGGTCGTGGTCGCGCCCTTTGAGGCGCGGAAGGGCGTGCACATTGAGACTGACCCCAAGGTGTGTGTGTTTGGAGGTTTGTGTATGCATGTGTGTGTGTGTGTGTGTGTTGTGGGCGAGGGACAAGAAGGAGAGTGGGAGGCGGAGTGGAGAGGCGCGGAAGGGCGTGCACATCGAGGCTTGACCCTAGGGTGTGGGTGTGGGTGTGGAAGCTGGGGGGGGGGGAGTGGGAGGCAGAGTGGCGAGAGTGGTCGTGCCTTTTGAGGCGCGGAAGGGCGTGCACATCGAGACTGACCCCAAGGTGTGTGGGTTTGGAGGTTTGTGTATGGATTTGTGTGTGGGTGTGCTGGGGGCGAGGGGCGAGGTGGGGAGTGGGGTGTGTGTTTGGAGGTTTGTGTATGCATCAGTGTGTGTGTGTGTGTGTGTGTGTTGGGGGCGAGGGGCGAGGAGGAGAGTGGGAGGCGGAGTGGAGAGGCGCGGAAGGGCGTGCACATCGAGACTGTCCCCGAGGTGTGTGATTGTCTAGGGTTCTTGAAAGCCCTGGATCCCCTTAACCCCTGAGACCTGCCCGAGACGCCAAACCCTTGACCCCGGAACATTCCGATGATCGCACCCGCCTGCTTGATGCACCTGCTTTTCTTGACCTGCGCAGCAACTGCCCGGCACCTGCCCGGCACCTGCCCGGCACCTGCCCGCCCGCTTTTACCCGTCAATGACGAGAACAAACCGATCATCGTCGCGGGCGACGACGGTTCGCTCATCGAGTACCTGAGCGAGCGAGCGCGTGCTGACTGAACGAAAATCCCTCAAACCTGCCTAAAACCCCGAAAACCTGCCTAAACCCTTGCACCCCCACACCGCCAAACAGGCCGAGGAGAAACCTATGGTCGTGGCGGCGGCCGACGAGTCACTCATCGAGTACCTGAGCGAGCGAGCGTGTGTATAATTCCCCCCCAAAAAAACTGCCTTAACCCCCGAAATTCCGCCGAAACCCCTGCAACCCAAAGCCCCCAAACAGGCCGAGAAGCAGCCGATGATCGCGGCAGCGGCCGGCGACGCCCGTTCGCCCGTCGATAACCTGATCGAGCGCCTGTTGATTTCACCACCGCCCCTAAAACCTGCCTGAACCCTAAAGCCCCAACCCCCCAAACAGGCCGAGAAGAAGCGCGGCAGCCGACGATGAGTCGCTCATCAAGTACCTCATCGAGCGAGCGCGTGTTGAAATCACGGAATCCTTTCAACCTGCCATAACCCCCGCATACCTGCCACAACCCCCAAACCCCCAATCAGGCCGAGAAGAAGCCCGTGATCGTCGCGGCAGCCGACGACGAGTCGCTCATCGAGAGCCTGATTGAGCGCCTGTTGAATTCACCACCGCCCCTAAAACCTGCCTCGACCCCTAAAACCCCAACCGCCCAAACAGGCCGAGAAGAAGCGGATGATCGTGGCGGCGGCCGACGACGAGTCGCTCATCGAGAACCTGATCGAGCGCCTGTCGGCCGCGCAGCTTGCGCCCGGTTTCAAGGTGGGGGGTGGTGTGTTTGTGTGGTGTGTTTGTGTGGTGTGTGTGTGGTGGGGGGGGGGGCTACCCGCCTGTGCAGCTTAAACAAGGGGCTTAGAGCAAGGACCCCTTAAGGCGGGGGGGGGGGGGGCTCATCAAGACCCTGATCGAGCACCTGTCGGCCGTGCAGCTGGCGCCCGATGTCAAGGTGGGTGGTGGTGACAGGGGGGGGGGGGGCAGCATCCACACCGAGAGCTGACTGGGTCCAGCTTTGCCCTGTCGAGTTCAAGTTGGGCCCGTGCGCGTATGGGATGTGTCCTTACTTGACCCCCCCCCCCTCTCTATGCTGCTGTGCTTGCACGACTCGACAGCCCGGTCGAGTTCGAGTTAGGCGCGTGCACGTGGGTGTGTTGGATGTGTCCTTTCTTGACACACACACACCCCACACACGCTGTGCTGCTGTGCTTGAACGACGACCCCTCAGCTCCACCCGGTCGAGTTCGAGAAGGACGACGACTCCAATTACCACATGGAGGTCATCGCGGGGCTCGCTAACATGCGCGCGCGCAACTACTCGGTCACCGAGGTCGACAAGCTGAAGGCCAAGGTGCGCCACGATTTGAGCTGTGTCGCGTGCTGTGCAATGTGTGCTGCGCTGCGTGAGTGTGCTGCGCTGGGTTGCGCTGCTGTGTGCGTGTGCGTGCGCGCGCGCAACTACTCGGTCACCGAGGTCGACAAGTTGAAGGCTAAAGTGGGCAACGGTTTGAGCTGTGCTGCGTGCTGTGCTGTGTGTGCTGCACTGTGTGAGTGTGCTGCGCTGGGTTGCGCTGCTGTCTGCGTGTGCGTGCGAACGCGCAATGAACGGTCACCAAGGTCGACAGGCTCAAGGCCAAGGTGCCTTTTGCGCTGTGTCGCGTGCTGTGTGCTGTGCTGCGCTGTGTGTGTGTTGTGCTGCCCTGTGTGCGTGCGCGTGAAACGCCTCGGTCACCGAGGTCGACAAGCTGAAGGCTAAGGTGAGCAACGGTTTGAGCTGTGCCGCGTGCTGTGCTGTGTGCAGCGCTGTTTGAATGTGCGCTGCTCTGCTCTGTGTGTGTGCGTGCGCAAAGACTCGGCCACCGAGGTCGACAGGCTCAAGGCCTAGGTGCCTTTTGCACTGTGCCGCGCGCTGTGCGCTGCGTGCGTGCTGTGTGTGCTGCGCTGTGCTCCGCCGTGCTGCGCTGCGTGCCCCCGCCTTGATCCTGACCCCCGCCCAACCTGCAACTCTCTCTCCCCCACCGCTCTCCCCCTCGTCGCCTCATTCCCTCAACCTGCAACCCGAAACCTGAATCTCAGCCTGAAACCTTCGACCCGAATAATGCCCACCCAACCTATAACTCTCTCTCCCCCCCTCTCCCTCAGCCTGCAACCCGAAACCTGAAACCATACCTGAGACCCGACCCTGGCTGCAGCTCATCGCGGGTTGCATCATCCCGGCGATAGCCTCGATTCCAACCCCCGTCATGATCCCATATAACCCCCGCCCAACCTGCAACTCTCTCTCCCCCCCCCCCCTCTCCCCCTCGTCTCCCCATTCCCTCAACCTGCAACCCGAAACCTGAATCTCAACCTGCAAACCTGAATCTCAACCTGCAAACCCAAAACCCTCGCCGCAGCTTATCGCGGGGCGCATCATCCCGGCAATCGCGACATGCAACTCAGCCCCCGCCTCAATCCCAAAGAACGCCCGCCCAACCTGCAACTCTCTCTCGCCCCCCCTCCTCTCCTCCATTCCCTCAACCTGCGAACCTGAATCTCAACCTGCAACCCAATCCTGGCCGCAGCTCATCGCTGGGCGCATCATCCCGGCGATCGCGACGGCGACGGCGGTCGCGACGGGGCTCGTGTGCCTGGAGGTGTACAAGGTGCGTGTGTGGGTGGGTGGGTGTGTATTTGTGTCGGTGTGTGTGGTGGTCGATTGTGCAGGACGCCTGTGCTGGCGGTATTAGACCTCGTGTGTACTAGGTGCGTGCGCGTGTGTCTGTGCGTGCGTGCGCGTGCGTGCGCGTGTGTCTGCGCGTGCTAGTGTGTGTGTGTGCGTGTGTCACACCCTGCTATGTGTGCACGTGCGTGTGTTCCTTGAGTTGGACAGCGTGCTTGTCTGTGTGCGCGCGTGCGTGTGCGTCCGTGCGTGTGGGCTCGTGTGCCTGGAAGTGTACGAGGTGCGTGTACACCTACTGAATCCCTGCGCCCCAAGTAGGACGCCGCGTCCCCGACCGCAAAACCCCATCGCCATCGTCAGGTGGTCGCGGGTGACACGGGGATTGAGAACAAACGCAACACCGTCGCCAACCCCGCGTTCCCGCTCTTCGCGACGTTCTTACGTCCCTCCTTTGTGCGCCCCCCCCCACACACACACACCCACGTCCACCACCACCGGCTCGCCATTAGAGGTCCTGTCTCCGACTGTTGAATCATCGCCCTACGCTGGCGACGCGCAGGTTGGGACCACCCCGCAACACGTCTGCCGTTCCTCGTAGTTCGACCCCTCTAACCCCTCTTCCAACCCTCGTCCTTCCTCTCACGCTCTCACGAACGTCGCAACCTTCTCGTGTACTACTGTTGGCAGGTGGTCGCGGGCGACGAGAAGATTAGGGACTGCCGCAAAACACGTGGTTTTCTGGACATCCTCGTCTATTGACAAAGCCCGTGTCCTCGTCTCAACCGACAAAGCCCCTCTATGTGTATCATGGTCCCTCCGCTCATGACCCCTCGACCGTATCGTTTGCTTGTGTTGTCGGGTGGTCGCTGGCGACAAGAAGATTGAGGACTTCTGTGCACAACACGTGCTGGCCTCGTCCCAACCGGCAATCGCTTAGTTGGGTCTTCTCCTCCCCGCATGATCCCGCGCCGTCCCCTCTTGCATTGCAGGTGTGGTCGCGGGCGACAAGAAGATCGAGGACTACCGAAAAACACGTTTGCCAACCTCGCGCGCCCGATGTGCACCCTACCTTAACCCTTTGCCCACTGCCAGGCCAAATGCTGAGAGTCTCAAGAACTCACCACCGTTGCCATTGTCAGGTGGTCGCGGGCGACACGAGGATCGAGGACTACTGAAAAACATGTTGACCGACCTCGCGCGCCCGATGTGCACCCTACCTTAACCCTTTGCCCACTGCCAGGCCAAATGCTGAGAGTCTCAAGAATTCACCACCGTTGCCATTGTCAGGTGATCGCGGGCGACAAGAAGATCGAGGACTACCGCAAAACACGTTTGCCAACCTCGCGCGCCCGATGTATACCCTACTTACACCCTTTATCGACTGGCGCGCCAAGTGTTTAGAGTCGCAAGCATGCATCGCCACCACTGCCATTGTCAGGTGGTCGCGGGCGACAAGAAGATTGACGACTACCGCAACACGTTTGCCAACCTCGCGCTCCCGATGTGCACCCCAACCCTTTACCCAAACCCACCCAAACCCTTTACCCGCTGCTAGGCCAAATGTTAAGAGTCTCAAGAATTCACCACCATTGCCATTGTCAGGTGGTCGCGGGCGACAAGAAGATTGAGGACTACCGCAACACGTTCGCCAACCTTGCGCTCCCGCTCTTCGCGATGTGCGAGCCGATCGCGCCCAAGTCGCTCAAGCACGAGAACCTGGCGTGGTCGTTGTGGGACCGCTGGACGCTCGTGGGGGACCTCACGGTGGCAGAGGTGTGTGTGAGGGGGGAGAGCGCTGTAGTTAACAGTGGTCGATTTGACAGTCCGTCGGACGCCTTTGTTGGCGTATCACCGGTGAGAGAGTGAGATGGTGAGGGGGGGAGAGGGGGGGCAGCAGCTCCCAGTTATGAACCCTAGGGGACCCTAGGGACCACCTAAACCCGCATAAGCACCAACGTCCCCACCCACCCCACCACACACTGCAGGTGCTTGCACGTACTCGACATCGTGCGAGCCAGTCGCTGCTCTCTTTTGTGCAAAATCCCTCCCCGCGCTCCTCGTGTATACACCCTGATCCTTTGGTCCAGCCCCAACCCCACCACCCATATACCCCAGGTGCTCGCGTGGTTTGAGGCCAATAACCTGTGCGCGTACTTTATCTTGTGCGGCCAGTCGCTGGTCTCATGTTGAAAGAAAAACTCTGGTGTTCATCCTTCGACCCGTCGATCCAAACCACCGCAGGTGCTCGCGTGGTTTGAGGCCAAGAACCTGCGCGCGTACTCGATCTCGTGCGGCCGCTCTCTTCTCGTATTCAAAATCCTTCCCTGCTCTCCTCTTCATGCATACATCCTGACCCGTCGATCCTAACCACCCCAGGTGCTCGCGTGGTTTGAGGCCAAGAACCTGCGCGCATACTTGATCTCGTGCGGCCAGTCGCTGCTCTCTCCTCTGATTATACAAATAAAAAAATCTCTCCTCATGCATACATCCTGATCCTTCGATCCAAACCACCCCAGGTGCCCGCATGGTTTGAGGCCAAGAACCTGCGTGCGGCCAGTCGCTGCTCTCCTCTTGTGTGTGTCCTGATCCTTCGATCCAAGACCCAAACCCTAGGCACCAACACCCCCACCCCCATGCACCCCAGGTGCTCGCGTGGTTTGAGGCCAAGAACCTGCGCGCGTACTCGATCTCGTGCGGCCAATCGCTGCTCTACAACAACATCTTCCCCAAGCACAAGGACCGGCTCGACAAGACCATGTCGTCGCTCGTGGGGACCGTCGCGAAGATGGAGGTGCGCGGGTCGGTGGCAGGTGGTGCATGGAAGCTGCATGGTAGCTGCGTGGGGGCTGCAGGGTAGCTGTAGGGTGGCTGCGCGGTGGCTGCTGGGGACCGTCGCGGAGGTGCGTAGGTTGCCAGCTGCATGGTAGCTGTGTGGGGGTTGCAGGGTAGCTGCAGGGTAGCTGTAGGGTAGCTGCGTGATGGCTGCTGGGGACCGTCGCGGAGATCGAGGTGCGTGGTTGGTAGCTGCATGGTAGCTACGTGGGGGGCTGTGTGGTAGCTGCATCGTGGCTGCAGGGTGTCAGTGGTTCCACTGAGGCAACCCAGGCATGCACGACGTAAATATGGACTCCGTGCGTCCAGATGCAAGGCCTTGCAAGACGATACCTACGTTATCGGCGGGTGCCTTGAGCTGCCCCCGTGTCGTCTGGTGTGCGACAGGGGTGCGTCATTGCTCCTGTGTTGTTCAATGTTTTTATTGACCACATAGCGAAAAAGGCGCTAGACATGATGCCAGAGGGGGCTGGCGTGTCAGTCGTGACCCGAGCCGACGGCTCTGTGTTGTCGTCGTCGGTTGAGCGCATAGTAATGCTGATGTATGCCGACGATTTATGTTTGTTCTCGCATGACCCAGCTCAGTTGGCGCTTATGCTGAAAATCCTTGACAAAGTGTCCTCTAGCTTTGGCATGCAAATCAACGCCGCCAAGACAGAAGTGATGATTTTGCCAGCAGATTTTGACGCGGATCTGCCCACGTTTGCGCTGACTGGTGGTGAAGTGAAGACCGTCTCTGCATTTAAGTATCTAGGGAGTTGGATAATCCAGAGTGGTGGTGTGGAAAAGGAGATCGGTGTGCGTGTCGGTCGCGCGCTGGGCGTGTTTGCGTCTTTTGATAAGATTTGGGCCAGCAAGAAGATGCAAGTGCAGTCTAAGATGCGGGTTTACAACACTTTCGTGCTGCCCCACTTTCTGTACGGCTGCGAAACATGGGCCCCTACTAAAACACAACTGACTCGATTGGAGGTTGCCCACTCTAACTGCCTTCGTCGCATTCTGGGTGTGCGCCTGGTCGACCGGCACAGATTAACTTATATTCGGCAGGCGTGCGACACTGAGCCAATTGAGAGCCTTGTGGCAAAGCGATCAATGCAGTGGCTAGGCCATGTGATGCGCATGCCGGCTTCTCGTCTTCCTCGTACGACTTTTGACTGCACAATGGATGTGGCTCGGCAGCAAGGCCGGCCTCCAGCCTCCTCCTGATACTATTTTCTTAAGCTACTGATTCAGCAGCTAGGCGAAACTAGTGGCACTCGTTCTGATTGGAAGACTTTTTCGGACACGGCGTTTGAGCGTGCTCAGGATAGGGTCGGGTGGAGAGACGTGGTGTACGGTCCGGCTGCCCCTCAGGCGCCGGCCCCTCCACCACGGCGGTCAAGTAGATTGGCAAGCGCCACTTGACCCCCTATCCCCTAGAAGCAGTTAGGACCTATTTTGGAGGCGTCGCACAATAGCTCTCCTTTTTGCTCTGGGACTACACGTTGGCAGGCAGCCGGCTGGTGGCTACCGCCCCTCACAAGTAATTGTTAGGGCCAGAACTGGACTTGGGTCTAGGCGGTGGTACTAGGACTACAGGTAGTCTTTGCTGGAAAGCCGATGTAACTGTATGTAACTGTAACTGCCTTGAGCTGCGGGAGCAGTGGTGTGCATTCGTGTGCCGTGGTGGTAGGGTGGTGGCAGTAACAGCAGCATCAGCTTTCCGGCAGAGACATCTTCCAAGTCCTGGTACCAGCATCTAGTCAGCGAGCAGCTGCTGTCGCACAGGCGCACTGGTACGCCCCCAAGACAGCCCGCACACCTAAAACCCCAACCCCCCCTGCCTGAACCACACACACACACACGCGCCTCCCCTCGACCGCCCAGATCCCCGCGTGGCGCGACCACTTCGACGTCGTCGTCGCGTGCGAGGACGAGAACGACGAGGACATCGACGTGCCGCTCGTGTCGATCAAGTTCCGAGGGAACTGAGGGCGGGCGGGTGTCTCGCTCGCGTCGCTCGGGTTCCGAGGGGACCTCTGAGGGGCAGGGGCGGGCCAGCGGTCGTGTTCCGTAGCTGCTGCCCCACCCGGCAGCCGTCGCCCTTCCCAGCTGTGTTAGCGCTGTATGTACCGGTACCGACCCAGGGAGGCGTGCAATTGCAGCAGGGGAGAGGTCGGGGTGTGTTGGGGCAGGCTTGCAAGAAGGGGGTGGGGCGTTACAAGTTTGACCCACCACAGGGAGGGGCAGGGTGGGGGGGGCAGGGTGCGCTGGATGAGTGAGCGGAGCAGACGTCGTTCGGCCACACACACACGCTAGGCGCCGCTGTGTCGCTGCCGTTTGGCATTGGGCCACACGCGAGTGAGAGACGATGCCGATGTAATTGATGTGCACCACGATTGAGCAGTGAGTACTCACATCGACCTGTGTGCCTGCTTTGTTCCAGCGCCGGGTGAGAATCCGCGTCTCTCTTGGCACCCTGGTGGAGGCCACAAGGCGATGCACTGCTCTCTTCCACACATGCGTGCGCGGGCAGCGGGTTTTCGCACCAGGCGTGAAACACAAGTTTGTCACGACACGAGCGAGACCTCCTGCCCCATTACCAGCCGCGCGGCGGTGCACTTCTCGACCCACACGCGGGCCTCTATGTGTCGCGCGACCTGCTGGTGCGGGAGATGAAGAGGGAGAGAGAGGGTGTGTGAGAGCTTTGGGAGATGAAGAGACAGGCGGGCGGGCGCCGAGGGGGGCGGGCGCTGCCCCGTCAGCTCCTCGACCCACACGCGGACCCCAAACGTGTCGTGCGACCTGGGTGCAGGGATGGGGGTAGTGGGAGGGCGGGGAGATGACCAGGCAGGGATGATTTTGAGGTTTCTGCACGCCTCGGTGCGGTTGCGCCCCACGTCGGCCTCCGTGAGGTAGAACTGCGCGGCCAGGTCGCGCGTCCGCACGTGTGTGTGTGTGTGTGTCGTGGATCGTGTGTGTGTCGTGGATCGTCACCGAGCGCATGCCAGCCAGGATGACGTTCTTGGCTGCGAGGGCGGTGGTCGTGGTGGTGGTCGTGCGTTACGCGCGCCCTGCTGCGTGCCTGCTGGGTTGCCATGCGTTAGCCAATAAGGCGTACGTCTATGCCCAACTGGAGGGCGGCAAGTCCACATGAATCGCGCTCACACAAGCGTGGACGGATGCTCGTACAGGAGCTCCCTGGTGTGATGTGAGACAATGATAAGCCCATGGCTCCCTCAAGTAGTGCAGGTAGACTGCAGCCACCTGGCAATGTCAAGTGACATTTAAAATTACTCACTTTTCTATCTCTCTCTCTCTCTCTCCCTCTCCCTTTTCATCCTGGTATCCTGAGTCTAGAGTCTGTCCTGGCGTCAACATCACATCATCCATCCGCCCCTGCTCCGGCGCCACCTCACTCCGCCGCCACCGCCGCCGCCTGGCGCTGCGCCTGCAGCGCACCAAACCCGCCCTTGGTGGCCGTGGGGACGTGTGCGGGCGTGTATCCGGCGTCCAAGGACACCACGACAGCCTCCAACCTGAGCACGGACTGCGCGGGGGGAACGGGGGGGCAGGAGGGCGGGGGATGGGGGGATAGGTCAGTGGTGATAAGGTCGAGCGGCGTGGCCGGCTGGATGGCTAATGAATGGCTGATGCGTGCGTCTGGGCGCACGGCCCTGTGCACTAGCCTGCACTGCATCGGTGACGGGGGCGGGCGTGGCGGACCTGATGCACGACGCAGCCCTGGCTAACGCGTTGTCTCGCAGCTTCGGCGTCTGCTGCCACGCAGCCGCCATGCCCACGACAGCATCGTTGATGCGCTGCGGGACGCTCGCCAGCTGCGCCAGATCGCAGATGACGCGCGACACGACAGGGCCGTTGGAGTCGAAGCCGCGTGCGCCCCGCGCAAGCAGCAGGCAGACGCACTCGTCGCGCGCGTCGTCCGGCTGGTCGTCGTCAAACATCTCCTTGGACCGTGGGCCCTGGCACAATGCCTCCACCACCTTGCTCATGTGTGCCCGCAGAGCGTCGCATGGCTGCGACTCCACAGCGTCGCGGCGCAGCAGGAGCAGCAGGGGCGCACAGGAGCGAGGGAGACCACGCCAGTGGAGGTAGAGAGGCAAACCAGCAGCGAACCCCGCAGCAACCGTGAGGGCAGAGGAGGAGGCCCCAGCTGTAGAAGTGTAAGCCGCCATCATGGCTGCTGGGTCGGCAGATGGGTGGTCGAGCAGCAGCCGCATCGCATCCACATGGCTGTCTCGAGCAGCCAGCGCCAGGGCGTTGGAGCCATCGTCGCTTACGCGCAGCATCATGGCTGCTGGGTTTGCAGATGGGTGGTCGAGCAGCAGGCGCATCGCGTGCACATTTCCCATCACAGAAGCCTGCATGAGGGCGTCGGATCCATCGTCTGCCGTGTGCATCATCATGGCTGCTGCGTCTGCAGCGGGGTGGTCGAGCAGCAGGCGCATCGCGCCAACATGGTAGCGATCGTTACCAGAAGCCAACATGAACGCGGTCAAGCCATCGTTTGCCGTGTGCAGCATCGCGGCTGCTGGGTCGGCAGATGGGTGGTCGAGCAGCAGCTGCATAATGTCCAGAAAGCCGTACTGAGCGGCATCCATGAGGGCGGTGCAACCACGGTCATCCTTGTGCATCAGCATGGCCACTGGGTTGGCAGACGGGTGACTGAGGAGCAGGTGCACCGCGTCCACATAGCCGTCTTCGGCAGCGCTCATGAGGGTGTCAGAACCATTGCCTTTTGTGTGCCTGATCATGGCTGCTGGGTCTGCTGCTGGATGCTCGAGCAGCAGGCGCATCACGTCCACACTGTGCGAACACGCCCAGTCAAAGGGTGTCATCCCCAAACGATCGGTGTGCACCAGCATGGCTGCTGGGTCTGCTGGCGGGTGGTCGAGCAGCACGCGCATGATCTCCAGGACGTTGTGCTCGCCCCCGACAGCCAGCTTCAGGGCGATACTGTTGCCGTCGCTTCGTTCGTGCATGATCATGGCTGCTGGGTCTGCCCGCGGGTGGTCGAGCAGCAGCCGCATGGCGTCCACTGGGGCGTACTCAACCGCCACAGTCAACGCGTTGGAGCCCTCCCCGTTTTGGTGCATCATCATGGCTGCTGGGTCTTCTGCGGGGTGGTCGAGCAGCACACGCATGGCGTCCAGCTGCGCGTTGCCCCGGCCCACAGCCCACAGGAGCGCGTCGTCCCCGTTCTCGTCTGCCAGCATCATCATGCCTGCCGGATCGGTGGAGTGCTCCAGCAGCAGCCGCATGAACTCAACCTGCCCGGTATCTGCAGCCGCCATGAGGGCGGTCTTGCCAGTCGCATCCGCAAAGGGGGCCATGTCGGGATGTGGTCACGCCCATGCGCCGCATGCATGCGCGCATGCCATCGCCGCTCCAGCGCTGACACCAGCACCAGCACCTGGTGTCTGCTGCACCGAGCACATCGATGGATCATCATGTAAACAAACAACACACACAATGGTGCTTGGTGCCTTGCTTGTGCGCTGCATGCATGCGGTATGTGTGGGGGGGTGTCACACCTCCCTTGTTTTGACAGCAGATTAGGCCCTTCCTGTCCAGGGCCTAATCTGGCACTTCCCAGCCAGATTCCAGTCTACGGGGCGACACAGCATCCAGCGATAGTGTACTACGAGCGTCTCGCATTTGGGCAAGCAATCTCGGCAAGCAAATCTCAGTCTCGATGTCGGGACACCAAGCTGCCTCTCCGTGCCACCAGGCGACCGCTCACATCACCATGGGAGATGCTGGTAAATAAGACGCCGCGTGCTGCAGGGCAGGGCCACTCTTGCATGGTGTCAGCACGGGTGCATGGGGGAGCTGGGGAGCTAAGGGGCGAGTAGGGTGCAACACACACCTGAGCATGGGGGGGGGGGGACCCACCTGCACGCACAGACACACACGCGTATGCCGTGCCGTGCTGACTCTGCCCGTGGGCAGCTGCTGCAGGCGCGCCGAAGCTGTCGCCGCCGCTGTGGCCGACGCCCCCGCCCGCCGACCTCATCTCCGCGCTGTGCCAGCTGGGCCCCGACGTGCTGCGTGCCAGCCTGTGGCTGCGCCTCGGCCCGTCGTCGCGCACTGCCCTGCGCCAGTCATGCACACAGCTCCGCGACCTGGTGTGGACTCGGTGTGTGCGGAACCCTTAAACCCTGAAACCCCAACCCTGTACACATCCCGTGTACAGGGTTGGGGTTTCAGGGTTTAGGGTTTAGAGGGTTCTTAGTTTCTTAACCTAATGGGCTTAGAGGTGGGTGGGTCGAATCGCGGCCATCTCCAAAAGTCAAAGCGGTACAACCAGAGCAGGAGACCCCCACACGCTCATGCGCCACCAAAGGCGTCCGACGGACTGCAACATCGACCACACACACACACATATACGCACACAACACACACACACACACACACACACACACGCCCATGCACACGCACACGCACACGCACGCGCACACGCACACACACACACACACACACACACGCACACGCACACGCACACACCGCAGGTGTGCGTTACGTTGCTGTCCGTGCCGATGGACATCGACCACACACACACACACACACACATGCGCACACACACACACACACACACACCACGCAGGTGTGCGTTACGTCGCTGTCCGTGCCGATGGACACGCGCCTCACCGTGTATGACACCGACTTTGACTTGCACCACGGAGGGCATGGCGCAGACGGTGTGTGTGTGTGTGTGTGTGTGTGTGTGCGTGTGTGTATGACGCCGACTTCGACCTGCACCATGGAGGGCATGGCGCAGACGGTGTGTGTGTGTGTGTGACACCGACTTCGACCTGCACCATGGAGGGCATGGCGCAGACGGTGTGTGTGTGTGTGCGTGTGTAACACCGACTGCGACTTGCATCATGGAGGGCATGGTGCAGACGGTGTGTGTGTGTGTGTGTGTGTGTGTGTGTGTGTATGACACCGACTTTGACTTGCATCATGGAGGGCATGGTGCAGACGGTGTGTGTGTGTGTGTGTGTGTGTCACACACACAGTGTGTGCTGTCATCACCCAGTGCGCGCCGCACACGCCCGTCACGTCACACATACGCACGCACTCTCTCTCACACTCACGCACGCACAAACACATGCACGCCACCCACTGCCATGCGTGCTCTCACACTCACTCACCCACTCACACACAAACACACGCATGCCGCCCACCGGTATGCATGCACCACCCACCCACCCTCGCGCTATGCCCCACCCCCTGGGACGCACACACAAAGGCGGCATCGAAGGCGGCCGCACACTCACTGCTGCCGCTGCTGCCGCGCACGCCCCGTGCCTGCACGCCCTTGCGCTCTGGCACTCTTGCCCCTTCCCCCCCCCTTCTGCACGCACGCACGCAGGCGGCATCGGGCGGCGGCGCGGCCGCACACGCCCTGCTTGCGCTGCTACCGCGCATGCCGTGTCTGCGCTGTTGCGCGCGCGCACACACACACACACACACACTGTGGTCGTTTTTAAAGTCTTGTTGGACGCCTTTACAGTAACAGTAACACGGGGTTTCCAGCTAAGCAGGCTACTCTTCTACTAGAGACACCCGCCGATACTCCAGCACACTTAAGTACTAGAGTACTGCCGGCTCCCGGCCGATAGACTACCGCCTTTAATGGCGTATTAGACTTGTGCTTGTGCACTCAATCCCTGAGGCAGGCAGATACAATCACCCGCACTTGTCCACTGAGTGGATACACATTGACTGTGTCCATCCCACTAGCTCTAGTACATCTGGTCGCGCCATGCGTCTCAGTTCGGGCAGCCAGCCTGGCCACCCTCCTCCTCCTCCGTTCATCACGTGGCGCACGCCCGCCATGCCGCCAGCCTCCATGCATGGCGCTTGCGCTGCGAGGGCGCTTGCTGCCAGTGCATCTCCGTCGTCATGTGTCACACACTGTGTGTGACGCACATGCGCACACACACGCACACACACACACACACACACACACACACGCACTCCATCCCCCCGGCAGGCGGCATCACCGGCTTCAAAGCGGCCGCACACGCCCTGCTGGCGCTGCTCCTGCGCCTGCGCGCCCTTGCGCTCTGGCACTCTTGCACCTCCCCCCCCCTCTGCACGCACGCACGCAGGCGCCGGCGCAGCCAGCGTCGACGCGGCCGCACACGCCCTGCTGGCGCTGCTCCTGCGCATACTGTGCCTCCGCGCTGGCACTCTTGCACCCCCGCCTCCCCCACCTCTGCACGCACGCACGCAGGCGGCATCGGGGCGGCGGCGCGGCCGCACACAGCCCTGCTGGCGCTTCTACCACGCGCATGCCGTTCCTGCGCTGTTGAACACACACCTACACACACACACACACACACGCACTCACACACATGCACACACAGATACACACGCCATCCACCGGCACGCACATGCACCTGCCTACCCCCCCCCCCGTGTCCCCCCCCCGCAGGCGGCGTCACCGGCGTCGACGCGGCCGCACACGCCCTGCTGGTGCTGCTCCCGCGCATGCTGTGCCTGCGCTCCCTCACGCTATGGCGTGCGAGCGCCCGCACGCTGCAGCTTACGGTCGCGCGACTGCCGGCGGCGCTCGCGCTCGTGCACGTGGGCGGCGGCTGCCTCACCACGCTGAGCGTCACGTGCTGCCACCACGACTGGTGTGTGTGTGTGTGCGGTGCGGCCGTAGGGTGTGAAGAACCCCCTCTCTGGGTGCACGGGGTTGAGGACCGGCTGGCGCTGGCGCTGGCGCTGGCGCTTGGCTCGTAGCCGGATGGCGCTGGCGCTGGGTGGTGGCGTGCCTGACGACGCTGTGCGTCACGTGCTGCCACCACGATTGGTGGGGGAGTGTGTGTGTTTGCTTGTGGCTGCTGCTGCGTGGCCACATGGTCAACAGGTTCAGAACTGTCACTAGCGCTGGCGCTGGCGCTCTTAGCCGGATGTGGCGCTGGCGCTGGGTGGTGGCGTGCCTCGCCTGATGACGTTGTGTGTAGCACCTCGTTGAGCTGCTGCTGTCTCTCTGCACGCTGTCTGTTACCAGTTCACTGTAAACTAAGGTGCATCACACACGACTGCAACATCCATATCACCACCACCATCAACCTTGTCGACAGGCTGTCGGATCACCTCGTGGAGCCGCTGCTGTCTCTCGGCTTGCTGCCTGTTACCACTTCACTGCACACTAAGGTGCATCACGCACGACAGTGACATCCATATCACCACAAACTTGTCGACAGGCTGTCGGAGCACCTCGTGGAGCCGCTGCTGTCTCTCGGCACGCTAACTGTTACCAGTTCACTGTAAATTAACGTGCATCACACACGACTGCGACATCCATATCACCACCACTACACGACTGTGACATCCATACCACCACTACAAACTTGCCGACAGGCTGTCGGAGCACCTCTTGGAGCCGCTGTCTATCGGCACGCTGCCTGTTACCAGTTCACTGTAAACTAAGGTGCATCACACACGACTGCAACATCCATATCACCAACTTGTCGACAGGCTGTCGGAGCACCTCGTGGAGCCGCTGCTGTCCCTCGGCTCGCTGCAGCACCTGTCGCTATCATCCACAGCTGACTACAGGTGGCAGGTGTGTGAGAGAGAGTGTGAGAGTGAGGGAGAGAGAGTGGGAGTGAGAGAGAGAGAGGGAGAGGGAGAGGGAGAGGGAGGGAGAGCGAGGGAGAAAGAGGGAGAGGGAGGGAGAGGGAGGGAGAGGGAGGAACAGGGAGGGAGAGGGAAGGAGAGGGAGGGAGAGGGAGAGAGAGGGAGAGAGGTCTTGTCTCTCAGCTCGCTGCAGCACCTGTCGCTATCATCGACGGCCGACTACAGGTGGCAGGTGGGCGAAAGAGTGAGAGAGAGAGAGAGAGAGAGGAGAGATCGAGAGAGAACCAGAGAGAAGGGGGGGGGGAGAGAGAGGTGGTTGTGGTGGCCGATTGTACATTCTGTCGGGTCGATGTTGGCGCATTTGACCTGTGTTGGCGTATGAGACCTGCGCTTGCACACCACTCCTAGAGAAGGGGCCAAAGTTCTACAGGTGGCAGAAGGGTGGGGAGGGGGAGGGCTTACATACTCACACGCACACACACACACACCTGAGCGGCGCCCAAGCCACATGTGCACACGCACACGCACACACACACATGCACACACACACACACACACACATCCTGCACACACACAGACGCAAACTGTCCGCCCTGCCATGGCCGTCCCGCGTGTGGAAAGGGCTGGTGCTGTGTAATAGGGCCCTGCCACACAGGCACACGCACGCGCACGCACGCAAAAAAATCATGCACACGCACGCACGCACGCACACACGCACGCACACGCATGCATGCACGCACGCATGCACGTACACACGCCCCCCCCCCCCGAGCCTCCCCCTAGGGGGCCTTCTCGCGCATGGGTCCACCCACATTTGCACAACTCAACTTCAGAAGGGGGCACACTGCCGGGCAGCAGGGATCAGCTGTCAAGCAGGAGAGGGTGCTAATTCGTCCAGTGGTCCCTGGGAAGGATGTTAGTAATTAGTTTTTTGCCGGCTCCAGCATCTTTGACCTTTCATACCAGGCACAATACACAGCGGGTATTCATGCAACGCATGCCGTTGTGCTGCTCTCGGCAACAGCTTTCCAACGCACCGCTCCACGCCCTCTCCCACTAAGTGTGAAGTGGTTTTCTGGGAAATGGGAAATCCGGCTCGGAGCGGTATACGGCTCGCAGGGGAATCCCTGAATTCGTCCCCGTGCTGTTTTGCCCCTGTGCTACTTTGCCCGTGCTTATTCGCCCCCATGCTAATTTGCCCCTGTGCTAATTCGCCCTTGTGCTGTTGTGCCCCTGTGCTAATTTGCCCCGTGCTAATTTGCCCCTGTGCTAATTCGTCCCCGTGCTGTTTTGCCCCTGTGCTACTTTGCCCGTGCTTATTCGCCCCCATGCTAATTTGCCCCTGTGCTAATTCGGCCCCCGTGCTGTTGTGCCCCTGTGCTAATATGCCCCGTGCTAATTCGCCCCCATGCCAATTTGCCCCTGAGCTAATTCGCCCCCGTGCTGTTGTGCCCCTGTGCTACTTTGCCCGTGCTTATTCACCCCCATGCTAATTTGCCCCTGTGCTAATTTGCCCCCGTGCTGTTGTGCCCCTGTGCTTATTTGCCCCGTGCTAATTTGCCCCTGTGCTGATTCGCCCCTGTGCTTATTTGCCCCTGTGCTCATCCCCACCCCCCATTGCTTAGCAGGTCAGGCGTGAGCCGCCTGTTGATGAGCGCCTCTCCGCTGTGACTAGTCTGCTTTGCCCGCCTGTCCTTTCTGTCACCTGTCCCATGCTCGGGCCTCGGCCCTGGCTTGCCACTCTATCACTCTGTCGGGTTGAGGTTTCGTGTAAAACGCCCCCCCAACCCTTCCCACTACCGCCTGGCAGGAAGCCCACTCTGCGGCGGAGCGCGCCCTCGCCGGCGCGCGCGCGCTCGTCGCGGCCGCGGCGACGTGCGGCGCGCCGCCGCTCCCGCGCCTGGTGTCCCTCGAGCTGACGTGCCTGCTGCCCTCCGACGCGCTGCCACTGCTGGCTGAGTTTGTGGGCGCGGCCGCGCCGCGGCTCGAGTCCCTTACCCTGTGCGGTGCGTTAATAACCACTGTTAATAGCCGTGATTAATGACCCCTGGAGCGGGGCGCCGCCACTCCCGCGCCTGGCGTCCCTCGAGCTGACGTGCCTGCTGCCCTCCGACGCGCTGCCACTGCTGGCTGAGTTTGTGGGCGCGGCCGCGCCGCGGCTCGAGTCCCTCACCCTGTGCGGTGCGTTAATAACCACTGTTAATAGCCGTGATTAATAACCCCTGGAGCGGGGCGCCGCCACTCCCGCGCCTGGTGTCCCTCGAGCTGACGTGCCTGCTGCCCTCCGACGCGCTGCCACTGCTGGCTGAGTTTGTGGCCGCGGCCGCGCCGCGGCTCGAGTCCCTCACCCTTTGCGGTGCTGATAACCACTGTGGCATGCACGCCGTACTTGCGTACTTGGCCATCTGCTTGCTGCAAGGGCAAACAGGGCTCCACAACGTTAAACCTCTGCGACCCTTCTGGCCTCTTGTGACGTGACGGCGACGCAAAACGGGCGGGGGGCGCTGGTGGCGAGCAGGTGCGAGGTGGCCGCACTCGTGCGCGTGCGAGGCTGTATGCTCGCCGAGTTGCAGGATCAGCCTGCGACACCAACCCTCTCACCTACCAACCGCTCATAAATCGCTGCAAGGTCCGGCCGACCCGACCCCGCCCCCCGCTCGCGCCCCTGCTCCACCGCCCCTCTCTGCACCCCCGCCCTCGTATGATTGCTTGCTTGCTTGCCCATGATCGCAACGCCAGAAACGTCTTTCTCTCCACCCACCCACCGATGCAGCACGCGGCTCGTCGGCAGCTCCGGCGCGATTGAACACTCCCCCCTTAAGGCAAAGCCTCCCCGCCCGTGCACCCCCGCGTCCAACTTCCTGTTGCATGCTAGCATTGCAGTCACACTAACTGACCTCGCCCCACACAACACAAATTCCGATGCTCATGGCTCGTCGGCAGCTCCGGCCCCATCGACCCGTCCCCGCTGCTCTACCGCTCCTGCTCCCCTACCGCCTGCGCACCCGCGCGTCCAACTTCCTGTTGCATGCCAGCATTGCAGCAACACTTACGAACCTCGCCCCGTCAACCGACCGCTTGCGCAGGCTCGTCGGTAGCTCCGGCCCGATCAACCCAGCCCCGCTGGCCCCGCTCTTCCACCGCCTGTGCACCCTGGCGCTAAACTGCGTGTTTCTTTCTAGCATAAGCAGCAAGAATCAATGACCTCTCCCCGCCAACCAACCAACTGCGCAGGCCTCGTTGGCAGCTCCGGCCCGATCGACCCGGCCCCGCTGTCGCCGCTGCTCTCGCGCCTCACCCACCTTGCGCTGAACTGCGGGACGCTCCAGCCGCTCCCACGCACCGCGGTGCTGTCCACCGACAGCGTGGCCGCCCTGCCCTGCGAGCCAAACCACAGGTAGGAGTGTTCAAATCCACAATTTCAAAATTTCAAAATTTCAAATTCAAATCCAAACCGAGTGCGGCATCTGAAAGGCCTCATCAGCTGTCTGTGGATGTCTCCGTCGTTCGCCGCAGCCCAGTAGTGAGTGGGATCGGGGGGGGGGGGGGGGGGCAAAGTGCACAGTGGGCGAATTTGCCCCATTCGTCCTAGGGCCCGGTGGCGACGCTACAGGGAGGCCAAGGCGAGGCCAAGGAGCCTTTACACATCAGAAAAAGTATCTGCCGACGGCGTGGCCGCCCTACCGTGCGAGCCAAAACACAGGTACGATCCCGTGCGGCGCTTCCACCTGCAAGGCCGTGCACGCACCGCCCTGCCGCGTGGCGGTCTCGCAGCGGAGAGGCCAGAGAGGGCGTTATCGTAACAGAGAACTCTGAACGGCAGACCTGGATAGGCTGTTTCTAGTCGTCAATTGAGGGGATTCAGTTTTGAAGGCGGGAGTCAAAACCCTGCGCCAGCAGAGGCCAGAGAGCCTTTTAGCACACACAACAAACGCCTTCCCGACGGCGTGGCTGCCCTGCCCTGGGATCTAAACCACAAGTAAGGCGTTGCGGGAGGGGGGGGGGGGAGAGGGGCAGTGACCCCTGGGAAGGATTTTAGTAGTTAGTTTTTCCCCCGGCTCCAGCAGCTTTGACCGCCCATACCAGGCACAATTCATGTCGGGTGTTCACGCAACGCATGCTGTTGGGCTGCTCACGGCAAGACCTCTCCAACGCACCCCTCCACACCCTGTTCCACCAAGTCAGGTTTTTTAAATTTATTTATGGGAAATGGGAAATCCGGCCCGGAGCGGTATACAGCTCGCGGGGGAATTACTGGAGAGGGGCACAGGCCCAGAGGGAGCCCAAGGCAGCTTGTGTTGTACCCCCCCCCCCCAAAAAAAACTTCCGACGGCGTGGCCGCCTTGCCCTGTGAGTTAAACCAGAGGTGCGGCCCCCTGCGTGGACGAGTTGACATCCCACACCAGGCACCGCACCAGGCGCTGTACGCCCTCCCCTAGCAACCCAGCCTCCCCCCCCCTAAACAGTGACTTTACTAAAAGTCACTGTTTCAAAAATTAGTACCTGCATTTGCTCGTACAAATGTTGCCGACGGTTGCTCCCACTATGCTGCCGACGGTTACCCCCACTGTGCTGGTGCTGGCAGCCAAGCAGTGGTTCCTGGGAAGGATTTTAGCAATTAGTTTTTTGCCGGCTCCAGCAACTTTGACCGTTCATACCAGGCACAATAAACAGCGGTTATTCATGCAATGCATGCCGTTGTGATGCTCTCGGCAAGAGCTTTCCAACGCATGGCTCCACGCCCTCACCCGCTAAGTGTGGGGTGGTTTTCTGGGAAGTGGGAAATCCGGCTCGGAGCGGTATACGGCTCGCAGGGGAATCACTGCGGCCAAGCGCAGCGGCGGGCTGTGTGGCCGCCCGAGGACACTGTAACACACTGATTTCCTTTTCAGGAATTTCAATTAATTATTCCACAGCCGGATTTTGCTTTGACCGCTTTGACTTTTGACCTCCCATTGACCGTCCGTCCTCATATACGGGCCATTTCAAAGCTGTCGACAAGCTCTGTCTGGCGGGCTTGTCAGACTGACGATCCACTGGGCGGGTTGAGCTGTGATTAAGGTCAAATTACAGCCGGAATACAGCCAAATGGCTGTGGAGAGCCGAAAAGGAGATCGCTGCTGTAACAGTAACAACGGCTTTCCAGCAGAGACCTCTTTTAGTCCTAGTACCACCGCGTAGACCCAGTTATGGCCGTGACAATCACTTGTGAGGGGGCGGTGGCCACCAGCCGGCTGCCTGCCAACGCGTAACGATCACTTGTGAGGGGCGGTGGCCACCAGCTGGCTGCCTGCCAACGCGTAGTCCTGAAGAAGAAAAGAAAGCGTTCCTTCTACGCCAAAAAAAGATATCACAAACTGCTTCCCCTGGGACGCACAGGTTGACACGCATCGCGCTGCGGCTGCTGGCGGTGCCCATACAGCACACACACACACACACACACAAAATACAGCACACACACACACAAAAACTGTAAAATCGACCACACACACACACACACACACGCGTGGCGCTGCGGCTGCTGGTGCCGCCCATTCAACCCACACACACACGCACACACACGTGTGTGTGTGGCACAGCGGCTGATGATGCTGCCTATTAACACACACAAACACACACACACACACACACGCACACACACACACATACACACAGGTTGACACACGTGGCCCTGCGGCTGCCAGCAGTGCCAGGAGCAGCACCAGCTCGCGCGCTTGCGGGATGTCCGCTGCTTGCGTGCGTGTCACACCTGCGGCTGGTGAGTGTGTGTGTGTGTCCACGAGATGCCAGCTGCTTGCGTGTGTCGCACCTGCGGCTGGTGTGTGTTTGCGTGTGTGTGTGTGTGTGTGTGTGTGCTTGCGGGGTGTCCGCTGCTTGCGTGTGTCACATCTACGGCTGGTGCGAGAGTGTGTGTGTGTGTGTGTGTGAGTGCGTGTGTGTGCCTGCTGCTTGCATGCGTGCCACATCTACGGCTGGTGCAAGTGTGTGTGCGTGTGTGTGTGTGTGTTTGTGTGTGTGTGTGTGTGCGTGCATGTGCGTGTGTGCGTGTGCGCATGCGTGTGTGTGGGGGTGGTGGGTCTCCACCCTCTTGCTGCCGCCGCGTGCACCGTCACCTCTCACATACACACACACACACGCACATACACACACACACATACATACACACATACATAAGGGTCGGCTTATAGTGACTATTTTTTCCAGACCGCCTTAATTAAGCTTAATTAAGGTGTATAGGCTAATAGCGGGTATAGGAAAAAACTTAAAAAAAATCACAGGCGGGGTCTGAGGGTGGGACAATTATGTACTCCCCTTACCCATAACCGCGCTCTAATTTTTTTTACGAGGTTTTGTCGAGCCATGAGAAGCAATACAAGATCCCTACCGCACGGTGGAGATGCGGAGACGCGGAGTCACACGCTCTCGTGTCGAGGTTACACGCGCTGCAAGCCCCTAGTACACTCAGCGCTGCAGGCATCCAACGCACCAACCCACACCGCCTTTCTAGACCCAACACACCAAACACCAAAACCCCATTCCGTCCTATTCATTGGTCTGCTGGGTGGGTGGGCTTCGCCGCCGCCGCCTCGCCGCCGCCCCCTCGCCGCCGCCGCCGCTACAGCGCGCTCCGCCAGCTGCGGCGGGAGCACACGCCACAGCACGCCACGGCGCGGCTCCATACCCATGCCACCAACCTAATTAGAACCTGTCTCTTTGGTGCCCTTTAGGTCCTCTATGCTGCAAAGCGTGCCAAGGCAGCCAGGGAACGCTCCTGGCCACCTGTGTGCCTCCCCACCCCACCCCAACTGCATGCGTGCAGCCCCATGAACCCCCATGCACCCCCCCATCACTGCGCCAAACGAAAGTACGTCTTCCCCTCTATGCCTTTCTGGGGCGTCGCAAGTGGTGGGGCCTCATTCGGAGGTAGCACGAGCCGGCTGTTGCAGTCGAACCGAGTGTGGGAAGTCGTCGATGACGGCCATTTCGCGACCTCCCGCCCTTCATGGCGATTCATTGGGTTCGCATAGCCCCGTTGCTTCGCTGTTGCCGCGCGAAGAGGCCAAAGTGTCCCTTTCGAGGCCCCCACACCCAGCGAGCACCTTAATTAAGGTCATCCGCAGTGACGCTATACTCCGCGGCGCTCCGCGACTACACACCTTAATTAACCTTAATTAATGACTATACTATTAGGGGCTATATATAGTTCGCCGACCCTTACACATACATACATACATACATACACACACACACACACACACACTCACATACAAACACACACACACACACACACACACACACACACACACACACATACATACATACATACACACACACCGCCCTCAAAGGCATCAGAAGGACTGTAAAATCGACCACACAAGCACAAGTATAAAACGCCATCAAAGGCGTCCAACAAGACTGTAAAATGACCACCATGTGTTAAATCGACCACACACACGCACGTTCATGCAGGGAGGCCCTCTCCCACTGTCGATGCTTAAATAGCTGCTGCCACCGCTGCCTGCGCCTCCCCTCACACGCACACACACACACATACAGGGCGGCCCGCTGCCACTGTCCATGCTGCAACAGCTGCTGGCGCTGCTGCCTGCGCCTCCCCTCCCCCCCCCCCCACACACATGCAGAGCTGCCTGCTACCACTGTCCATGCTGCAACAGCTGCCGGCGCTGCCGCCTGCGCCTCCCCTCACACACACACACACACACACATGCAGGGCGGCCCGCTGCCACTGTCCATGCTGCAACAACTGCTGGCGCCGCTGCCTGCGCTGTCAGATCTGTGGGTGGAGCAGCTGCCGCGGGATGTGGATCTGGTGGTATGTTTGTGTGTGTGTGTGTGTGTGTATGTGCGTGTCGGATGTGTGGGTGGAGCAGCTGCTGCGGGATGTGGATCTGGTAGTGCGTGTGGGGGGGGGAGGGGGGGGTGCATGTGTGTGTGTGTGTGTGTGTGTGCATGTGTGTGTGTGTGTTTGTATCGGATGTGTGGGTGGAGCAGCTGTCGCGGGATGTGGATCTGGTTGTGTGTGTGTGCGGGGGCGGGGGAGGTGTGTGTGTGTGCGGGGGGGGGTGGGGTAGATTTTGCAGTCCGTCGGATGCCTATGTCAGCGATGTGTGCGTGTGTGTGCATGGATGGATGTCTGGCTCCTTACACACCCTCACCCCTCTCTTACACACACACAAACACACAAACACACGAACGCAGCACCGCATGACCGCGCTCACCCAGCTCTCTCCCTCACACACACACACACACACACACACACACTCTCTCTCTAATACACCCACTCTCCCACACCCACGCACGCGCAGGACCGCATGACAACGCTCACTCAGCTCACACACGTAACGCTCGGCACCGGGTCCGATGCCGACGCGCGCATCGACTCGTCGGTCGTTCTTGCAGTGTTCCTTCAGGTCAGTGCGACAGTGTGACGGCCAGGGGAAGCTAGCCAGTAGCCAGCCAGTAGGCAGTCAGCAGCCAGCCAGTTGCCAGCCAGTAGCCAGCCAGTAGGCAGCTAGTAGCCAGACAGTAACAGTTACAGTAGCATCGGCTGACGACGCGCGCATCGACTCGTCGGTCGTGCTCTCGCAGTGTCCCTGCATGTCAGTGTGGCAGTGTAACGGCCAGGAAGCCAGCCAGCAGCCAGCCAGTAGCCAGCCAGTAGCCAGCCAGTAGCCAGCCAGTAGCCAGCCAGTAACAGTTACAGTAACGTCAGCTTACGACGCGCTCATCTACTCGTGGTCGTGCTCTTGCATTGTCCCTGCAGGTCGGTGCCTTGAACCGTTAACCTTAAACCTAAAACCCTGAACCTAAACCCCAACTCTTAACCCCAAACCCAACACCGCAAAGCCAGCCAGTGCCAGCCAGTAGCCAG
Organism: Chlamydomonas sp. UWO 241; assembly: GCA_016618255.1. Taxonomy (NCBI): domain Eukaryota; kingdom Viridiplantae; phylum Chlorophyta; class Chlorophyceae; order Chlamydomonadales; family Chlamydomonadaceae; genus Chlamydomonas; species Chlamydomonas priscui. The sequence continues at coordinate 398,393 of VFSX01000011.1, read as the reverse complement.
CCAGTAGCCAGCCAGTAACAGACACAGTAACGTCAGCTTACGACGCGCACATTGACGTTTCGGTCGTGCTCGCAGTGTTCCTTCAGGTCGGTGCGGCAGTGTAACGGCCAGGAAGCCAGCCAGTTGCCAGCCAGTACCAGGCACAGTAACGTCAGCTTACGACGCGCGCATCGGCGCGTCGGTCGTGCTCGCAGTGTTTATACAGGTCGGCGCGTCATGCTACGGCCAGAAAGCTAGCCAGTAGCTAGCCAGTAGCTAGCCAGTAGCCAGCCAGTAGCCAGCCAGTTGCCAGCCAGTAGCCAGCCAGTAGCCAGCCAGAAAGAGACAGTAACGTCAGCTTACGATGCGCGCAAGATATTGCCGTTTCGGTCGTTCTCGCAGCGTTCCTTCAGGTCAATGGGTTTAGGGCTTAGGGCTAAGGGTAAGCGGTTTTAGGATTTAGGGTAGACCTACAGCTTAGGTTTAACAGTCTTAGGGTTAGAGGCTTAGGGCTTGGGGTTTAGTAGAATCGTGAACCAGCCCTGAATGTGAAGTGGTACTGTACCTGATACGCCCACCCTACCCACCGGACATACAGATGTCCCCCCCCACCCCACACAGACATATACACACACGCAGATGCACCACCCACCTACCCACCCACCTACCAACACACACCTCAGATGCTGCCGCCGGCATGCGGCGTAACGCTGCGCGGGTGCGTGGCAACGGGCGACTTTCCAGACGCGCTGGTGAGGCTGTGCGTGTGTGTGTGTGTGTGTGTGCGTGTCTGTGTGTGCGTGTGTGCGTAGCATCGTTGCTGTTGTGTGCGCGCACACGCACGCACGCACACACACGCGCACACACACACACTCCCCCCCCTCCAGGCACACACACGCGTGTGACCCGCCCGTGCCCCCCCCCCCCGTCAGGCATCACGGGAGCTCCAGGAGATGGCGCACATGCACAAACACATACACATGCACACACACACGCACACACACACACACACGCACGCACACACACACACACACACACACACGCGCCTGTGCTTTGTGCCCCGCAGGCATCACGAGAGCTCCAGGAGCTGGCCAACGCAGTCGCGCTCCGCGACGGCCCGATGCAGTGCGAGTTCAGGTCAGTGCAGTCAGTATATTTTTTGCTGTACACAGCTCGGCTGTTCACAGCCGAATGCAGCCGGAGTTTCAGTCGAATGGGTGTGGACAAGCAAGCGTCCTTGAAAGTCCCCAAAAGGGCATCACTGGATCGATCGCTCCGCTTTTCTCGACGCCCCTGCGCACCCTTGGGGCATGGGATTAAGGGAGAGCTGCCTCGTGAGGCGGGCTGCCAGCCGTAGGGTGGTTCCGCTAAGGCTTTGGCTCCCCGCCCCCCCCGCCAATTCGGCTTCCAGGTCCAGAGCCTCGCTTTGGGTAACTGGCGCCTTGTTCTGATGCCCCCCCCCCCGTGCCCCCTCACATCCCACTCCCCCTTGTCCTGCACACACGCAGCACCGCACGCGCGCCATTTGCTGCCAGGGCCCGTGCCTCGCATTGGAAAAATGGCGCCTTGTCCGCCCCCCCCCCCCCCGCCCCTCTGCCCCTCACTTCCCCCCCCCGACCCCTACCCCCCTGCACACACACGCCACAGCTACGGCCGCCACCGCGCGCACGCGCTGCTCTTCCAGGGCCCCTGCCTCGCTGTCGCAAACTGGCGCGGGCGGTGCCCCGCCCCCCTGCACACACGCACTGAAGCCGCCACCGCACACACGCGCTGCGCTTATAAGGCTTGTTTTGCCTTTCCGATGTGCTAAACTGGCGCCTCGGCCTGCGCCCCCCCCCCCCGCCCCTGCACACTCGCCTACAGCTACGGCCGCCACCGCGCGCACGCGCTGCGCTTCCACGGCCTCTGCCTCGTAGTCGCAAACGGGCGCCTTGTGTTGAGCTGTAGTGACAGCCTACGGTCACACATTGACTGCCTGTTACTACTACTGTTTTTCCACGGCTATCTGTTTGTCACACGAGCTCTTTGCTGCTCTTAGATATTGCTTACTGAGATCTTATCTGAATCTTACTGATTGATTACTCCAGGTTTATTATCTGTGTGGACTTTCTCTCTCTGGCAGACGGACTGGGCAGCACACGCCACTCTGATCGTGGCGTGTCCCTGTCCCTGTTCCTTGTCTCTGCCAGGTGAGTAGGTTTGCCCCTTGCAGTCTGGCTCCTCTGGCTAGGCACTGCTGTGCTGCAGCCTGCCTGTAAGCCTGAGGGCTGCTATGCAACCCCCTTCAGCAGCACATGCCTCTCTCCCCTTCCCCTCTGTAAACTCTGATCGTGGCGTGTCCCTGTCCCTGTTCCTTGTCTCTGCCAGCGCCCCCTGTATATCAACACCTTGTCCTGACGGCCACCGCCCGTGCCCCCTCACCTCCCCCGCCCCTGCACACGCACCCACAGCTACGGCCGTCACCGCGCCCATGCTTCCAGGGCCCGCGCCTCGGGCGGTGGCAAAGTGGCGCCTAGTCCTGAACCCCCTCCCCCCTTCCTGCACACGCTCTGCACGTAGCTACGGCCGCCACCGCGCGCACACGATGCGTTGCCACGGCCTCTGCCTCGCCGTCGAAAAAAGGCGCCTCGTCTAGACCCCCCCCCCTCCTGCCTGCTCACCGCCCCCCCCGCCCCCCTCTCTGTGCGCAGCTACGGCCGCCACCGTGCGCACGCGCTGCTGGGCATCGCTTCCACGGCCTCTGCCTCGCCGTTGCAAACTGGCGCCTTGTCTTGACGGTCATCGCCCATGCCCCCTCCCCCCCCCCCCTTGCCCCCCAATCTGCGCGCAGCTACGGTCGCCACCGCGCGCACACGACGCGCTTCCACGGCCTCTGCCTCGCCGTCGCAAACTGGCCCCTTGTCCTGACAGCCACCGCCCATGCCCCTGCCCCCCTTCTTGCCCCCTTCTCTGTGCGTAGCTACGGCCACCACCGCGCGCACGCGCTGCGCTTCCACGGCCTCGGCCTCGCCGGCGCAAACTGGCGCTGGCGGTGCCCCCCCCCCCTCTCCCCCGCCCCCCTCTCTGCGCGCAGCTACGGCCGGCACCGCGCGCACGCGCTGCGCTTCCACGGCCTCTGCCTCGCCGTCGCAAATTGGCCCCTTGTCCTGACGGCTACCGCCTATGCCCCCCCCCCCTTGCCCCCCTCTCTGCGCGTAGCTACGGCCGCCACCGTGCGCACACGATGCGCTTCCACGGCCTCTGCCTCGCCGTCGCAAATTGGCGCGGGCGCCGCGCCCCCGCCCCCGTGAGCGAGGCGGCGCCCGCACGCGGCGCGCTGGGGCCCCCGCGGCACGCGCACGCGCCCCCGGACGGCGCCGCGCCGTTCACGCTGGCCAGCCTGAGTGCGCTCGCCGGGCGCCTCGACGGCCTGGTGATCCACCAGGTGGGGTGGGGTTGTGTGTGCGCCTCTGTAGTGGGGTGGGGGCTAGTTGACGGTCTAGGTGTTGGTGTTGTTGTTGTTGGTGGTGGTGGTGCGCGACACAGAGGGTGAAGGGTAAAAGACCCGGCCTCCAGGCCTGCGCTCGCCCCGGCGCCGCGACGGGCGCCAGCAGAGAAAACAAAGCGCACCGTGGCCGCCAGTGGTGTCCTTAGCGCCCCCGCGGCCCCCACAGCCACCGCTGCGGGGGCAAAACGAGAAATTTGGGGGGAAAGTGCCGGGGGCGGATCGCTCCGATTTCGCTCCGAACAGTGTGAAGTAGGCACTTTTCCGCAATAAATCTGTCCCTGCGGGGGCAATTCGGCCTGTTCCCTCCAACGTTGCGGGGGCAAACAGCACATTCTCGGTTTCCTTAAGGACACCACTGGTGGCCGCACTCAATGGGCCACCGCGGCTGCGGTTTTGAAACCTCACGATCCGTCGTCACGCCCGAACTTACTGGGCCGCTGTGTGCTGCGCCACCGCAGGATCCGTCCACGCGCACGTGGATCCTCCACCGCGAGGAGCGCGTCCGCCCCGTGGAGATGCTCGCGGGCGGCGCGCTGTCCACGCTGCGCTCGCGCCTGACGAGCCTGTGCCTCAGCGGCGGCCCAGTGAGTGCTGCCTGCGTCGACGCCCTGTGCGACGACCGCGCGTTCCCGTGCCTGGTGCGCGTGGTGCTCGTGCGAGCCGCGTGGGAGGACGAGAGGAGCGCGCTCCTGGACGCGCTCGCGCGCCTGTGCTGCGCGGTTTCGGCCGTGGCCTGCCGCGGCGGCCGGAGTGTGCGGCCGTGCTGGAGCGACGAGCATGCTGGGCCGGAGCAGCAGGCCGGCGTCGTGGTGGCTGGCATGTTGGCCCACGCCGAGGAGGCCGCGGTGCGGGCGCGGCTGGGGGCGGTGGGCGTGTGCTCGTGCCCAGTGTTTGAGGCGCTCGACTGCGCGGGATGATGGGTAATGGACGGACACATCCTTATCCTTGGCACATCCTTATAAGCACACACAGGGGTATCAGTTGCACACGCACGTTGACCAGCGTGTTGACTGTTGTAGGTTACGTACAGTTGTAACTCCTTCGAGCGTGTGCCGCTCGATTGACATAGACAATTCGTGCCCGTGCTTCGTCCTAGCAGCACGATGATGGCCTCCCGCACACTACTGCTCTCGGCCAGCTGAACCCGACTCCGCGACCCGCGTTGACCAGCGACCTCTCCGCACCAGTCGGTCCCCTGCACGCTCACGCCTGCAGCAGTCGGAAAAGTGGCTATATAGAAGCGCAGGGTGTGCGTCGCGTCGGGGTGGACACCACAGGGCGTTCAAACAATAATTGCGATGATGTCAGCGTGCACGGCGCCGGCGGCTTCCCGCGTGTCAATACGAGTCGTAAGAGTGCGTCGGGCATGCTGGTGGAACTGCATGACGTGGGGAGGGAAGGGGGGGCGTGGCGTCCCACAACCACGCCCGCACTGCACTGCATGCCACGCGTGGCATGCATGCATGCTGACCGCTGCACGACGCTGACCCCACCTGCCTGCCCCCTGCCCTGTGCCCCCCTGCCCTGTGCTGTGCAGCCACCAGGAGCATGGCGCTCCCGCCGGCCGGAGGTGCTGCCGCACTGCCAGGCGAGCAGCAGCCACGCTGGACTGCACCACCTGTCGCATGGGGCACACGGCACGGCGGCACACGGCGCGGCGAAGCAGCAGCTGCCGCTGCGGGCGTCGCCGTCCAGCTCAGCGTTCCTGCGCTCGGTGCTTAGCAAGCGCGCGGCGCCGCTGCAGCGGCGCGGCGACAAGATGTCGCTACACGCGACCGACTTCTCCATGGTGGGCAGCCTCGCGTTGGACGTGCAGGCGGCGACGCTGCGCGCTGCAGACACGGCGGGCGAGTGGGCGGCGCAGGCGGCGCTGTGCGTGTCGAGCCCCGTGCTCGCGCTGATGGCGATGCTGCAGGCCGCGTGGCAGCGCCTCGCGGCGGTGCTCGTGGAAGCGCTGCAGCCCCACGCGGCGGCCGGCGCGCCACCCGCCACCACTGCTGCTGCTGCGAGTACCGCTGAGCACGCCAGCGCGCCCGCAACAACAGCAGCGGCGCTGCACACGTCGTCAGCGGCATCAATGGCGCCCTCGGCCGAGGCGGCCGCCGCGCCCGACGCGCCTGCCGCCGCCGCCGCTGTCGCCGCCTCGCCGTGGTGGGCGCAGGCGCGCGAACGCGCGAGCGGCGTGTCGGCGAGCGGCGAGCCGCACGGCGCAACACCAGCAGGTTTCAGCAGCAGCGGCAGCAGCAGCGGCATCACCCTCGCGCGCATCGCGCTGCCGGTCGCGCTCGCCGCGCTCGCCGTGGTCGCAGTTGCGTTTGCGCGCCGCGTGGGCGCGGAGCGCGCGCGGGAGAAGCGGCTGCGCGCGGTGCTTGAGATGAATGGGATGAGCCTGGGGAGACAGAAACAGGTAAGGGTAGATGCGTGGGTTGGGTGGGTGGGTGTGAGGGAGGGAGAGACCTTGCGCCGGGCGAGAGTGGCACCACCCCGCCGCGCACTGGAGAGCCCATCCGGCACGGTCCTGCCACGCATGCACGTGCACACCGCACACGCATGCACTCTCTCTCTTTTCGACGATGCGACACGACGGACAAGGGCCCGTCATGCACTCGCACGCTCATGCACACACACATGCCCTCTCTCATTCGCTCACGCGCGCACAGCGCTTCCCCAATGCCCATTGAACGCGTTTGAGCGCCCCGACGACACAAATGACGAGGACGGCCACACACACACGCACACGCGCGCACACACACACACACACACACCAGGCACACACACACACATACGCACCCCCACCCACCCCCCAACTCCACCCACACCCCACACGCAGCGCTTCCTCAATGCGATTGAGCGCCCCGACGACACGACTGACGAGGAGGACGAACGCGCATACGACGCGGGGGAGGAGCAGGAGCTGCGGCCGCTGCCGATGCCTGGGAGGGGCGAGCGGGCGATGGCCGCGAGCTGGGAGTCGTTTGTGCACGGGAGCAAGGTGTGTGGCTGTGATACGGCTTCACCCTGCCTGTCCTGACGCGCGGGGGCTCAGACCCATCGCTCGCCCTCTCCATCCCCCCTCCCCTCCCCTCCAACGGCCCCGCCCCCACCATGCTCATGCCCAGATGGACTCCCCCCCCTCTCTCCCTCCCTCTCCTCTCCCTTCCCCCCCCCCCCCTCCCTCTGCCCCTCCCCCTCCCTCTCCCAACCCCTTCCCCCCCCTCCCCCCTCCCCTCCAACGCCCCCGCCCCCACCACGCTCATGCCCAGATGGACTCGGTGAACGACGTGTGGAACAAGGCCAAGGCGAATGGGGAGGCCCCGCGCGTGTCCAAGAAGCGGCTAGAGGAGATGTCGGCGCGCGTGCGCGCGGCGCAGCCGAGTGAGTGCGTTTAGGGCCTGCCACGGTCACGCGCGTGTGCGTGCGTGTGCGTGCATGCTCCCCCCTCCCCCTCTCCTCCCCCCAAGTCTCGTCCCGTGCGTGGCAAATACGCGGCTTAAATGAGGGGTGTCCGCACGCGGCACAGCCGAGTTAGTGCGATGGGGTCAATCCACGGTCGCACGCGCGCACGCGTGTGCGTGCGTGCGTGCGTGTGTTTGCATGCCCCCCCCCCTCCCCCCCCCCCACACACACGTGTACACACGTGCACACACACCACCCCTGCCGCACCCGCAGCCCCGTCGTCCAAGGAGTTTGTGTCGTTCGACAAGATGTGCCAGGAGGAGGACTTTGATGCGGGCATGGCGGCGCGCGTGGCGCAGCGCAAGGTGTGGTCATATCGTTTGCCTTTTGCGAATAACTGTCGTCTTCACTCTCCCCCGAAGTTGAGAAGCAAAGATAAATGGACGAATATCGCGATTTCCGGCGACAAGACGACTAAAAACAACAAAAAACGGCTCACGCAATTGCAATAAACAACTCTAGTTTCGACCCTCCCGGGAAGGCGCCACAGGGCGATATGTTACACGAATTGGGTGTCAGGGCGCCCCTGCCTTGCGCCTATACTGTCGAACTCATTCGGTCCAGGGATGTGGTATGTCCCAGAGGGCCCACACATGTGGCGGCCTCATACCCCAGTCATATCTAGAAGGCACAGGCTTCCTTCATAGCTACTGGAAGGCTGTAGGAGGTAGTCTGTGACACGGTGTGGGATCATACGCACGCACAAAATTGTGGCAACACGCATGAAAAGGGTGGTGCTTGTGGTGGCACTTGCGACTACCATGAGCGCCCAAGTACGCACCTAGATCGCCTGGGCACGCACGTCATCATACGCACGTATGTGGCCACGCTCCCTGTCCACCCCCACACTGTCCACCCCCACAATGTCCACCCCCACACGCACCTGTGTGCATAGCAGGGGCCGCGCGTTTGCTCCCCCGCATCTGATATACGCGCCCTAGTCCACCCGTCCGCCGCCGCCGCTACAACAAATCGACCCACCCGCCCGCCCGCCCGGGACACTTTTTTTGCAGGCGCGCTTCCAGGGCCAATTCCTATCTAACGAGGACGTCGGGCTCAAGACGCCAAAGGGCTCCTCGTCTTCCACGTCCGGCTCGGCCAAGGCCGGCGCGGGCAAGAGCCAGGCCGCCGCGGGCGCAGGCGCGGGCGCGGGCGCGCCCTTGCCGCGGGGGCAGCAGCTGACGCCGCAGCAGCACCCGCCGATGATGCGGCCCGCGTCGCCGCCGCCGCCGCTGCGCCTCAACGCGTCGACCGAGGACATCGCCGACAGCGAGTTCCGGCAGTCGCTGCGCATGCGGTCGCAGCTCGACTACATCCATCCGGCCGCGCTCGGGCCGCTTGCAAAGTCGGAGCTCAAGCGCGCGGGCATCGCGGCGAGCAAGGCGGCCGCGGCGGCGGCTGCCGCGGGGGGCGGGCAGCAGCAGCAGCAGCGGGCGGCGTCATTCACGGACGACGTGCACGGCGACGGGAACGAGGCGGCGCTGCTGCGCGGCGCGGCGCGCGCGCGCATGGCCAACGAGCACCGCAGAGCGCGCGCCGCTGGCGGCGGCGGCTACGATGACGAGGACGAGGACGAGCTGCCTCCGCCGGTCGTGCCGCTCAGCAGCGTGTCGGTCGGCCTGCTGCGCGGCTCTGCGCTCACGCGCCTACCCAGCGAGCAGCGCAGGGCGGCGCGGGACGGCATGAGTGGTGGCGTTGGCGCTGGGGGCGCGGCTGCGCAGCAGCATGGCAGGGAGACCGGGGGCGTGACTGCCGCGCCAGACGCGCAGCAGCAGCAGTTGTAGGCGAGGGGGGGTGACGCTGGTGCTGGAGGCGGCGGCATCGCCATCTGGCCACCGCCATCTGGCCACATGTATCCTGGTGCAACCTGCGCATCCTGTGCGCCCTGTGTGATCTGATATATTTTGTGTGGGCAAATTTTGTCCCTACGGCCGATGCCCCGTCGATGCCCCGAGACGAGATGCCCAGGATCGTGTAGACGCCCTGTTGACAACGGCGACGGTGCACCTGCGACCTTTGGCGACAGATATAGAGATAGATAGCGCAGATGGGGGGCGTTGCAGCAGATAATGGCTTTGTTGCGGCTCTTGGCTCGTCAATGGATGGCTGGCGCACCCGCGATGACAGCGGTGGACGGCATCAGCTGAGCATGGGTAGCAATGGGGAGGCTGCTTCGACCTCAGGACGTCACTCGTACTCATTCACGCTGCACCCACCTGGACGGCGAGGAGGATTAGCACTGCGGCCAACTATCGGGGGCAGGCGCAGCCCGTGTATCGCGTCGATGAACGCTGCGGGGGCGTCACGAGGGATGCAGCTCTGTAGCCCAGCAAAATCAGGAGCAGCGAGATGGGAGTGTGAGTGCGATGCCGCTGAGCTCGACGCCCCCAGCGCACTCACTGGCGACATCCATTACGAGTTCAGGAGCCCGGGGCGAACGGCGCAGCTGCTGGGACAAGCCGGCACGCATGGTCTGCATGCGCGCCATGCAGACCATGCCCATGCAGACGATCCGTGGAAAAACGCAAAAGTGCTCTTTTCAGGTGAGAGCGGTGCACTCACGAGTGTGCACACGGGCGTCCATGTGGCCTCCAGCGACCGCAGGCCCTCTCACCGTGGCACACGCCCACGCGGCCGCACCGGGCATACGAGCAGGTGCCGCGCACCTGCTTGGGCGCTCATGTGATCCCGCGTGCGTGCGTGACACCAAACACACACCTCCCCAGGCGGCATGAGCGCGGTTGTGTCGCGCACGTGCGTCGCGCCGCTAGAGCGCGTCAAGATGGAGCTGGTGCTTAAGCAGGCGAGCGGCGGCGCGGTCGCGACCGCGCGCTCGGTGCTGGCGCGCGAGGGCGTGTGGGGATTCTGGAAGGGTAACGTCATAAACGTGCTGCGAACCGCGCCGTTCAAGGTGTGCCTCTTTGCACGAGCACGCATACGCGTGTGCGTGCGCACATGCGTGCACGCACACACACACACACACACTCACCCTCGGGCCCTGAACTTCTTTTCGTTCGACCTCCACCACAAGAAGCTGGCCCAGCTCTTCAAAAAGACGGGCACACACACATACATACACACACACACTCTCTCATCCTCAGGCTGTGAGCTTCTTCTGGTTCAACCTCTACCACAAGGAGCTCGCCAAGCTGTTCAACGAGGACGGCCACACACACACACACACACACTGCACACACACACACACTCTCTCTCTCACCCTCAGGCCCTCAACTTCTTCTCGTTCGACATCTACCACAAGAAGCTCGCCGAGGTCTTCCACAAAGACGGCAACGCGGCGCGCTTCACGGCCGGCGCCGCCGCGGGCGTGACCGCGACGATCGTGTGCTTCCCACTGGACGTCGTTCGAACGCGGCTGATGGCGCAGGGGGCTGGCCCGCGCTACGGGGGGATGGTCGGGACGTTTGTGGGGATTGTGCGGCATGAGGGGCTGCAGGTGCGCGCGTGCGTGTGTGTGTGTCAGTGCGTGTTTGCGTGTGTGTGTGTGAGTGTGTGTGTGTGTGCGTGTGCACAGCCTCCCTCGCCCGGCTGCCCGGCTGCATCGGGCCCGATATATTTTTGCCCCAAGACCGCACTAGGAGTGCACTATGAGTGATGTCCTTGGCGCCCTTGCGGCTCCCACCGCGGGGGGCAAACCGGAAAAAATGGTGGGAATGGTGGGTGCGAAATGCGGAATCTCGCTTCGAAAAGTGTGTAAATCGACAAATTTCACACTTTCCCGCAAAAATCGCTTCCTGCTGGAAGAGGGGGCCCCTCCTGGAAGGGGGGTTCACTCCCCTGACATCTTTGGGGCCAGACGCTAATCGATGCAGAACGCTTCGAGACGACCCCAAAACAGTTTAGGATGGGTGGCGTGTGCTCTGGTGGCGTCTGCAGGGAGCGCTAGGAATTGGATGTATGTGCAAAATGTGTCCCCGGGTCGCGCACAGACGCCGTGGCGGCCGCAGCCTCGTCAAATCTAGCGGCGGGGCATTAATGGAAGGCCCCTGTGCCCGTGCGCAGCGGTGCGAGGGCCTCGTGGTTTGTCTCAGGCCACATCCGTACTTGTCGCTGGCACGCTGGCAGAGTCGATTGGGGGCCATTTGCGCCGCTGCATGGAGGTTGCGCGCTATGCAGCTGGGTGCGCGCCAGGGTCACCGCCAACGGGCCAACGGTGCCAACGGCTAACGCCAACGGTGCCAACGCCAACGGCAAATAAAAACGTTGGCTTAGCCAACTGTCAGCCAACGGTGGCGTTAAAGTGCTCATATCATGGATCTTAGCAGCCACAGAGTAGTGGGGATGATGCTTGCTGAGAAACAACACCAACTGACTGAGCACGACCCACACACAACACCCTTGAGCACTAGATGTGTGTGTGTGCCTGGTATGCAAGTGCTCCCAGTGCCCTCCTCAGGGTGTGTACTGTACTCCCAGCGCTGCATGAGCTATACAGCCACGCTATATCGCCAGTAACGACTCGTAGCGCCCGAATTTGCCGATTCCACACTTTTCCTCGCTTCCGAGCGCGTTTGTCGCCCCGTTGGCGCCGTTGGCCCGTTGGCGTTGGCACCGTTGGCCAGCCAACGGCCAACGCCAACGGTGGGGACCGTTGGCCGTTTCCGGTGACCCTGGTGCGCGCACTTAATGCGCGTACCCTGCACCATGTCTACAGGCCCCTTCCGGACTCCAGCCTTGGCCAGCAAATGCTTTGATACATGTTCTATGCCTGTGCCTCGATAAACATGCCTCCTGGGTGCGGTGGGCGCGCAGCCGGCTGTTTCTTTGTGTGTGTGTGGGGGGGGTTCATTGCACCAACTTTCCCCCGCTCGCAGCGCCGCCTCTCCACGCCCCAGCGCCCCCCGACGGTCCCCAAACCCAGGCACGGATACTACGCAGTTAATTCCTGGGCGTGGGTGCCCGAGGCGCGCGTCCGGGCCTGATTTCCACGCCGGAAGTGTGGAAATGAAACCCCGTGGATGACCCCCTCGCAGGCCCGAGCCCAGTCGCCGCTTTGGACTTAAGCTCCTCGTCATATATAAATATGCATGCAAAGCGGCAGGTTGGGCTCGGGGGCGGAAGTGAGTCATGTTTGCATCTCAAAACACAAATTTTGGCCCCAAACCACCAAGGCGAGTGGACCCCCAGGAGAGTGGAGCCCCCAGGATGTGCTTCCTCCTGGGGGCCATTCGGCATATTTTCTTCAAATTTGCGGAGGCAAACACAACATCATCTTCTTCCTTCAGGACACCGCTTCCATTCTCCTCCGCGCACTGCCATGCTCCTTCGCAGGGCCTCTACACCGGCTGCCTGCCCGCGCTCGTTGGCATGGCGCCTGCCGGCAGCATATTTTACGGAATGTTCGACATGCTCAAGTCCAGGCAGCTGGAGGTACGTGCCGCAAGCTCACGCACACGCACACGCACATGCACGCACACGCACACGCACACACACTCACATGCACACACGCGCTCTCACATGCACAAATATACGCCCCTGCCATGTGTGCCCCGCGGGGACACGCAAAGGGATGGTGCTGTGCCATGCTGACGCCGGGGGGGGGGGGGCACACACTACAAACACACACACATACACACTGTGCTGGCAGCTGGAGCGCGTGCTGCTGCCTCACACACGCACACGCCCCCCCCTTCACAAAACGCACTGTCGCAGCTGATACGCGCCGAACGGCGGGCGGCGGGGTTAGACCCCGAACAACCCATTCACCTTGACGCGCTGCGCACGATGATGTTTGGCGCGGTCTCCGGGATGTGCAGCGAGCTGGTGGTCTACCCACTCGAGGTGCGTGTGTGTGTGTGTGTGTGTATGCCTGTGTATATGTGTGTGTGTGTGTGTGTGTACGTGTGTGTGCGCGCACATGCGTGCGCACGCTGATGTTTGACGCAGTCTCCGGGATGTGCAGCGAGCTGGTGGTCTACCCGCTCGAAGTGTGTGTGTGCGTGTGTGAGCGTGGTCGATTTGACAGTCTGTCAGTCGCCTTTGATGGGGTATGTGTATGTATGTGTGTGTGTGTGTGTGTGTGTGTGCGCGTGTGTGTGCGTGTGTGCGTGTGCGTGTGTGTGTGTGTGTGTGTGTGTGTGTGTGTGTGGTCGATTTTACAGTCCGTCGGACGCCTTTGATGGCGCATTAGACCCTAGGAAAGATGCCGGCAGCTGTCAAAATTAGACCCCTAGCATGCCATCTGCCATCATGATTGCTGTGCACGCGGTGCGTGTCTTTAAACACGCGACAAGGAAGTCAGCCATCTCGTGCCAGAACCTGGGGTTCTCCTGGCCTGGCCGAGGATTCATAAACTCCCGCATCCGCTCATCTAAATCGGCCTCCTCGGGGCGAGGGATGAACCGAAACAGGCTGTGGGCCCGCACCCGTGCCTCTTCATAGGCAGGGCACTTAAATATCATGTGTGCCTTATCCTCTAGCCTACGGCATAAGCAGCACGCCCGCTAGCTGCGCCGCTGCCTCTGTCCCGCCACGGCGTAGCGCCCCCGCTCTATCTGCAGCTCATGTGTGTGTGTGTGTGTGTCCCACCCGCGCCCCCCCCCCACACCTCCCCCCTCACGACCACCACCTCCACCCGGCAGGTCGTGCGCCGCCGCATGCAGCTGCAGTCCATGGCGGCAGCCGCGGCGCGGACCGGCATCCCGGGCCACCAAGTCGCGCCGCTCGTGGCAGCCGCCGCAGCGGCGGCCGCGGGCGCGCCGGTCGCGCGCGGCGCGGCGCGCGTCGCGTCGACGATTCGCGACGTGTGGCGGGCAGATGGGCTCGCGGGGTTCTACTCGGGCATGAAGCCCAACCTGCTGCAGGTAAGCGGCTGTGGCCGGCTGTCGTTTCGCACGTTTGGCCGAAGCTAACGTGGAGGCATAACGCGGACGCCAGAGCTAGCTTAGCTAACGCTAATGGACCCCTAGGAGAGGACCTCTAGAAGAGGACTCTAGGAGAGGCCCTCTAGGTGAGGACTCCTCGTGTGGTCTCTAGGAGAGTGCAGCCTGCAGGAGAGGACTCCTAGTGTGACCGGCCTCGGGCGGGCATGCAGCGGGCATGAAGCCCAACCTGCTGCAGGTGAGGAGAGGGGCGACGCCCGCTTGTGCTGTGCCCTGATGTTGGACTTTACCGTCGTGTGTGACGCACAGTGATTTCCTTTTCGGCTCTACACAGCCATTTGGCTGTATGCCGGCTGTACTTTGACCTTGCACACAGCTCAACCCATCCAGTGGATTGTTAGCCTGACAAGCCAGACAGACAGAGCACATCAACAGCTTTCAAATGACCTGTATATGAGGACAAACGGTCAGTGGGAGGTCAACGGTCAAAGCGGTCAAAGCAAAATCCGGCTGTGGAAGAATTAATTGAAAATCCCGAAATGAAAATCATTAGTGACGCACCTACAGGCAGCGTACTCGACCTTGCTCGGCGTGTCGCGCCCGAGCACAACTGCAGACGGGCGGCTGGCGACTGATGGGGGGGGGGGCGGGGGGGCTAGTGGGTCGGGGCTGGACCTAGACAGGGCACTCGGCCCCCAGATCTGACTTACTCCCCGTGGGGGCACGGCCGGGGTTCCCAAGGTGCAAGGTGAAGGTGCACGTGCAAACTTTTCCCCCTTAAGCTGCATAAGCACTGCACACGCACAGCTGGTGCACAGCCGACACACACGCACCGCCCCTGAACACACCCCGCACTGCTGGTGCACAGCCGGCACACGTGCACTGCATCCGCACAGCCAGGGTACTACGTGCGCACAGTCGTCACTAACGCGCAGGTGCTACACAACTAGTGCACAGCTAGTGCAAAGGCCGGGAACGAGGTTTTCCCCTGCGTATTGCCCCTGCACTGCTCGTGCACTGCCTCCCCCGGCTCTCGCAGGGGGAGCGGGATGAGGGACCGCTGTGCTGTGCCCTAATACTAGCGACCACTGGGCGCGCGCGTGCCGTCAGCCTGGCAGGGCGCGCCAGTGCTTTTGTTTTCTATTTTTTTAGTTAGTTTCTGGGAGCCGGCGCGCGGACCAACGTGCCGTTGACCGCCTTGACTGCTGCCTTAGCGTTGACTATTGACCGTCAAATATAGGTAATTTTCAAGCTCGTGACGAGCTTTATCTGATGGGAACGTCAGACCATCAAGCAACTTGGTTGGTTGAGCTCTATCTGATGGGATCGTTAGGAGCTAAATGGCTCCCAATGGCTCCCAGGAGCCCGAAAAAAAATCACTGCCGGGCGCCCCTTGTCCCTTCCCAACCCCAAAAGCGCCGAGTAGCTGCAGGTGCGGGGTATTAAGACCCCTGTGCCCAAACACGTGACCTACCACTGCGCGCGCGTGCTGGCACCCCCAGCCAAAGGAAGCCAAGGAGAAGCTAAGTTTCCCTTGGGCACCAACCCCCCAGCTTTTCTCTGGGGGGTTGGCGGGGGTATGGTGCATTGGGGGCGCCCAGAGGACCAGTGCCCGCCAGTGGTGTCAAAAGCGCCCCCGCGGATCCCGCTGCTGGGGAAACCCGGAAAATTTGGGGGGGAGGGACTGCGGGGGCGAATCGCAGGAATTTCGCTCCGAAAAATGTTTGACGATTTCACACTCTTAGGCGGAAAAAGCCTCCTGCGGGGGCAACTCGGCATGTTCCCTCCTGTGTTGCGGGGGCAAAGTAACAAGTAACAAGTAACACGGGGTTTCCAGCTAAGCAGGCTACTCTTCTACTAGAGACACCCGCCGATACTTCCGCACACTTAAGCACTAGAGTACCGCCGGCTCCCGGCCGATAGACTACCGCTCCCGCCGGCTAGACTACCCCAAACAGCGGTCTCTGAGAGACATGTCTGGCAAGGAGCATATAGGAGAGGACCTTCCTCAACGCCACAGTAGTGGCCTTTTGGCCAGTCAAGCCGGCAGAGCCGACTGGCGCTGACTGGAACGGTCCCCGCCTGGCAGTACATGGCTGTCCAGCTCTCGTTTGCATGGGGATCAGCCGGCGCCCCATGCCTCATGCATGGCCAGGTCCCACCCTCCAGGCGGGCATGGGCGACAGAGTTGTCATGGAGGCTGCCTGAAGACCTTCCAACGCCAGTCACTGGCAGACGAGCGCCCCCGAGGATGAGCGCGGTGACGAACGCTGCGATTGGTGAAGCGGATTGCGGGGGCCAACATGGCAAATTTTGTTTCCTTAATGACACCACTGGTGCCCGTCCGTTGGAGTCGTCTCGGCGAGAGCTGTCAGCCTGGCCGACCCCCCGTCCCAAACCAAAACCGCCGACCGCGCTGCGCCTGGGCTACCACACAAATAACAAGCGATGGCGATGGCGCGACAGCCTCCGCCTGCAAGAGCGTCCATCAGGAAAGCCGCCGCCCTCGCCGCCCCCAGCGGACCGATCGGCGACGAGGCAGCGGGCGGGCAGCAGCCAGGCAGCGGGGAGGCAGCGGCAGCGGAGAGGGCAGCGAGAGGGGGGATCTCGTGACGGGGCTGCGTGCAGAGATGGAGGCCATGCGTGCAGAGATGCAGGCCATGCGGGGAGAGATGCAGGCCATGCGGTGCCCGAACCCCCAACCCCCGTGCGCGCTACCCCCGACCCTGCAACGGTCTGGGGAGCGCTAGCGGGGGCGGCGTCAGGCGGGGGCATGCGGACACCGGGGGGAACAGCCGCCACCATGACGACCCTGACGGCCATGCATACAGAGCAGATGGCCAGGAATGCAGAGAGGGAGGCAGTATGGGCAGCATGCCCATGGTGAGACAGCGGGGGGGGGGGGGATTTGCTGACGAGTCGCATGGGCGACGTGCATGGAGGAAAGAGCGTTGCGCATGCATGGAGCGCAGCGGGGGTGCGGGCCTCGCGCCAGCACAGTACAGGGTGCGGGCCGGGCCTCGCGCCAGCACAGCACAAGGGCCGGGCCTCGCGCCAGCACAGCACAGGGGCCGGGCCTCGCGCCAGCACAGCGGGGGGTGCGGGCCGGGCCTCGCGCCAGCACAGCACAGGGTGCGGGCCGGGCCTCGCGCCAGCACAGCACAGGGTGCGGGCCGGGCCTCACGCCAGCACAGCACAGGGGCCGGGCCTTGCGCCAGCACAGCGGAGGGTGCGGGCCGGGCCTCGCGCCAGCACAGCACAGGGGCCAGGCCTCGCGCCAGCACAGCGGAGGGGGCGGGCCGGGCCTCGCGCCAGCACAGCACAGGGGCCGGGCCTCGCGCCAGCACAGCGGAGGGTGCGAGCCGGGCCTCACGCCAGCACAGCACAGGGGCCGGGCCTCGCGCCAGCACAGCGGAGGGTGCGGGCCGGGCCTCGCGCCAGCACAGCACAGGGGCCGGGCCTCGCGTCAGCACAGCGGAGGGTGCAGGCCGGGCCTCTCGCCAGCACAGCACAGGGTGCTGGCCGGGCCTCGCGCCAGCACAGCACAGGGTGCGGGCCTCGCGTCAGCACAGCGTTGATTCGTTGGGGAGTTGACGATGCTATTGAAGCGGAGCTATTGGAGCTATTGTTGCGGAGCCTGCGGCTGCTGGAAGGGAGCCTGCATGAAGATTGCTGCGGGCACGGCGGCGGCGGGGACTAGCATAAGGCACACCTGCGGCCTGCGCAGTCACATAGTATAAATTCAAGGAGCACACCTATTTGGCGATTGGCGATTTACCTGCCTTGCGTTTCCGTTTCCCCACATGCGTTCTTCAACAAGCGTTTGCTGTCGCTGCGGTAGGGGACCTAGGGGTGCGCCCACGCTCTTTACAGAGTTGGGGTTCACTACCACCAAAAGCCAGCCATCTCAGTAAGGTGCTCGGGCCATACGCGCCGAGCACGGTCTTATACGCCTTTAGAGGTGTCCCTGACTGTAACATCCATCATCATCACCACGGGTGCTCTCGACCTCGGCCGAATCGCCTCGGTCTCGACGTGCATGCACGTACACGGCCTCGGCCTCGCAGGCATGCACATCCACATGCCCCTTGCCGTGCTCAACAGCCCCCACCACCGCCCCTTCACCCCCCACCCCCCCGTCCCGCAGGTGCTGCCCAGCTCCGCGCTCTCCTACTACACGTATGAGAAGATGAAGATGATTCTGGGCGTGGACACGTGAGCTGCGAGCTGCTGTTGCGCCAGCTGCTGCTACGCCAGAAACAAGCGCGACACGAGCGGGCGCCCCTTGCCCCGGACCCCTGGAGGGCCGTGTCATCATGTGTGTGCGGCACAGCGCATGTGCCCATTTTTTCGTTTTGATTGATTCCTGCTTGTCGCGGCGTGCTTGCATTGGCTGTCGATCGAACTGTAGCTATGCAACCTCCTGGTGAGAGAGAGAGAGAGACAGAGACACTTACAAGTGTAAAGCCCTCGACTGCTCGGGTCTTGAATTCAGCTGAGCGTTTGGCGATTCGAACGTTGTAGCCGTTAGATGGGTGGATTGGCCTTGGCCCCCCCCATAGCCACTCCTCGCATGCGCGGCATCGTGTCGCGCTACCTCTTTCAGGTCGCTAGCTCAAGCATGCGGACGGCGTTGCCGTGCTGCAGCGGCGCGAGCGTGAGGAGCCTCGCAAACAGCCCTTGTGCCTTGTCAGGGTCAGGCAGCTCGAAATTGTCGGCCGCGACGGTGGGGCGGCACCACGAGAGGCCCAAGGTGAGTGGCGGACTGGGAGGCATTGGGGGCATCACTGGGCTTGCACGTCAGGCTCAGTCACCATGCATGAAGACCCCATGCGGCACCGACTACACACACACACGCGCGCACATACACATGCAAACACACGCACACACGCGTGCACATACACACACATACACACACACACACACACACACACGCACACACACACGCACATACATACACACACGCACACACACACACATACACAAACACACCTCAACACATCCAAACGCACACACGAGCACGCTGCGGGAAAAGCCCCGATGGCATGGGCACCTCCCAGGCCTGGCAGCTGGCAACGCCCGCATGACGACACACACACACACACCAAACACACATCCCCTCACACGCACACACGAGCACGCCGCAGGAAAAGCCCCGATGGCACGGGTACCTCCCAGGCCTGGTTGCGGGCAACGCGCGCGTGACGCCGCACGAGGCGGTGGCGGCAAACCACGCGGGCAACGTGACGGTGCTGGGCTCGGCTGATTTGGACGACGAGGACCCGCTGCTGGTGCGCGTGCGTGCGTGCGTGCGTTGCATGGCCAGTATCCTATGCACTGTGTTGTGCCGCTCTCTTGGGCCCCTCTCTCTCTCTTGGGCCTCTCTCTGAGAGATGCCAAAGAAAGAGGAACAAGAGATGGAGAGAGAGAGAGAGAGGCACGTAACCATAGTGCTGGCCTCTCTCTAGCCTGCTGCATCACTGCATGGTCGCTGCATACTCGACGACACTGCGCTGGGCCTCTCTCTTGGGCCCTAGCGTGTGGGGGTTTACCCTCACCCCTACCAGGTAGCCAGCCAGTTTCACACTGAAACTGAGTTTAAGGTGTCGGGCGCTAGCGCCGACACAGGTCTTATACATCATTACTGACGTCACACAGACTGTAATATCCATCATCATCATCATCATCAGCTAGGTTGGGGTCCCCTATGGTGGGGATCTGTAACAGGGCACTGGCTTCTCTCTTTAGCCTCTCTCTCTGAGAGGCCCAAGAGAGGGAAAGAGAGAGAGAGAGAGAGGCCCAAGAGAGGCACAGCTGCGTGCGTGCCAGCGGCGGCCCAGGCACTACCTGTGGCGCGGTGGGGGTCGGGCCTGGCTGCGGCAGCACCACACACACACACACACCACCATCCCCAGCTGTCGCGTGCCCCCCCCCCACACACACACACACACCACACAGCTGAGTGCGTACTCCCCCACGCACTCACGCCCGCCCGCACACTGCACCACCACCCCCCCCGCCCCGCACCCAGCTCTCCTGCAGGGTCCCCCACACACTCACGCCTGCCCGCCCGTCCGCACTGCATCACACACACGCTCCCCCGCCCCCCCTAAGCGACGACCTCGATCCTGGTAGGCTGGCGCACTGCGCGGCCTTGCGGGCTCTCTTATTAGTAGAGCTCCCCCAGGCGTGTAGTCTAGGCCTTATTCACTCACGCCCCGGGGTCTCCGGGCGCGTACGTGTAAAACCTGTAAAACCGATGACCTCAATTTCGTAACCCCAAACCCCAACCCCAAACACCGCCAGGGATATGATCTCACGCAAGGCCCGATCGTGCGCTGGACCAAGCCCGGGATGATCATCTACACACTCCCCCCTGAACCCTGCGCCCTAATCTCTAACCCCTAAATATATTTATCCTGCCTTTACCCCAACCCTAAACCCCGAACCCTAAAACCTCGTCCCCGCCAGGGCTACGAGCCCATGCAAGGCCCGATCGTGCGCTGGACCAAGCCTGGCACGCCCACCCACCCCCTGGACCCTTCACCCTAAACCCTAAACCCTAAATCAATTTACCCTGCCGTCCCCCCGACCCTAAAACCCAAACGATGCCAGGGCTACGATCTCATGCAAGGCCCGCTCGTGCGCTGGACCAAGCCCGGCATGGTCTCCCACCCACTCCCCCCCCCCCCTGAAAAATGAACCCTTGACCCTAAAACCTTAACCCTACCGTAGTACCGCTTTGCCTTGCCGATTAAATAATTCGGAAAACGTCGTGGCAAGGTCGATTTCTAAAAAAGATTGCCGAAAAAGTCTAAACGCCAAAAGTGACGTCAATGGGGAAAAATCGAGAGAAAAAATCCCGCGGCAAGGCACCAAATTTCTAAACCATTACCCTCTTTATAAAAGTGGCGGCAAGGCAAAGCGGAACTACAGTTCTCCCTTAACCCTGAACCCCGATGCCAGGGCTACAAGCTCACGCAAGGCCCGCTTGTGCGATGGACCAAGCCCGGCATAATCTCCCACTTCTCCCCTGAACCCTGGACCCTACACCCTGAACCCTACGCCCTAAATCCCTCCACACCAAATCTTAACCCCAAACCCGAAAACCTCATCTCCGCCAGGGCTACGATCTCATGCAAGGCCCGCTCGTGCGCTGGACCAAGCCCGGGATGATCGCCCCTCCGACCGCGGTGCTGGTGCATGGCATCCTCGGGTCGCGGCGCAACATGCAGTCGTTCGCGCGCATGCTGCTGGAGGTGTGGGGGGGGCGTGTGTGTGTGTGTGGTCAATTTTATCTTCACGCCGTGCGTGTGTGTGCATGTGTCTGTTTGCGTGCGTGCGTGTGTGTGTGTGTGTTTGCGATTGTGTATGTGTGTGTATGTAGTCAATTTTACCGTCGCCGGACGCTTTCGTGGGTGTTTTAGACCTGTGCTTGCAAGCGCACCCTGAAGGAGAGGCATGCAGGCAACACCTGCCGCAGTGATTTTCTTTTCGTGCGTTTTAATCAGGGGGGGGGGGCAAAATAGTTGTTTTCAGACCCAGCGTTGCGTTATTTTCAAAACGGGCCTGCACCCCCCTCCCAGTACACCCAGACCTTATCTGCTGGAGCTGAAACTTGGTGGGCAGCTTCATGACATCATTCCCATTCCATCGCACTATTTGGGATTCTGAACAACCCAATCCTGTTCCTGAAACGGGCCTCGAAAGACGGCCACACGCCCCGGTGCAGCCCCACACATCAAGGTCCCTTCCACACCCTCCCAACTATGAACCACATGAATGACCATGGATTTGGCATCCCTGTCGTTAGACAAATCCATCGCGTCCTTCCCCATCCCAATCGGAGGTCTGCAGAGCATTCTGGCTGCGAGGGGGTGTGAACCAGTGGTCCACACCAATCGCCTGGTGTGGACCCTCTCACACCCCCACACCACTGCACTACCTATTGGGTTTGTCGGGGATCTGAAGGTGGATTTGGGCTCCTCTTGACGAGAGGAATCCAGCGCACCAACTCTCGTGTCAAACGGATGTCAGAATAACAAGTTACTTAAAACTTCTGAGAAACGGTTCCTGGTCTGGAGACCCCCCCCCCCAAATTCCATTTTTTTTTAGAGTGGAATTCTCCCTCATTTAGGGAAGGGAAGGGCATGGCGCCGGTCCGGTGAGAAAATTCGAAGATCTTCAACGTTGGGTCTGTTTCTAACTTCCCTGCCCCCCCCCCTGGTTTTAATTCATTATTCCACAGACGGATTTTGCTGTGCCCACGTTGACCGTTGACCTCCCGTTGACCGTTTGTCCTCATGTAGAGAGGCCCTTCGGAAGCTCGTGGCGAGCTCTATCCGGCAGGCTTGTCAAGACTCCCTATCCACTCTATGGGCTCAGCTGTGTCCAAGGGCAAAGTTCAACCAGAATACAGCCAAACGGCTGTGACAGTTACAGTTACATCGGCTTTCCAGCAAAGACTACCTCTAGTCCTAGTACCACCGCCTAGACCCAAGTCCAGTTCTGGCCCTAACAATTACTTGTGAGGGGCGGTAGCCACCAGCCGGCTGCCTGCCAACGTGTAGTCCCAGAGCAAAAAGGAGAGCTATTGTGCGACGCCTCCAAAATAGGTCCTAACTGCTTCTAGGGGATAGGGGGTCAAGTGGCGCTTGCCAATCTACTTGACCGCCGTGGTGGAGGGGCCGGCGCCTGAGGGGCAGCCGGACCGTACACCACGGCTCTCCACCCGACCCTATCCTGAGCACGCTCAAACGCCGTGTCCGAAAAAGTCTTCCAATCAGAACGAGTGCCACTAGTTTCGCCTAGCTGCTGAATCAGTAGCTTAAGAAAATAGTGTCGGGAGGAGGCTGGAGGCCGGCCTTGCTGCCGAGCCACATCCATTGTGCAGTCAAAAGTCGTACGAGGAAGACGAGAAGCCGGCATGCGCATCACATGGCCTAGCCACTGCATTGATCGCTTTGCCACAAGGCTCTCAATTGGCTCAGTGTCGCACGCCTGCCGAATATAAGTTAATCTGTGCCGGTCGACCAGGCGCACACCCAAACGGCTGTGTAGAGCCGAAAAGGAAATCACTGGCCTGCCGTCGCCCATTGTGTCCCCCCGCCACAGCTGGGTGTGGGTGGGTGCGTGCTGCTGTCTTCCTGCACTCTGCAGCTGCTCAAGCCCACCGTTTGCTGCTAAGCTCAGCTCTGCCTGGATACAGTCGTCGCACACACACTCACACACACACACACGCACACAACACACACACGCAGGCCTGCCCCGCGTGGCAGATTCTGATGGTCGACCTTCACAGCTTCGGCACACACACATGCACACATACACACACACGCACACGCAGGCCTGCCCCGCGTGGCAGATTCTGATGGTTGGCCTGTGCTGCCAGGGCGCACACACACACACACATGCGCACACACACGCACACACACACACACACATGCGGGTCTAATGCGCCATCAAAGGCGTCCGACGGACTGTAAAATCGACCACACACACACATGCGCGCACGCACATGCACGTGCACATACACATGCACGTGCTCACACACGCACACACACGCACACACACACACACATATGCACACACGCACGCAAAGACCTGCCCCGCGTGGCAGATTCTGATGGTTGATCTGCGCTGCCACGGCACACACACACACACACACACACAGACACACACACACACACACACACGCAGGCCTGCCCCGCGTGGCAGATTCGGATGGTCGATCTGCGCTGCCACGGAGATTCCGCCCTTGCTCCGATTCCCCCCCTGGGGTTGTGGAACAACCAGGCCTCAACCCTCCCAAAACCACCCTCAACCCCCAACACCCCCACAGGCCTGCCCTGCGTGCACACACACACACACACACACACATACACACACACGCAGGCCTGCCCCGCGTGGCAGATCCTGATGGTCGACCTGCGCTGCCACGAGGAGTCCGCCCTCCCTCCGATTAACCCCCCCCTGGGGTTGTGGAACAACCAGGCCTCGACCCCCCAAAACCACCCCCTCAACCACCAACATCCCCACAGGCCAAAACCACCCTCAGCCCCCAACACCCCCACAGGCCTGCCCTGCGTGGCAGATTCTGATTGTCGATCTGCGCTGCCTTAACACGCGCACACACACACACGCACACACACACATGCACACACACGCACATGCAAACGCACACGCAGGCCTGCCCCGCATGGCAGATTCTCATGGTCGACCTGCGCTGCCACGGCGAGTCTGCCGCGCTCGACCCGGCTCCCCCCGCCCCGCACACCGTCGCGGCCGCATCGTCGGATCTGCTGGAGCTGCTGCGGCGGCTGAAGCTTTTCCCGCACGTGCTTGTGGGGCACAGCTTCGGAGGCAAGGTGTGTGTCTGTGTGTGTGTGTGTGTGTGTGTGGTTGGGTGCAGCTGCTGCGTCAGCTGAAATGCTCTTCCCGCATGTGCTTGTGGGGCACAGCTTCGGAGGCAAGGTGTAAGTGTGTGTGTGTGCATGTGTGTGTGTGTGTGCGTGCATGTGTGTGTGTGTGTGTGTGTGGTTAAGTGCAGTTTCTGTGTCTGCCTGAAAGCTCTTCCCGCACGTGCGTGTGGGGTACAGCTTCGGAGGCAAGGTGTGGGTGTGGATGACTGGGTGTGTTGGTGTGAGTGTGTGGTAAGGTGCAGCTGCTGCTTTGCCTGAAGCTCTTTCCGCACATGCCCTGTCGCCCACACACTTTCTCTTCCACACACCACACACACACACACACACACGTGCATGCACGCACACGCACACCCACATGCACGCCCCCCCCCCACCACACACATACACACTCACACACACAAGCACACACACCCCTCAACCACCACACACACACGCACACATGTACACACACACAAACACGCACACACGTACGCACACACACACACAGGTCGTCATGGGCATGGTGCAGCAGTTTGGAGCGGTGCTGCCGCGGCCGGTGCAGGTGGGTGGAGTGCAGCGCTGTTGTGCTCCGTTCACACTTGCCATGTTCACACTTTTCACACCACAGGTGTGAGACTGCAGCCCCGGGCGGGGGCTGCAGCCCCACACCTGTGGTGTGAACAGTGTGAACATGGTAGGTGTGAACATGACAACTTCAGGTGCCCCGAGACCTGGCTGTTATGTTCACACTGCTCACACTGTTCACACAGGTGTGGGTGCTGGACTCGCTGCCCGGCGAGGTGCGTGCGCCCCGGAGCTCTCCGAGCGACGACCACCCGTGCGAGCTTATAAAGGTGAGCGCGTGTGTGTGTGTGTGTGTGTGTGTGTACCAAACATATGTACAGTACCCTTTGCGGGGGGGCCGAAACAATGGTTGTTTGTACAGGCATGTGTGTGTGTGGGTGTGGGTGTGTGCCGCACACAGTGTGTGTGTGTGTGTGTGTGTGTGTGACAGTGATGCAGAACGTTGTGGCGCTGTGGCGGTCGTGTGACGTGGAACCAGAGGCCCGCAGGGCTGCCTCGGCGCGATCAGTCTCGATCGTGTGACGCCAAGGTGTGGAAATCACACTTTGTACGCACAAGCCCCCCTGGTGCAGGTGCCTCGCTTGCGTGCCTCTGGTTGGCTCTCAGAACCGTGCGGGTAGTATTTCTTTATGGTTCGTCGCAACGGGGGACTGTGCTGGGGGCCGTGTGTGCAAGCCTTGCTGGCTATTAGCTTTGAGCTATAAGCTTTGGGGCCTTCAAGGCTTGTGTCTTTGCTCGGGGTCTGGGCGCTCCCGTTGTGTTATGCTTTCGACGACGACGGTGCAGGTGCTGGTGCAGCCATCAGCAGTCCCCCCCAAACGCACACACACCTCCCACCTCTCACCACGACCTCCACCCACACCCCACACTGTCACCTGCAGGCTCTGATCACGATCACGATGCACAACCCGCAACCGCTGGCAGCCCCCCACCTCCGACCTCTTACTACGCCCTCCACACACACACACACCCCACACCCCACATTTTCATACACCTGCAGGCGCTGATCACGATCCCGATGCCCGTGGCGACGCGCAACGTCGTCATCGACACGCTCACAGGTGCAGCCTGACGATGAGATCTGCCACAGGCGTGTGGTGGTCGATTTTACAGTCTTGTGTGTGTGTGTGTTTTGTGCGTGTGTGTGTGCGTGTGTGTGTGTGTGTGTGTGTGTGGCGTACCTAACATGTGCGTGTGAGTGTGTGTAACGTGTGCGACGCGCCTAACAGGCAGCGTATTCAGCTGTGCTCGGCATATTCAGTGCCCGGCCGCTACGACTGGCTGCCACCGTAAACTCTCTCTATGCATATTAGTTACGAAGTATGGCCTACAGCACGGAAACGAAGGGTTGACGCCCAAACCGGAGGACCACCACAGCTCGCAGGGTTGTCGAACCCTTAGGAAGGGTGTTTGTGGTTGTGTACATTGGAGCAAGGGAGCCCCTCCTCGCTCTTGGTCGACCCCATCCAATGCTGTGCATACGAGAGGTCCATGTAAGCGTGGAAGCGTGGGGATTCCACACTTCCACTGGAAATCCTACAAGGCGAAAGCGTAAGGTCTGTGACGAGGACCCTGGGGGAGGACCACCGTAGCACATGCACAACGCCGGAGGCAGCGCCTCAGGCGTCGCATTCACTTGCGCTCTTGACCGCCTGAGGCGCCGCCTGAGGCGCCGCCTGAGGCGCCGCCTGAGACGCACCCACGATCGCCTCAGGCGTTGTCTTGGGCGTTTTCCCAACCGCCTCGGTCGCCACACCAACCGCCTCAGGTGCCCGCCACCGCCTGAGGTGCACCCCGGACCGTCTTAGACGTCATGACCGCCTCGACCGCCTTGACTTGCGCGGATCAGACTTTGGGATTTTGGTAGGGCCACTGGACGGGTTGCCGTGGGTGGAGAAGTTGCTCTATGTCTGCGCTCTGTTCCCTGCCCCTCCCTCCCTCGCTCTATCTCACAGGCCTGGGCTCCGCCCCCCCCCCCCCCCCCCACACACACACACCTGCCCCCCTGCCTCTCTCTCAGGCCTTGGCTTCACGCGCACAATCTCTCAGTGGGCGGCGACCATCCTTCGGCCGATGCCGGGCGTCCACACACCCATGCCCTGATGCTGCGCACCTTTTCGTCGTGGCGTCCTGCCCCCCTGTCATCCCATCTTGCCCCACCCTCTCTCTCAGACCTTGACTTCACGCGGTCAATCTCTCAGTGGGCGGCGACCAACATCCCGCCGATGCCGGGCGTCCACACACACATGCTCTGATGCTGCGCCCCATGTCATCGTGGCGGCCCGCCCCCCTGTCATCCCATCTTGCCCCATCCTCTCTCTCAGGCCTTGGCTTCACGCGGACGATCTCTCAGTGGGCGGCGACCAAAACCTTCGGCCTATGCCGGGCGTCCACACACCCATGCTCTGATTGCGGCCCCCTCTTCGTCAAGGCGGCCTGCCCCCCTGTCATCCCATCTTGCCCCACCCTCTCTCTCAGGCCTTGGCTTCACGCGCACGATCTCTCAGTGGGCGGCGACCAACCTTCGGCCAGTGCCGGGCGGCCAGAGCGGCGTCAAGGCGCTCCACTGGACGTTCGACCTCGAGGGCATCCTGCAGATGTGGGTTCAGTGATTTCCTTTTCAGGAGCTTTTAATTCATTCTTCCACAGCCGGATTTTGCTTTGACCGTGTTGACTGTCGACTTCCCGTTGTCCGTTTGTCCTCTTACATAGGTAGTTTGAAAGCTGTTGACGTGCTCTTTCTGGCGGGCTTGTCAGACTAACAATCCACTGGATGGGTTGAACTGTGTGCAAGGTCAAATTACAGCCGGCGTACAGCCAACTGGTAGAGCCGAAAAGGAAATCACTGTGTGGATTTAACACCGCATGGTGTCCAACAGCACAGATGCGTTGCCTGCCGTGCCGTGTTCCAGCCTGCAGCTGCTAATGTGTGCTGTTGCTGCTGCTGCTGCTTCTGTGTGCTGTGGGCGCTGGCGGGAACGTCACGGACGCGTTGCTTGTCGTGGCTGTTGCATGCCTCCTTGGCCTGCTGCTGCCGCTGATGTCTGCTGTTGCTGCTTCTGCTGTCTGGCCTCCTGCTGTTCCTGCTGCTGTTCCTGCTGCTGCTGCTGCTGCTGCTGCTGCTGCTGCTGCTGCTGCTGTTTCCGTCTGCTGCGGACACTGGCTGGAAGCCACCGTTGGTCCAACGTCACGGACGGGATGCCTGCCGTGCCTGTTGCACGCCCCCTGCTGCTGCTGTCTGCTGCTGATAATGATGCCTGCTGATGATGCCTGCTGGTCGACCCTGAGGTTCCTGAGGCTGCTGCCAAATTAACGCAGGCAACGCTCCTACGAGTCCACGTCGATGTACACCCTCATCGAGGCGCCCGCCATGCTGCTGCTGCTGCTGCTGCTGCTGACGTTCCGCTTGCATGCCGCCACTGCCTGGCCCTGTCTGGCCCAGGTACCGCTCCTACGAGTCCACATCGATGTACACGCTCATCGAGGCGCCGCCGCAGGGCCTGCAACTAGATTTTGTGAAGGCCGAGCACTCCAACTTCAGGTATGGGATGATGATAATGGATTTTACAGTCGTGTGTGGGATAGGATGACTCGCACGGGTTGTCTTGCGGGTCGAACAATGCGCGTCTGTGCGGCTGGCTGCCTCTCCCACCCCTTCCTGGCCCAACAGCCTGCCCCCACAGGCTGCCTTGTAACTCTCTCTCTCTCTTATTACTCTCTTCAAGTGGGCTGGAAACGAGGCAACCGCGTACGCCTACTGCTACCCCCACACACACACGAATGCGACCTGCGTGTGTGCGTCTGCCTCCCTCTCCCACCCCTTCCTGGCCTAGCAGCCCTGCAGGGGTGTCGTCCTGACCTGTAACTCTCTCTCTTGATTACTCTCTCCAGGTGGGGCGGAGACGACGAGGCTCGCATCGCGGCGGCCGGCCACCGCGTGCATCTGCTGCGCGACGCGGGGCACTGGGTAGGTCTCTTCGTCACCTCTAGAGGGGGAGCCATACGCAGGGATCTGGGGAGTGGGCGCGTGGTCGAATTTACCGTCTGTCAGACGCCTGCGATGGCGCATTAGACCTTTATAAAAAAACTGTGCATTCAGGTCCTCGGCATCGTCGGACGCCTTTGATGGCGCATTAGACCGCGTAAAAAAAAAACTGTGCATTCAGGTCGTCTGCATCGACCTCGGCACCGCCGTCGTCGTGTTCGTGTTTGTGTGTGTGTGTGTCTGCGGGGCTAGGCTGTGGCGCATCGTTCCCCCGCCACCACCTCCTACCCTCCCCCCACCTCACACACACACACACACTCCCCAACTGGCCCTCACCCAGTCCCCCCCCCCCCCCCCACACACACACCTGGTTCCCCCCAGGTGCACACGGACAACCCGAGCGGTCTCCTCGGCATCCTGTCGAGCAGCTTCGGGCTGCGGGAGCCGGCGGGGTCGCCGAGGCGGTAGCACTGGCAGCGCACGTGCATGGGGCGGAGGTCACCAAGTTTTGTTGCGCGTGTGAGTGTGGCCTCCGCTACTGCTCCGCTACTGTTGGTCTCTACAAGCTACAAATTCCAAGGGTTCCAAGGGCTTGACATCCCTTCCGGCCACGTCTTGGCCTGTCTCCCCACGGGGGGGTCTCTCTTTTGACGATTGGCGATGCACCTGCCTCGCGTTTCTGTTTCCCCACATGCGCTCACCTACTTCAACAAGCGTTTGCTGCCGCTGCGGCACGGGACCGGGGGGGCGCGCCCGCGCTCTGTACAGATTGGGGGTTCCCTACCACCAACAGCCAGCCATCTCATCAGGTGCTCGGGCCGTACACGCCGAGCATGGTCTTATACGCCTCTAGAAGTTGTCCCTGACTGTAACATCCACCATCGTCTGGCCAGCCATGTGCACATACTTGTCCCGGACCCTGGTGTCAGCGGGCACGTACGTGTGCGTGTGTACGTGTGTGTGGGGTGTTCAAGGGTTTAGAACAGGAGCAGCACGCAGAGAGAGTTGTTGCACGTGAGAGAATTGGTTACACGCGCCGGTGGTACTTCCCAAGCACCCCCCAGGGGACGCTAGAGGTCCCTGATTGCTACGCCTCTAGAGGTGTCTCTGACTGTAACATCCATCATCGAGGGTCTGGTAGGCTGGCGCGCTGCGTGGCCTTGCGGGCTCTACTAGTAGAGTTCCCCTAGACGTGTAGTCTAGGCCTTAACTCACGCCCCGGGGTCCTCCGGGCGCGCACATGTAGAAACCATCATCGAGGGTTGGCAACACAGCAGTGGGTGAAAGTGACGCGGGGCTGTGTTCGTAGGCAAGGCCTGGCCTGATGAATGCTTGAGACACAAGCCCTCGGGCACTGCCAAGCCCCACTCAGCCCGCGTCCCGTGTGACAGGAGGAGCCAAGGGTGCGCGCGGGGCGCGCCGATGTTGTGGCTGGGTGCCCGGTGTGTGGGCGAAGCATCAACGCGTGGTCGCACCTCTCTGGTTGCGCGTGTGCGTGCCCTGCATGGAGCGTCGTGTGTGCTCCGCGTGTGTGTGTGCGCCTCACCGGGAATTGCCGCACTACACGCGCGTGCTTGGTTTTGGAAGTTTCGCTGTACAGCACTTTGGTTCATGCTGATGTTACAGTCTGTTTTAAATCACTTGCTATGATGATGAGAGTTTTACAATCCACTTCTGGCGGTCACACGTACGGTTCCAAAGCTCCAGTGGGACTTAGAGAATCAAGGCTCATGGCACGACATGACACGCTCTAAGCGCAAGCACAGCAAGGCCGCCGGCGCGCTAGTCGCCCGCGCGGCCACCGCCACAGAATCACCGGTGAGCAGCGGCTCCTCCGACTCAGACCTTCGGCCCCGCAACCGCGCGTGCGTCGATGAGACACAGATCACGCTTCTGGCGCTCCCTGGGGCGCTGGGGGCGGCCACATACGCGGAGGCGGTGCAACACCTGCATGGAGGCGCCAGCAACCACATTTCGGCCTCGGCCGACACCACAGACGCCATCCGCGCCCTCAGCGCCGCGGTGGACGACCTCAGAGGCCTGGTAGGCGGGATGATGGACAGGGAGGCGAGCGCGCGTGCTCAGCCACAGAATGCGCCGACGCATGTGGGCGCTACACAGATTGCCGACGCCGGCCACAGCAGCTGCCCCCTCGCGGGGGTGCTCGCTGTGGTGCAGGTGCAGGCGCAACAGATTGCGTCCCTCGTGGACCTGGTTCGCCTCCTCCTGATGAGCCGCGTCCCCGGGGCGCCCATGCACACGCCGCATGCAGTGCCGCATGCGGCCCACAGTGCGCCCCGCGCGGCGCCTGCTGCCAAGGCTGCTCAGCCTGCCCGGCCTGCTGCTGCTGCCGCCCCTGTGGCGTCGGCGGCGGGCGCGCCGGCGGCGGAGCGGCCTGCTGCGGCGGGTGCCGCGCGAGCCGCATCTGCGCGCGGCCCCTGCCGTCGGGGGGGGCTGCCCGCGCGTGGGCGACGCGTCGCTGTGCCTCAGTTTCGTGGCGTCGATCTCTGTGGAGGACGCCATCGTGTTCGTCACGGGCGGCGACGGATGCGGCCATACTAATGACGTGTTCAGCGGCGGCTTCGCCGACGACGCGGAGGAAGCACGGCGGCGCGCGGCCGGCGTGAGCATGCCTGTCCGTTTGGCCACGAACATCGTGCGCTTTATGCACGACAACACTGGCAACTGGGATGGGCCGGCTGGTGGCGGCGTCGTGTCCGCGTCGTTCATCAACGCCAAGCCTGCCGTCGGGGGCATCGGTGTGGAGCCGCGCGGGGGCGGCGTGCTGCGTGTGCTCTTCACCGTGGCGTCTGGTGTCGTGGCAGACACTGTCGTGCGCTGGCGCTGGAAGCTGCCCGTGCCGCAGCGCCAGACGCAGGTTGCGGTCTTCGACGTGCTCAGTGACCGCGAGGAGGCGCGGCACCGGGCGCTGTGGCCCGCTTTCCTCGCCGCCAAGGCTGCGGGCAAGCGGGCGCAGTTCCACCGCGCGCGCCTCGTGGTTGACGGCGAGCGGGTGGCTGCACCTGTTTGCTAGTTGGCATCCCCTCTGGGGGTGTGTTGAAGGGGAGGTGGCGCCACACGCGCGCAGTGGCGGGTGCGGTGTGGTCGCTGAGTAGAGTGCTGCGGCGGGTGTGCTACCAGCCCCGCTTCCGGTGGTCTGCGGGAGGGCTGTTTGGTCCCTTCATGGTTTTATACCTTGGGTCCGCCCTCTGGCCATTTGAGGGGCTGGGTGTGCAGCCTGCACAGTGGTGCTGCTTGCTTGGCGCCCGCCACCAAGTGTGGATGGCGTTACCGTGGGCTACTTGTAGCTTGACCTTTTGTGGGCCTTGAGCCTTGTTTCTCTAAGTCCCACTGGAGCTTTGGAACCGTACGTGTGACCGCCAGAAGTGGATTGTAAAACTCTCTCATCATCATAAGTAGCCCACGGTAACGCCATCCACACTCGGTGGCGGGCGCCAAGCAAGCAGCACCACTGTGCAGGCTGCACACCCAGCCCCTCAAATGGCCAGAGGGCGGACCCAAGGTATAAAACCATGAAGGGACCAAACAGCCCTCTACTATGGGTCACCTTGGCCTATCTTTCATCGCTGCAAAACTGGCGGGTGTCTTCGCCCGCACACCCGCACGCTGATGCCCCACGGCTGACGGCCTGCCGCGACCCTCGCTCTCCTCTCTCTTCTCTCTGTCCCTCTCTCCCTCTGTCTGTCCCTCCCTCTATGCCTGGTTCTGCTATCTACCGTCAGGCGCCCCACAACGGCCACCACCGCTTCGGCGGCGCTGCTGCCAGCATGCGCTTCTCCATCTGCGCGCGGCAGGCGCAGGGGCGTGAGCGTTGAGCAATGTGTGCCACGGCGTTGGTCGACAGCACGAACACAAACGCGTGCGCGCGCACGTGCACACACGTGCGCGCGTGCAAACGTGCACACGTGCACACACACACACAAACACACGCACGAGCACACGCACTTGCACACACGCCCCCCCCCCCCGCCCCCCCCCCACACACACGCACCTCTGGCCACGCGCGCCCGTACGCTGCGTCAAACGCAGTCTCAAACTCCCCGAGATTTAGCAGGCTGACGCCAGACTTGGGGGAGAAGACCATGGTCACGTCCGCTTCGCCCGTGGCGGCCACGTCGTCGTTGCCACTGAAGTTGGAGGACCTGCGTGTGGGGGGGGGGCATGTGTGTGTGTGTGTGTGTGTGTGTGCGTTTGTGTGCGTGCGCGTGTGTGTGTGCCCAGCCCGTGGCGGCCACGTCGTCGTTGCCGCCGAAGTTGGAGGACCTGCGTGTCGGTGGTTCCGTTAAGGATCTTGGGGAAATGATGGCTCAACCCGGGCCTCACGGCTCACTCCCCAATCTCAACCTGACGGAGGCGATTTCTTGCGGAAGGGGTGTGCAAACGTAAATTTTCACACTTAATGGGTCGGTCTTCGCGCAATCTCAACCCGATGCGCCAGCCCAAATCGGTCTTTCTCAACCCGAAAGTGCACTTTTTCGGGTTGCGTGTTGGCTTACGGAAACACTGCTGCGTGTGTGTGTGTGTGGTCGATTTTACAGTCTTGTTGTGTGTGTGTGTGTGTGCCTCGCCCGTGGTGGCCACATTGCTGTTGCTGCTCAAGTTGCAGGACCTGCGTGTGTGTGTGTGTGTGTGCATGTGTGTGTGCATGTGTGTGTGTGTGTGTGTGAGGTGTGTGTGGTTGTCGACGGACGCCTGCGATGGCGCATAGGAGTTGGCCTGCAAGTGTCCGCGTGCGTGCATGCGTGTGTTGGGTGCGTGTGTGTGCGTGCGTGGATGCTTGTACGTGTGTGCAGGTGTGTGTGTACATGTGTCACACACACATGGTGTGTGTGTGTGTGTGTGTGTGTGCGTGTGTGTGTGTGTGTGCGTTGAGCCAGCGTGCTTGCGCATACCAAGACATGTGCTGAGGTGCGGCTGGCGTGCCCCCCCGCCCCTCCCCCCCCCCCCCCCCCGCCCACACACACCACTGGACCACGTGCACTAGGCACGGCGGCGGCGTGAGGACCCCCCCACCCACACCACACCCACACACAAACCACCCACCCACCTCTGGACCACATGCACCAGGCATGCGGCGGCACGAGGAACCCCAGCCCCCCCCCCCCTCTCCCAACACCCCACCCACCCTTGTGACTGGCGTGTGACCAGCACACGCACGCACACACACACACACGCACACACACACACTCCCCCAGCAACACCCCCACCTCTGGACCACGTGCACCAGACACGGGGGAGGCACGAGGAACCCCTGTGTGCGCCGCCGCTCGCGCCAGCCTTTCAGGCCCACTCGATCAACGATACCGCCATCCTGCATCGGGTGTGTGGTGTGGTGTGTGTGTGTGTGTGTGTGTGTGTATGAAGGGTGGGTGGGGACGTGCGTGTGTGTGCGTGTGTGTGTGTGTGTGTGTGTGTCGCCAGCCCTTGAGGCCCACTCGGTCGACAATACCGCCGTCCTGCATTGGGGGTGTGGGGTGTGGGGCGTGGGGCGTGCGTGTGTGTGTGTGTGTGTGTGTCGCCAGCCCTTGAGGCCCACTCGGTCGACGATACCGCTATCCTACATTGGAGGTGTGGGGCGTGGGGTGTGGGGTGTAGGCGGGGCGTGCGTGTGTGTGTGTGTGTGTGTGTGTTTGTGTGCGCGTGTTTGTGCGTGCGTGTGTGTGTGTGTGTGTGTGCGTGTGTGATTGTGTGCGTGTGTGTGACCCCAGCCTTTGAGGCCCACCTGGTCAACGATACCGGCGTACTGCGTTTGGTGGGTGCGGTGCGGTCGACTGAACAGTCCGTCGGACGCCTTTGATGGCGTGTTAGTGAGTGTGTGTGTGTGTGTGTGTGTGTGTGTGTGCGTGCGTGTGTGTGACGCCAGCCTGAGGCCCACTCGGTCGACGATACCGCCATCCTGCATTCAGTGTGTGTGTGTGTGTGTGTGTGTGCGCGCGTGCGTGCGTGTGTGTGTGTGTGTGCGCGCGTGTGTGTGTGGCAGCCCCACTTGGTTGGGGCCACCACCTCGAACGCCACCCAACAAACACCTCACACGCTTTGCCGATCCCCGGTGACACACACAAGCACACACACACACATTCACACAAACACACACACGCACACACACTCACACAAACACACACACATGCAAGCATACACACGCACACACACTCACACACACACGCACCTTGCACGGGTTTTGCCGCTGCTCCAGCCCCGGCACGCAAACCGACTGAAAGATTATTGGGATGGCGGCGGACGCGGCGACAGCCTCTGGCAGCGGCCCGCTGTCGATGAGCACGTAGTCTCCGCGCTTCGTCACGACGCCCACCTGGATGTGTGTGTGCGCGTGTGTGTGTGTGCGTGCGTGAGAGTATGACATTTTTACGAATGAACACAGTATCGATGAGGAAAATGCCTCGTATATATGGTGTGTAATAAGTGACACTCCGATCAAGACCACGCGCGCACGTGCGTGTGTGTGTGTGTGTGTGTGTGTGTGTGTGTGTGTGCATGTGTGTGCGTGTGTTTCCCAAGAGGCCCGCTGTCAATGAGCATGTACTCTCCGCGCTTCGTCACGACGCCCACCTGGGCGTGTGTGTGTGTGGAGGGGGGGGGGGGCATGGGTGTGTGTGGGTGTGCGCACGTGCGTGTGCTTGTGCTTGTGTGTGTGCATGTGTGTGTGTGTGTATATGCGTGTGTTTCCCAAGAGGCCCGCTGTCGATGAGCACATACTCGCCGTGCTTCGTTACGACACCCACCTGTGTGTGGGGTGTGTGGGGTGGGGTGGGTTGGGGGGCATGTGTGTGTGTGTGTGTGTGTGTGTATGCGCGTGTTTCCCAAGAGGGACGATGAGCACATACTCGCCGCGCTTCGTCACGACGCCCACCTGTGTGTGTGCGCACATGCATGTATGGAGGGGGGGGCATGGGTGTGCGTGTGTGTGTGTGTGTGTGTGTGAGTGCGTGCGTGTGTGTTTGCGTGTTTCCCAAGATGCCTGCTGTCGATGAGCACATACTCTCCGCGCTTTGTCACGACGCCCACCTGTATGTGTGTGTGTGTGGAGGGGGGGCATGGGTGTGTGTGTGTGTGTGTATGCGGGTGTGTGCACATGAGGCGCGTGTGCGTGTGCGCGTGTGTGTGCGTGTGTGTATGTGCGTGTGTGTGTGTGTCCGTGTGTGCGCGTGTGCATGTGCGCGTCGCGACGCGACGCCTACGCCCATGCCCACGCCCACGCCCAAGCCCAAGCCCACGAAACCACCCACTGCAAACTCCCTGTCCAGCTCCTCAAACGTGGCCGGCAGCACGGTGCGCAGCTTCCGCACGACGCCCTCAAAGCTGAGCAGCCCGCCCTCCCACGGGCGCGCGCTCGGGCGGAGGTACGTGATGGGGGCGACCTCTGAGAACAGCTGCGCGATCTGTGTGCGTGTTTGGTGGTGGTGGTGTGTGTGTGTGTGTGTGTGTGTGTGTGTGTGTGTGTGTGTGTGTGTGTTTGTGGTGGTGGGCACAAAGCCCTCACAGCTGAACAGCCCTAGGCCTCCCGCGCGCACGCGCGCTCAGGCGGAGGTACGTTATGGGGGCGACCTCAGAGAACAGCTGCGCGATCTGTGTGTGGGAAGGAGGGGAGGGAAGGGGAGGGGGGGGAGTCAGTAGTGCGTGTGGCAAGGCGCTGGAGATCTTGTCAGCAGAGCATGCGCTGGAGACCTCGTCAGCAGAGCCGTCAGAGAGCATGCGCCTGTCTTGAGACACGCACCGTGTGCACAGCAATCATGATGGCAGATGCTATGGGTCTAATTTTGACAGCTGCCGGCCTCGTTCCTAGGGTGTAATGCGCCATCAAAGGCGTCCGGCAGACTGTAAAATCGACCACACGGCGCACGTACGGCGATCTGTGTGCTGTTGGCGGTGTTGGTGTTGGTGGTGTGCTGTTGGTGGTGGTGGTGGTGGTGGTGGGCGGGGAAGACACAGGGGGGGGGGGACAGCAGCGCGTGCGGCGAGAGGCGCGCACGCACGCGCCCACACGAGTGTGCCCTTGGGAGGTGTTGTTGGTATTGTTCTTGGTGGTGGTGGGCGGGGAAGAGACGGGGGAGGTTCAGCGGCGCATGCGGCGAGAGGCGCACACGCACGCTCCCACGCGAGCGAGCGCGCGCACATGCCGCGCACACAAGGCAGCTTGCTCTTGGCGAGGTGCTCTCTCGCCCACCTCGCGCGGGGAGTAGCCGGCGCAGTAGCAGCTCCCTGTGAGCGCCCCCGCGCTCGTGCCCATCACGCCGCCCACCTCGAGGCCGGCCTGCGGGCGAGAGAGCATGGCGCGGTCACGCATGGCGTGCGCCCTGGCGTGCGCGCATCATGCAGTGGGCGCATGCGCTGCGGAGTTGGCGGGAAGGGGCGTGCGTGCACGTGTGTGTGTGTGTGTATGTGTGTGTGCAGTGCAGCAGTGCAGCCTCACGTCATCGACGGCCTTCAGGAAGCCTGAGTGGTGTGCAAACGCCAGAAAGCCAGAGGACAGGACCACGTCGTATTTGCCTGCGCGCATGGCATGGCGTGCATGGGTGCAGCGCGTGTCAGCCAGCGGTCTGGGCCCTCCCAGGGGGGGTAGCTGCATTTAACGCACGTGCTCGTGCTCGCATGGGTGACGACGATGTGCAGACGCGGGGCTGCATGCATGCATCCCCACCACACACAGTCACCCCGCCCATCGCCTCAAGCCAGCACCTTTGGCGTTTCGTGCCGCGCGAGCCACCGTAGATAGGCCACGCGAACGCAACGCGTGGCGTAATGCCGCAATGCCGCGAACCGAGGACTGCTCGTTTGCTGCGCTGGTGAACCAACAGCGGGTTGAAACCTGCCGCAGCACGCCACCCGGGTTGTTTAATAAGGGTGGCATTTGTTGGTGCAGCACAGTGGTGGCTGGTGGCATCGATGCAAATGCGGTGATGTCAGAGTGTGGCTTAGGAAGTGTAAGAGCCGCGCAGCAAGTGGGATTGTGCCGTGCGCGCAGCCCATCACACCAAACACGCCTTACAAAATGAATCAACCGGCGCGCGCTGACGCTGTGGGTACCCACTGTGGGACCTGCGCGCAACCAGCAACCGCACACCAAATCAAACAACCTGCGCTCGCTGGCGCTGTCACAGTGTGGGTGCCCTCCGCCCTCCAGCGCGCCAGTACACGCACAGCAACGTCGTCAGCAGAAGCGCCACCTGTTGCCGCAGTTGACGCACTGCACAAACGTGGTCATCGGCTCGTCGGCCGACCGCGTCTGCATCTGGTAGTACGTGCACTTGCGCTGCCGGCACTTGCCGCACTGGAACATGTCGGTCGACGCCTGCGCGTTGTTGCTCCGCACCGCCTCGTTCTTCATGTGCTCCCGGATCTTCGAGTTGTCCTGCCGCCGCTCGTTGCTTCCCAGCTCGTCTGATGACAGGTTGACCAGGATCTCGGGCGGGATCTCGCCGTGCAGAACCTGCAGGCCGGGTGGGTGGGTGGGTGAATGGGTGGGTAGGTGGGTGGGTGGGTGGGAGGAGCAGAGGGTGAGAGCGGGGCAGGAGAGCACAGGACATGCGCGCGCCACGCAGCAGCCTCGCCCGACCCTGTGCACATGGTGGGTGATGTGGCACGCTGGCTAGAGCCCACACGTCCATGCACATGCGATGTCGGCACGCACACCTTGCTCCGCAGGTCTGGGTTGTTGGGGTCCTTGAGATTGAACCCGAGCGTGCGGTACTTGGCCTTGTATTTGGCGTTCACCTCGCCGCTCTGCGCAAACATCGCGTCCTCGACCAGAACCGCTATCTCGGCCGGGTTTAGGTTGGCGTCGTCCTGCGCGTGCGTGCGGGTGGTAGGGTCGCTCGCTTATGCTGCATGTATGCATGCATGCATAGCGACTCGCATGGCATGCATGCCTCGCATGGCATGCATGGCATGCATGCGGCAGCGCATGATCACGCACACTGACAGACGCTCACGCACAGACACTGCCCCATGTATGTGCATGCCCACCTTGACAGCCAGCGAGAGTGCGTCGGTTAACAGGTCGCGGATCTTGTCCCTGGTGGAGTCGCCGCAGCGTGCAGGCCTGGCGGTGGCAGCGCTCTTCTTTACTGCGGGCGGGCCCGTGTTGAGGCTGTCCTGGCTCTCAAGCACGCCACTGCCCACGCTGTCCAGCCCTGGCCGCCCGCTGCCGGAGGGCGCGCTGCTCTCGTCGCACTTCGGCTGCTGGCTGCCCGTGCCGCTGGGCGTGCCTGCTGACGCCTTGCTGGCCTCCCCCCCCTCCACCGGCCTGGCCTTCTGCTCCGCACGTACACACTCCTTCCATGCGTCGACGGTGGCGGTCGCGGCAGCCTTGATGGCGCCGCTGGTGTGCTTGCACAGCTTTTTCACACGCTTGCCTGCGTCTGTCTTGGCCAGCAGCTCCGCTGTCACCATCTCCTTGCCCATCACCTTGAGAACATCCACGCACCGCCCCTCCTCCGCATTGTCGCCCCCCTCGGCCTTGCCTGCCGACGCAGATGCGGCAGACAAAAGCTTTTGAAGCTCAGCCTCTAGCACCACTTTGCCCATGTCACCACCCCCACTAGACCTAGATCGCGGCGAGCGGCAATAACTTCAACGCGTGAGCGGCGATCAGCTTTCTGGCGTTTGTGTGGCGAGCGAGCGAGTGTGAACCTCTCCTCGCAAAGCACGCCATTGCCGCGAGAGGCTAGTACCACCTGTGGTTTCCGGCGCACCTGCGCTGGTGCTGGCAGGGGCGGCTGACAGTAACTACCGGGAGCTACGCAACGACGATAGTAGCTTGCGATGACAGGCTTCGCGTCGTGTTATTTTTTCAACCTGCGCGGAGACATCCTGATAGAGAGGCGATACCGCGATGACAGCATCACGTGGGTGGAGGGTGCAGGGCGCGCATGGGGTGGAGAATTTCTGTTGACGACCTACCATGCCCCACCGTCTGGCTCTCTCCCCCCATCCACAGGCGAGAGATCGCTGAGCAGTTCCGCACGGAGATCCTCAACTCCAGCAACGCGGTGGCGGCGAGCATACAGACGCCTGTGCGCACGCTCGGGGACGTCACGTTCATGTACCTCCGCCACAGCGACATCTACATCGTGTGCCTCGCCAAGGGCAACCCTAATGTCATGCTGGCCTTCAAGTTCATGACGTCGGTGAGAGGAGGGGGAGGCGCACGCGCATGATCCATGCCTTCTCCCTCCATGCGTCGCCATGCACGCTCCATGCATCGCCTCACTCACAAGTGACGAGTGCGCGCACCTGCACCCGCACAGGTGCCTTCCCCTGGCTGTCCCATGGGACGCACATGCACGCATAGGAGGGAGGGCACATACACACACACACACACACACACACACACACACACACACATGCACATCGAGTGTAAAACACGCCACGTGCAGTGCGCCCGTCCCTTGCCCCCGCCCCCCTCCCTCCTCCACCACCACCACCCTCCCCGCTCCCACGCTTGCTCCCTCGCCCATCCACGCAGCTCGTGTCGCTGTTCAAGAGCTACTTTGAGGGCGAGTTCAACGAGAAGAACATCCAGAACAACTTCGTACTCATGTACGAGCTCATGGACGAGGTCATGGACTTTGGGCTGCCCCAGATCACCGAGCCCACGACGCTCAAGTCACTCATCTTCGTCAAGGGCTTCAAGAGCGAGCTGATGGAGGCGCTGGGGCAGGACGGGAAGAAGGTTGACCCGACCGCGACGCTGCAGGTGCGATTGCCCGCCGTCCCCCCCCTCCACACGCACGGCACGCTGTCGTCTGATCTGCTCTGCTCTTTCTCTCTCTCTCCCTCTCTCCCTCTCTCCCTCTCCCTCTCTCTCATCTGCTCTGCTCTACTCTCTCTCACTCTCTCGTCTGCTCTACTCTCCCTCGTGTGCTCCGCTCTGACCTCTCTCCCTCTCTCATCTGATCTGCTCTCTCCCTCTCTCTCTCTCAACTGCTCTGCTCTCTCTCTCTCTTTCACTCTCTCTCGGTGTGTGCCCCCCCCCCCCCCCGACACACACACACACACACACACACACAAACACACACACACACGCGTGTGCCTGCAGGTCACGGGCGCAGTCAGCTGGCGGAAAGAGGGCATCAAGTACAAGAGCAACGAAGTGTA
This sequence comes from Chlamydomonas sp. UWO 241, assembly GCA_016618255.1. Lineage (NCBI taxonomy): Eukaryota > Viridiplantae > Chlorophyta > Chlorophyceae > Chlamydomonadales > Chlamydomonadaceae > Chlamydomonas > Chlamydomonas priscui. The sequence continues at coordinate 357,527 of VFSX01000011.1, read as the reverse complement.
CCTCGACCTCATCGAGCAGGCGCGTGGGGGAGACGCGCGACGCTTCGCCATGCGTGCTGCACCCGCCCGCCCCCCTGCTCTGCCCGCACCGCCTGCGCTTGGGGCACGGCCGGCACGCAGACCTGCCCGATCTGCGCGCTCCCTCCCTGCTCCCTCCCACCCACACACCCTCGCTCGCTCGCCTACCACGCGCACACACACTACACGGGTTGGTTTCAACAAACATGCCCAACAAACCATCAACCTTGAACCCTGGGAGCTCCCAGGTCAGCCTCCTCATATCTCGGCCGGCCAGATCCTCAACAGCGACGTGCAGGGCCGCATCATGATGAAGTGCCCCCTGTCAGACACGCCCTGCGCGTCCACACACACGCCCTCTCTGACCCACCATGCACACGCGCACACACACGCCACACAGGTCAACCTACTCATGTCGTCGACCGGCCAGATCCTCAACAGCGACGTGCAGGGCCGCGCCATGATGATGAAGTGTCGACCACCTGTCGGACATGCGTCACCCCCAAACCCTCAAACCCTGCACCACAAACCCGAAACACGTTAACCTCGTCATGTCGTCGACCGGCCAGATCCTCAGCAGCGACGTGCAGGGCCGCATCGTCATAATGAAGCGCCACCTGTCCCTAAACCCTTAAACCCTTAACCCCCAACCCTCAACCCTCAACCTGCCCTCAACCCCTTAAACCCCACACAGGTCAACCTCCTCATGTCGTCGACCGGCCAGATCCTCAACAGCGACGTGCAGGGCCGCATCATGATGAAGTGCCACCTGTCGGACATGCCCGAGCTGCGCGTCGGGCTCAACGACAAGCTCGAGGACGCGACGTTCCACCAGTGCGTCAACCTGACGACGTACGAGGCACAGAAGGCGAGTGCGTGTGTGTGTGTGTGTGTGTGTGTGTCGTTAAGGGGTTTAGTGTGTGCGCGCGTGTGTGTGTGTGTGTGCACGTGTGCATGCACATTCCACCAGTGCATCAACCTGACGATGTACGAGGCACAGAAGGCGAGTGCACGTTTGTGTGTGTGTGGTTCTATGTTTTTGGTGAAGGGGTTTTATGTGTGTGTGTGTGTGTCTGTGTGTGTGTGTATGCACGTGTGTGCACGCGTTCCACCAGTGCGTGAACCTGACAATATACGAGGCAAAGAAGGCGAGCGCGCAGCGTGGCCATGCAGATTCCGATGAACAGTTTCCCGTGAAAGTGTGGAAATTGCCGATTTCGCACTTTTCCTGGCAAAAATCCGCCTCTTCGTGCGATTCCAGGCGGTCTCTCGAGCTCAACTGTATTTTGCGCCGCTATACCGCCCTGGGCGGTATACCGCCGCTGCGAGGAGGCACTGGGTGTGGCATGGCGTATTAGAGGCCCGCTTCTGTGTGTGTGTTTGTGTGTGCGTGCACGTCGGGCTCAACGACAAGCTCGAGGACGCGACTTTCCACCAGTGCGTGAACCTGACGACGTACGAGGCACAGAAGGCGTGTGCCTGTGCGTTTGTACAGTCTGTTGGACGCCTTTGATGGTGTTTTGGACCTGCGTGTGTGTGTACATGGATGTGTATGCGCGCGTGCTCCACCAGTGCGGCAACCTGACGACGTACGAGGCACAGAAGGCGAGTGAGTGCCTGCGTGGGTGGGTGGGGGGGGGGGCGTTCCAGTGTTCCAGACACACGCACACGTCACACACACACACACATCGCACACACACATCGTTAGTGGTGACTGTAGCATCCATAATCATACACGCGCAGGTCGTCACGTGCGTCCCGCCCGATGGCGAGTTTGAGCTCATGCGCTACACAGGTCACACACACACACACACACACGCATATACACTCAAACAGTGCCCCTGCCCTGGAGCTCACACTCACACACACGCACACACACTCGCGCAGGTCGTCACGTTCGTCCCGCCTGACGGCGAGTTCGAGCTCATGCGCTACCGCTGCACAGATGCTGTGTCGCTGCCGTTCAAGGTGCGTGTGTGGTGGTGGGGGTGGGGGTATAATTCAGGGTGAGGTTTGTGGCTCAGAGGGGGCGTGCGTGCGTGCGAGCTCATGCGCTGCTGCTGCACAGACGCAGTGTTGCTGCCGGTCAAGGTGTGGGCGATGTTGGTGTGTGGATGGGATAGGATGGAATTGCAGGGGCAGGCGCCGTTAGCCCTGGGGCTTCCATCTCCATGCATTGGGGCGTGTCTGATGGTGGTCCTGTGTGTGTGTGGGTGGGGGGGGGGGTTGAAAGGCTTGAGGAGTGGGGGTGGAAGAGGCAGCGTGACACACACACACACACTCTGCCCTGTCGCCTCCCATCAAAGGTGCTGTCTTCCATCAACGAGATCGGACGCACGCGCGTCGAGATCAACGTCAACGTCAAGGCCAACTACTCAGCAAAGGTGTGAAGAGTAGCTGGGTAGAAACCAGGTAGAAGCTGGGTAGAAGCTAGGCAGAAGCTAGGTAGAAGGTGGGCGCACGCGAGTCGAGATCAACGTCAAGGCCTACTACTCAGCCAAGCCTTGCAGGTGAGAAGGGGAGGAGCTGGGGTAGAAGCTAGGTAGAAGCTGGGTAGAAGCTAGGCAGAAGCTGGGTAGGAGGTGGGCGTTCGCGCGTCGAGATCAACGCCAAGGTGCGAAGAAGAGGAGCTGGGCAGAAGCTATGACCTAGGTGCGGACTGTCGATTCCCTACCGAACCGCGATTTCTCAAGCCCTGGTCAAGGGCAAAAGACCGATCAACAGAGGAATCAAAACCGCTGCCGCTCTACCTCTTTTGTTTCTCTCCGCCTCGCCCTGCTCTGACGCAGTGAGAGCCTCAGTAGAACGGTTAAAGCAGGAGCACGACTCAGTGGGCCTAAGTGGAACAGCTCAAGCAGAGACACGACTCAGTGAGCGCCTCAGTAGAACGTCTGGAGCAGGAACACGCGCGTGACGGTCTAGTCGTCGCGCCTGGACCGTCGACCTCCAACTCGACCGCGAGTTCTCAAGCCCTGCACCCTGAGGTCTGAACTGCGAACCCCGCAAAGCCTGAACCGTGAATCACGAACAGAACCGTGACCCCCCCACCTGAAACTACGAGCCACTCCCCGATGCCTGGACCGTGAAACCCCTTGAGCCCTGCCCACACAAGCACCTCTCACCCACCATCGTGTGCACCTTGCCCCCCCCCCCCACACACACACACACTCCTCCCCCCCCAGACCCCTCCCCCCCCCTCCAGATCCCTCCTTACCCCCGACCCCCCCCCCTGTCCCTCCACCGCCCAGATCCTCGGGCAGAGCGTCGTGATCACGGTGCCCGTTCCGGAGAACACCGCCAAGGTGAGTGTGTGTGTGCTTGGCTGTGTTGTTGGGGCTGGTGGGGGGAGGAGAAGGGGGGAGGGACGGGCTCGGCAGGCCGGGAAATTGCTGCCGAGTGTGCGGCTTACGGGGGCTGTTGGGGGCTGTTGGGGGCAGGAGGAAGGCGCGTTTGCGTGTTTGTGTGTGTGGGGGGGGGGCTGCAGCCTTGGCGTGCAGGCCCCCCAGCGGGGAGCCACCTCCTCCTGCAGCTTCTTGCTGGGGATTGTTATCCCCTCACCTGGCAAGCGACCTTGCCTGGCCCTCGTCTGGCATGGGACCTGGAACCATGGTCCCTTCTATGGCTTGTGACCTGGAACCATGGTCCCTTGTCTGGCTTGTGACCTGGACCCTGGACCCTTGACCTGGCCACCCCTCGTCTGGCATGGGACCTTGCTTTGTTCCATCCTTGAACTTGAACTGTTCTTGCCACACTCGACCTTGCCTTGCATTGCCACCCTTGAACTCCCCCTCCCCCCCGACCCCGCACAGGCGACCATCCTCGTGACCTCGGGCTAGGCAGCGTACGACGTCCCCATCACTAGCATGACGCCCCTTGACTCTCTGCACCCTTGACCCTTGGCCACCGCTGCCCCCACACAACCCTTGGTTCGTTCGCCGCTTCACACAACCCACAACCACCACTCATGCGCCTTCCACCATCCTCGTGACCTCTGGCAAGGCAGAGTACGATGCCCCATACACCGCGGGCAAGGCACTCTTCACAACCCTTGACCCCCGCCCTGCGCCCCAACAACCTTACCCGTGCGCAGGCCACCATCCTCGTGACCTCGGGCAAGGCAAAGTACGACGCGACGAAGCGTGCGCTCATCTGGAAGATGCCCAAGTTTGTGGGAGAGGCGGAGCACACGCTGCGCGCTGAGGTGTGTGCGTGAGGGGCGATGTGAGGCTTGAGGTTTGGGCTGGGCGCCGTGTGCGCGCGCGACCACGGGGGGCGTGGCGCGCGCGACCGCGGGGGGCGTGGAGCGCGCGACCGCAGGTGTGTGCGCGTGCGCGTGGAGGGCGTAGAGAGTGGCAGGGGTGTTGTGGGGCAAGAGCTGTAGTCTGGGCGCCGTGTCCCAGTGCGGCCGCGGGCGTGCTGCGGCTCGGGCTCGTCCTGTTGCGCGCTCCGCTGCGGGTCTCGCTCGTGCCGCCCCAGGGCGCGCACTGTCCACCAAGGGCGCGCACTGTCCACCCGTTAACCTTCTGCGCCATGCTGCCTAAAACCCTGAACCCCAAACCATCAACCATCATAAACCCTAAACCCCCTTAACCCTCAAACCCTGAACCCTCACCGCAGGTCACCCTCGTGTCGACAACCAAGGAACGCAAGCCGTGGGTGCGGCCGCCGATCGCCATGTCGTTCCAGATCCCCATGCTCTCCACGTCGAGCGTGCGCGTGCAGTACCTCAAGGTGGGGCACTTCGGTGGATATGACAATGGGATCTGATAATAGGATGATCACGTCGTTCCAGATCGGAAGATGGGATAATTGGAGATCAGGTTGCAAGCAGAATACGGATGTGATCATAAGATCGCCATGTCGTCCCAGATCCCCATGCTCTCCACGTCGAGCGTGCGCGTGCAGTACCTCGAGGCACTTCGGCTTTTTTGCGTGTACAGTGTGAACTGCGCTGTCTCTGCCTTTCACCACACAAACACACTGCTGCGTGCACGCGCGCCCCCTCTCCTCTGTCGTTTTCTCCCATGCTCTGCCCCTCAGCCACTCACCCCCCGCCCACCCCATTCTACCTGCACGCGTGCCCCCTAGACACGTCGTTCTCTGTCATGCTCTGCCTCTCACCCACTCACCCCCATGCTACTTGCACGCGTGCCCCCCCTGGGTCGTTCTCTCATGCTCTGCCTCCCCCCCCCACACACACACACCCTGCTACGTGCACGCGTGCCCCCTCCACAGGTCGTCGAGCGCAAGCAGGGCAGCAGCTACCAGACGGAGCGCTGGGTGCGCAAGATGGTCAAGTCGGGCGACTACCTCATCCGAACGTAGTCGGCCACCTCGCGCCACGCGCCGCGCTGGGGCGCGCGGGGGGCGGGTGGGCTGGGGGAGAGCGAGCGAGCGGGGGGGGGGAGAGAGGGTTGGCGAGAGGGCAGGGGAGGCGTAGCGTGGTTTGCGCGCGCACACCGCCCGTGGGTACAGAAGCGCGCATAGTGTCGGTAGGCTCCTGTGTTACCACACCACTGGGGATCACACCCTCCGGGGATCACGCCCTCCTTCCCAGCCGGCCCCCAGCCAGCCCTACCCAGCTAGCCTGTCTATCTACCCAGCCAGCTGTGGGCTTGAGCGCGACGACCGCTGCGGGTGGGCCGAGTAGAAAGGGGATTGGTGGGTGGGCAGCACGGAGGGAGTGACACAGGACAGGGGCTCTGGCCTGGGCCGCGGAGTCGCGTTCACTCTGTAGCTCGTAGGACGCTGCTGTGTCAGGGAACCGCGCTCGTGAGTCATGACGCCCATCTTCGTGTGGTCACTGCCGCTTGGGGTCACGCCCCATGCCTATCCAAGTCGCTGTCTGTGCTGGGTACGAGCGTGACGGCCGCTACGGGTGGGGGCTGAGTAGAGAGAGAGTTGGCGGGCGGGCAGTACGGACGGAGGCGCCGCGCTCGCGTGTGAACGCACCCATCTTCGTGTGGTCGCTGCCGCTTGTGGTCACGCCCTAGCGTACCTACCCAGCTGCCCAGCTAGTTGCGGGCTGGGCACGCGGGGGTGCGGGTGGGCTGACTGAGGGGAGAGAGCGGGAGGCGCTGCGCTCGCGTGTTGCAATATCTTCGTAGCCGTTGTCGCGGGGAGTCACGCCCTGCCTGTGCCCCCCCCCCCACCCCCCCGGCCCCCAGCTAGCTGCCTGGGCTGGGCACGAGCGCAACGGCCGCAAACTGCGACCCCGTGTCGCCCCCGAGCCACGCTGCGACCTGGCCTGGCGTCGGCACGACCGCCCACCCGCCGCGCGACAGCGCGCCGCTCAGCCCACCGCTCCGCATCGCGCGCTTCAGCGACGCCCTACTCTCCAGGAGCAGCAGCAGCGCGCCGCGCGCGGGCGCGCCGCCGCCGCCGCGCGCCCCGCCTGCCGAGCGCGCGCCACGGCCGCCGCTGCTGCCCACCTTCCCCCCGGCCGCGCCCTCGACCCCGGCCATCGGGGTGGCGCTCGATCCGGCCGCGGCCATCGCCCTGATTGACCCAAACGCGGAGCTCAGGAGCAGGCCGACGTCCGCGCCCGGGCCCTCCACCAACGCGCGCGCCGTCGTGAACACGTCGTCCAGGCCACCCGGCAGCGCCGCTCCGTTGGCTGCTCCAGCGCCATCTGCATCCGCAACAGGAGGGAGGGGAGTCAGGGCAGGCTGTTAGGGGGCTGACGAGGGCCTTTCCCCTCAGCCCCCCCAAGAGGCCTTACGCCTCCCATGTTTGCATGAGGAATGCATGCAGGCCAGCGTGTAACTGTTAGAGCGGGCTGACGAGGGCTTCTCCCCTCAGCCCCCGCACGAGGCGTTAGCCCTGGTCCCGTAACACATCTGGTCCGTCATCAGGGCTGCCTAGGCCACGTAGGCGCGCGATCGGGGGCAGGGGGGAGAATGGGGGAGGGAGCGGTGCAGAGAGAGCTCGGGGGCAGGCGGGCTGCTCCAGCGCCATCTGCATTCGCGCCAGGCAGTGTTTTTGTTTTCGGCGTTTGGAGCCGGATCTGGGAGCCACGGAGCCGGATTTTCAGTTAAATGGCCCCAGAAGATCAAGTAAAATCCTGAAACAGAATCAGTGCAGAGAGGAGACGGAGCAGGCTGTCAACAGGGCTGCGAGGCCACGCAGGCACCGCGCAATTGGGGGGCAGGGGGGGGGAAATAAGAATGGTGCACAGAGAAATTGGGCAGGCAGGCTGCATAAGGGCTGCCCACGGACTGCCTTAGCCACGTAGGCGCCGCGCAATCGGGGGCAGGGGAGGGATTGGGACAGGGAGGGGTGCAGAGAGAACTCGGCGGGCAGGCGGGCTGCCCACGTTCTCGCACCCGCACCCACCGGCCATGGCGTTGCGCGCGTCGACGTCCATCGCGGCCTGGAGCAGCCCCGCGCCGAAGACGAGCTCGAAGCAGCCCGGGCCGGTGGGTGGGGCGACTGCCTGGCGGCGCGCCATGGCGAGGTGGCCTGCGTGGAGTGTGTGTGGGGTGGGGTGTGTGGAGGGGGGGCAACAGGAGGGGGGCGCGTCACAGAGGGGTCTGTGAGGGGGGGAGTCCATGTACATACACACAAGAACAACAACAACAACAAGAGGTTGTTGTTGTTGTTGTTATTGTGTGTACATGGATTCAATGTATCACAGGCCGACAGTCACAATCAGTTCCAGAATCTCTGAGAGAAGAACACACACACACACACGCACACACACCTGGGTCGCGCCACGCCAGCGGGCACGCCCGCACGCGCTCCACCACGAGCCGCCTGCTGTTGGCACGCAGCGACCGCGACAGGCCCTCGAGCGGGCGACGCTCCGGCGCCGTTGCGACCACTCTGGTGTGAGAGGGAGTGGGAGAGTGCGTGGGTGGGTGCGTGCATGGGTGCATCAGATGGGGAGGGTGCGTGCGCGGGGAGGGTGCGTGCGCGGGGAGGGTGCGTGCGCGGGGTGGGTGGGATCACTCTGGCGTGCGGCTGTGAGTGGGTGCATGAGTGGGTGCGGGTGCGTGCGTGGGTGGGTCAGTGGGGTGCGTACGGTGTGAGTTCGTGCGTGCGTGCGTGCATGTGTGACTGTGTGTTTGTGTGTGTGTGTGTGTGTGTGCGTGCGTGCAGCCTATCTAGGTCTGCAGTCCAGAGTTGTCTCCCTGACGATCTCTCACTCTCCTTTTCTCTGTCTGTCTGTCTCTCTCTCTCTCTCTCTCTGCCTCTCTCTGCGTGTGTGTGTGTGTGCGTGTGTGTGTGCGTGTGACCCACCTGCGCACGATGCGCGCAGCGGTCATGGCCGCGAGCCCAGCCGCGCCTGCGTTCAGCTGCGCTGCGCAGCGCTCGGAGAACACGGCGGGGCACGCGGCCACGAGCGACGCGAGGCCGAGCTCGTGCGCGAGCGACTCAGCGTCAGTTGGTGCGACGCTGCTGCTGCGGGTGGGTGTGGTGGTGGTTGCGGTGGTTGAAGGTGGGTGGTGGTGGTGGCTGTGGCGGTTGTGGGCTCGTGTGCGAGCGACTCAGCGTCGGCTGGCGCGACGCTGCTGCTGCGGGTGGGTGTGGTGGGTGTGGTGGGTGTAGTGGTTGTGCGCGCGCGACAGCAGGCGGTGGTACTAGCTAGGACACGAAGATGCCTTTGCTTTGGAAAGCTGATGTTACTGCTGCTGCTACTGACCTTGGGTGGGACGGCACCCCGCGTGGGAGCGCCCAAGAGAGGGAGGAGCCAAGTCTAAGCAGCACTACTGACCTTGGGTCTGGGCGGAGGTACTAGGACACAAACATGCCTTTGCTTTGGAGCGCTGATGCAACTGTTGCTGCTACTGACCTTGGGTGGGACGGCACCCCGCGTGGAGGTACCCAAGAGAGGGAGGAGCCCGGCACGGCCACCATGACGCAGCACTGAACCTGGGTCTAGGTGGTGATACTAGGACTAGAGGATGCCTTTGGTTTGGAAAGCGGATGCTACTGTTACTGCTATTGCTGCTTCTGTTACTGAAACTGCTACTGCTATTGACCTTGGGTGGGACGGCACCCCGCCTGGGAGCGCCCAAGAGAGAGTGGAGCCAAATCTAAGCAGCACTACTGACACGAAGATGTCTTCGCTGCGAAGCTGATGTTACTGTCACTGTTACTTAACCTTACGCCTGAATCCTTAGCCCTAAACCCTAAAACAACCAAACCGACCTTGGGTGGGACGGCACCCCCGCCTGGGAGCGCCGAAGAGAGGGAGGAGCCACCATGACACATGGCCACCATGACACAGCACTGACCCTGGGTCTAGGTGATACGATGGCGATACTGGGACACGAAGATGCCTTTGGTTTGGAAAGCTGATGCTACTGTTACTGTTATTGATGTTACTGTTGCTGAAACTGTTGCTGCTACTGACCTTGGGTGGGATGGCACCCGCCTGGGAGAGCCCAAGAGAGGGAGGAGCCCGGCACACCGAAAAATCTATAATCAGCACTGACCATGGGTCTAGGCGGTGGTTGTAGGACTAGAAGATGGCTTTGCTTTGGAAAGATGATGTTACTGCTACTGTTGCTGTTACTGCCACTGACCTTGGGTGGAATGGCACCCCGCCTGGGAGCGCCCAAGAGAGGGAGGAGCCCGGAACGGCCATCATGACGCTCGCGTCGCACCCGCAGGCCGGCTCGGCCTTGCGCTTGCGCTGCTGCTGCGCGTACCCCTGCTGCTGCTGCCCCTGCTGCTGTGACTGCTGCTGCTGCGTGTGCTGCTGATGCTGCTGCTGCGGCTGCGGCTGCTGCCCCTGCTGCTGCCGCCCGCTGCCGCTCGCCGACCCGCCGACGCTGCCACCGTGGGTGCACCCCTGCCTCTGCTGCTGCTGCTGCCATCTGCTTGCCTCACGGGGCAGCGGGTCTGCGAGCCGTATCGTCGCGACGCGCCCCGCGGCCGCTGCGACCTCCTCGGCCACCACCTGTGTGTGAGTGCAGCAGCAGCAGGCGGGGGTGGGGCGGGTAGGATACGACACAGGCATCGGGAGGGAGGGGGGGCGTTACACAGCAGCCTCTGCCATGGCCTGGGTGTGTGCAGCGGCTCAGGGGAGGGCTGCGGGGGTGGGGCTGGGTAGGGTTGGGTTGGGTTAGACAGTGGCGCAGGGGCAGGGGTGGATGGGGTGCGGGCGGGGGGGTAGGGTGGCTGAAGAGGTTGCAGCGGCCGCTGCAACCTCCTCTGCCACCACCTGGGTGTCTGAATGCAGCAGCAGG